>LR738711.1:250466230-250509611 GCA_902687465.1 Secale cereale
CCCACGAGCACATATTCAAAATCAGGAGATAGTCCCAAAGTCCTCTCCCTTCGGGGCCTTCATGTCAATGCCAGTGCAGTCCTGCAAATTGACAAGTTCTAAAAGACTCCAGGCAAGCAAGTCGCACAACATTTGGAGGCTACCTACGAGGATGTGTTTCACAGAGTTGTTAGACAAAGTATGGCCCAAGAGGGCCGACGACCAGAGGCCGAGATATCTTCTCAATTCTAGAAAACATCCCAAGGAAGGTGCCATCTTGGAGGACCTGAGAGGCTACGAACGACTGCCTGGGGCATGATCTAGTGCGACCCAAACGCGTGAACCCAACAACATTCCGACCCGAGTCATGTAACCCTAACTTGTCCATGTATATAAGACAAGATAGGGATCTTCTTAGGCGATCGAACACATTCTATAGAATCCTAGAGCTAGGTTTCCCCACCTACGTCCATCTTCCACCTCTCTATCGCCAGGCCGAGAGCTTGTAATCCAAGAAACATATCTCCCCAGAAATGTTCGCGGTCGTTGATGAGAAGCCGAGCAACACAAACACCAAAGGCACGAGTAGGTATTACCTCCTCCCAGAGGGCTTGAACCTAGGTAAATTCCTTGTTTCATGCCTCACCATATCAATCTACTACTTGCACGCCCCTCCGTACAAATACTTTGTCACTCGACAACACTGCGAGTACAAAACACCAACACAAGGCGGTGAAGGCGAGTGATGTCACTACTCCCGGGATCTCATGATGAGTTCGTCATGTTCATGTACCTACAAGTGTATATCTTTGATGCTCTCGGCATGTTCGATGTTGATCTTACCTTCTTCAATTTATTGCCGGTATTTTTGGTTGATACATCTTTCTTTCGGTAAGTGAAGTTTGAAATTTGATCGATACTTGATTAGGCGGAGGCATCTAGCTTCTTTGACTTTTTGTGATGGTTGGTCTCCCCCATGGGTGGCGTCACTATTTGTCACTAGCAATGTAACCAGAACAATGATTAGTAGGGGTGTACGATAGCCTTATGGCGAAGGTTGTCATACATTGATATTTTCTTGAATGGGTTCAGTTGTCTCGACATAATGTGACTTGGTCCTATATTAGGAAGGCATCGAGGGAGGCTTAGTTAGTGACAGTCATACGCAATTCCTTGAGGCCAACTCCAAACTCATGTTCCTTGACATTGAGTCGAGTCATTCGAGACCACTCGAGGTTTCTTGAGTGAATCTTTGATATATAGCGCTCTCCCCTTGGTTGTATTCAAATGAGAGTGAATAAGGGTACATACACATCGGGTCAATTAAGGTTAGGCTTGCTTGGCAAATGAATAGGGCTACATTTGTGGTAGTAAGTTGGAGGGGTAATCTTCGACTGACTAGGTAGGAGTGGTGCATAGTACATGATGGACCATCTCACCTAACTTCGATTGATTAGGTAGGAGTGGTGCATAGTACATGATGGACTAGCTGGCCTAACTTCCAACTAATAGACTTCTTTGTGATGGGACATTTATTCTATTGGCTTGTTCTTTACCTCTCTCCTGATTTGACTTATTAATCATGCTTACTCGCTTATACTTTCGCTGATTTGACTTGACTATGATAATTTGTGACCTAAATACTAAGCGGGACTCCACTAGAAGTAACTATTCACACAATAATGATAAAAGACTCTTTGATATTTTAGGGTGTTCACGTATCCTTTTTCGTAAAGAAATGTGGTCACCTCTGAGTAGGTGGTGTGGTAATTCCGAGGACTAGTGCAATACCAAACTGGTGAAGGTGGGACGTCACATCTCCGAGCTCAAGGTCATGCCAAGCCTCGCAAGTGGGTAGCATGAGAACTTAAAGTATAGTTGCAACACAAAGTTGGAGAAGGTGTGGCGTCATGGCTCCAAGCTCAAGGCAATGGCAAGGCTACACGCGTTGCATGAAAAAACCAGGGATCCTCGCGACTTCAAATTGGCAAAGGTGTAGTGCGCAGCTCCAAGCTTTAGACGATATCAAGGCTCGAAACTTGGAAGCGAACGAAGTGGTGACTTCGAAGATCGTCATGGCTTCAAGTTGATGAAAGCAAAAGGTGTCATGGCTCCAAGCTCTAGGCAATGCCAAGACTCGGAGGTGGGCAATAGACAAACTCCGAGGCTCATGCGTCACCAAATTGCCAAAGGCATGACATCATGTCGCCAAGGCTCCAAGGATCTCTTGAGAGGTCCTCGCCTTCATGTAGTTGCAAGGGTATTTTTTGGATAATCTTGACATGTTCGATGTATAATTTACCTTCGTTATTTATTTCTGGCGCATTAGGTTGTTACGTCTTACTTTTGGCAAGTAAAGTTTTTAAATTTTGCTTGGGACCTGATTAGGTTGGGCCATCTAGCTTCTTTGGCTTTTTTGCGAACCAAGTGGTTGGATGGTTAGGTGGATATTGGGATTCCCAACCCACTAAGGCTCAAGTCATGGTGCTCGCATTTATTCTAGATTTATTTCAGGATTTTCAGCGATGCATGTTTAGTGGGAGGAGACGTTCCTGTCGACTACGGGGCGTCTACTATGACTTCGTAAAATCTCAAGATGATATACCGGCTCAATTCACGGTGGCAGTGGGGATTACCCAAGCGGGTATTGGACTCCCATCCTCATCCCCGCGACAGCGTTCCCATGCTCGTCCCATCACTGTCTGCGGGGCTAAAAATATTTCCATCCCCATCCTCGTCGTTTTTTATCCCATGGGTGAACCCATGCACACAATCAACAACAACCTTCAATAACATTTCAGTAGGAAAAAAATTAGCATTTGAGCACAATAAATAATATGTTGTGCCTAAGTTAGGGTTTTCTTAGGGCTTTTCGGCCAAAGGGGTGGGATGGGAGAAAAGTTGAGTGGGTAAGGGTGGGAATTACATGGGATCTTCTAATTTTAGAGCCCACATATAAGGCCTTCACGGGTATGGCGGGTAACGGGTACGGGTAATGCTATCTCATCCCCGTTCGCGTCTTGCGCGCTCGGTAAGATATTTGACCCACTAGCTTTCCGCGTGGGCATTAAAGCTGGTACATCCACGTCCCCTGACATAGTAATTACGCACAGGGGCGTGGGTAGGTCAACCATTGCCAGCTTGAGGCTCAATCTCTGGGATGTGCTCGTAGAAGTAGGGTGTACGTATATGAGTTCATAGAGATGAGTGTATGTGCGTATATATAACTGCATTTGTACTGTGTTAAAAGAAAAGTGCTTCCTCGACTTTACACGATGGTTAGTCTCGATGGTGCCATTATTGTTGTCGCGGATATAACATGAGGTTAGGGAGGCGTCATTAGCAAAATAGTCGCAACAATGAGATCTCTTACAATAAAAGAGGCAAAAAATAATTTATATCAGATTTGATACAATGAGACCTTGCAATAAAAAGAGAGAAAACGAACAAGCAATAATGTACTTCCTCCGTAAAAAAATACTATTGTACGAAAACGTCATCATTTTTTCAAAACAGTTTAGATCACCATTTTAGTACTCTAAACGCTTTTATAATTTTTTTACGGAGGAAGTAATTATGGTCTCGATATGCTCAGATTGGAACATAAAAACACCATTTGCCACTTGAATTGGTATGATCGGGATATGCTCAGATTGGAATCGAGCGAAATGATACTAGCTCAGATCGCAGAAGTAAATATAGCGGATCTTGTTTACATCCACATTACCGCCGTGTAGGAGCGTCGGCATGGTCGGTGCACCCGTCACGGAGGAGCACCACCCGAACTTGCGTCCGACTGTCTGGCCACGCCCGTTGACTCGCTAGTTGCCCGCACGACGACCGTGTTTCCCCACCAGTACAGCACCCAGGAGGTCGGCGCCGCACGCGCACAGACCCCGAGCCAGCAGAGCCCTCCCTGTCCGTCCGATCTTCGGGGGCGGTGTCGAGATCCCAGACACCTTTAACCGCCTCGGGCAGGCCCCACCGCCGCACCCCACAGTTTCGAATTCAAACCCCTCCCCCCTCTCTTTCCCCTCCCTCCCCACGCGGCGCGCTGCCCCCGAATCGAAGCTTCCAGAAGCCTACGCGGAGGCGCGGCGGGACCCGAGCGGAGGGCGGAGGTAGGCGCATGGCGGAGACGCGGAGGGTGTCGTTCCGCGACGGCCGCCTCGCGTCGCGGAAGGCGGAGGAGGCTGGTACGCAGATCTCTCGTCGCCCCCATCCATGGCTTCTTGCTTGACCGGTCCATCCCTGTAGGCTGTGGCGCGATGTTGCCTTGGAGATTCCTGCGGCCCGTCTTCTTCTTCTTCCTCGTCGCGCCTCGTTTCGGTTGGGTTTTGGGCGGGTTTGCGCTGAAGCGAGCGCGTGGCCATTTTGGGGCGCGTTTGTTTTAGTAACTTTGGCGGAGGGCTCGCGGGAATCGCGCGGTTCCATTTCTGGATACCCTATTGAATCACGGGATTCTGTAGATATTGTGCCATCAGATGCGCAACGATTAATTTTTTCCCCTGCTTCTTATGGGTCAAATCGATGCACTTGTTGGCGGAAGTTCGTTGTACAAATCGGAGTTCATCGGACTCAGACGCGCTGCTGCGCCTTCAACCCTAGTTCCGCAGTATGTTTCGGTGATTCCTGTATCTGTCACTGCTACCTTTGTTCCAAGAACCGTACAAAGTAGTGAAAGTGCAGCTTTTATTCCGATTATTATGCATGCTTTCATTTCTGTAAGAAAAACAATATTAGTCGCGGAGATAAATCTCAAATCAGATTATGCAGTTGGCCAGTTCTAATTACACTTTTAATGCAAGAGTGCCATTCTTGCAGCTAGAACGCCGCATTACTGCATTTCCTTGCATATGTAGCCAACACTACCATGTTTAACATGCCACAATTGCCAACACATGAAGTTGTGCTTGTGTAAATCTCATTGGCTCACTGTACTTTCTTGCTTTGATTTGTGCAAGCATGGAGACGGCACCAGGCTGCAACCTGGCTAGAGGGCATGGTTGGGCCCTTCGGCCTTTCCCCCTCTCCAACGGAAAAAGAGTTTGTCGCTGCTCTAAGAAACGGCATTGTCCTATGCAAGGCCATCAACAAAATACAGCCAGGTGTTGTGCCAAAGGTTGTTGCAAACGCCCCCTGCGATAGCCAGCCATCGACGGCTTTTCAGTATTTCGAGAACATCCGCAACTTCTTGGTTGCTGTTCAGGAGCTCAAGTTGCCGAGCTTTGAGGCCTCGGATTTGGAAAAGGTTTGCTAGCTATCCTACCGTGTTAATCTTGATGATGGAGCGATGCCTGTCAGTCACCACGCTAATTTGGTTGTTTGTGCAGGACAATCTTGATGCTGGGTCAGTGAGCAAGATAGTTGATTGCGTCAATTCTCTGAAGTCCTACCAGGAACGAAAGAAATGCAGCGGAACCTATGGGCCAGTCAAGTACATGAAATCACCTCTTGCACCATGTTCTGCAATTCATGTTAAGACTGAAAATGTCACTTCAGGATCCTCTACCCCTCAAAAGTGTCTAGACTTGAAAGAGATTGATGCTGAGGGACAATCCTTTCAAAACGCGGGTCCTAACATGGAAGGTTTGTGATGCACATTTCTTTGCAAGTTTTGTACACTTAGTGCTTAAATATTTCTAGCTGATAAGTAACCCATGTCACCATACACATGCTGCTGCGTTAGTTGATTTCTCAATTAATTGCGCTATTTATGTTTTGCTGCATGCATTTAACTAATTTCGGCGACTTGGTTAAACATAGCCTCTGATGAATAATTCAATCATCTATGTATTGTGCATTTCCAGAGGCAATTGGAAAACTTCGGAGGATTATTCTTGATTGCATGATAAGCTGCAAGGAAAATCTGAACCAGGACGTTCTTAAAAAGGTCCTTCGTCAACATGTTTTTTTTTTTTTGGTTGAATGTACAGAACCATGTATCAGTTTTCTGATATGGCTAAACTTATTTTCCAGGATCCAGTGACGCTAGTTGGCGCTATTTTATCAAATCAGCTGGAAAATGAACAGGTGACTTATCTATTGAATTATTCCTCTCAAATGCCATATGTATTATCGACGTTAGCCTCACCAATTTAGCTGCACCCAGGCTCACTTTTGTTTTATAGGCCGCAACAGTAAGCACCTGCATCTTTCCATATTCAGTCTAAGACATCTTTTCTGAAAAATGCCTTTGTCAAATGGTGGAGAATGCACACATATGTGGTCCCTTCGCCATTAGTTGCAGTGCTATATTATTCACATGACATCTCAGTATATTTTTCCATATCATAAGTTGATGTCTACTCAAAGCGTTGTTGCACCAAATATTTTCCGTTTCTTACGATCATCTCAACTAAATTGTGTTGTCTTATTCTTTTCATGCATATTTATATTCTTGCTCAATTTAGTGCACACCAATATGTGTGATGTGTGAACTGCTTTCCATATATTAGTGATTATTAGATCATAACTTAAGTATATTACTGTTACCACACTGTAATACTGGGAGAGATGTTAGAACTACATCTTTCTACGTAAAACATAGAACAAGTAATGTATAGAAGTAAGAATACTGATAGCGTATAACTGTAGAGCTATGAGGAATCTTAACTTTATTTCTTACTGTTGGCAGTTGGGTTCCTCCTAATGAATGAAACCGATGGAGTTTATATTTGTTTTATTACTCTGAAGCACAGCTTTTAGAAAGTACCATGTGATACAAGCAGACACTAAGATCTTTGATCTTTCGTATTTGTCAGTTCTGAATTCTAAACTGTGGTTATAGTTGGTCTACATTTCTGTTCGCCGATGTCTATCATGATTTTTCCAATTGGAGATTTTCCTTTTTAGCGCCTCTTAATATTTTATCAAGGCTAATTACAGCTGACATCAATGCCTTCTATGCAGTTCAAACCACTCCTTCAACTTATTTCTCCAGAAGGGGCTGCTATGAAAAATGAACCAAATCAACATATCGAGGTAATGTTTAAATATTGCAATGCCCCTTCCCATTTATCTGCAGAAGTTAGCGGAATTGACTTGAACAATACCTTTCTCACGAGAGAAACAAAAGCTTTGTGTTTATAGAATAATACTCCCTCCGTCCCGAAATAAGTGACTCAACTTTGTACTAGCTTTAGTACAAAGTTGGGCCACTTATTTTGGGACGGAGGGAGTAGAATGAAAAGCATGGTTGACAAGCATCTAAGCAATATGTAGCTGCCACGCCACATTTGGCAGCTAAAGATTTCATGCATCGCCGTTAATCTCACGAATAAACTTTTAGAATGTGCAACTAGAGAATAGCCATTTTTAATATTTGGCTGTGATACAGGTTTGTAACCTGACATTCTATCAGTTTTTGCTCATAGTTATGGTAAAAGGCTACATATATTTTTGCTCTGATTTGACTATGTACTTCACATCTGGATGCGTAATAAATGCCGGTGCTGAAGCCTGAAGAACACAATACCATAATAAATTCTTACTCTGTTTAAAAATGTTGTTATAGGGTAGAGAAAAGGTCGAATAACTGTATAGCTTCTGAGGAAATAATTCCCCCCAGACATTTATTTCCCCAACACTTCAGTGACGAATTGTGACACTTCGCTCATTTTTTTTACATCATTGTGATGCATTATACCATTTTTTTCTTTCAGTGTTCAAACTCGCAGAATGAGAATAGACTGCGTCTCTTGGAAGCACAGGAATCTGAACTTTTGGTGAGATCTCATGCTGCTAACTAAAGTATACTCAAGTTTGATAATCAGCATCATCCATTTAAGGTTTTCTTAAAATAAACGTGTTTCTGAGTTATTGCAATGATCTTATATGTTCCTTAAATGGCAAGTTTACCTCTTTGTGGGTTCAACAACAGTTTGCTAAGCACTCAGTTTGTACTTTGTAATGACATGACTTATTTTACAGGAGCTCAAGACAATGTTTCAAGAGGTTAAAATTGGTTTCAGGTCTTTGCAGACCCAATTCCAAGATGATATCACAGAATTAGGTATGTTGTTTAAACCTTCGCTAGAGCACACAGTTCCAGGTATTCGAAGAAAGCTCCATTTACAAGCTTTAGCGGTCTGGTGTAACACTGAGACTTATACATTACAGGCCATAACATTCAAGGGATTTCCAAAGCTGCTCTTGGCTATAACCAAGCTGTGAAAGAAAATAGAAACCTGTATAACATGCTTCAAGAAGTGCGAGGTATCAGTATAGTTCAGTGCTGTCATGGATGTTACTGTTTTGGTGATTTCTAAGAGTTTTTTTATAGGGAATATCCGAGTCTTTTGCCGGATAAGACCACTTAAGAACACAAAGTCTATTTCTTCAATTGAACATGTTGGAAATGATGGTTCGATAATGGTTTGTGATCCATATAAGCCACAAACTACGCGTAAGATCTTTCAGTTCAACCAAATTTTTGGGCCAACAACCACTCAAGGTAATACGATCTAAACTTTTTCTCAAAATATTGGTCTAAACTGTACTTGAAGTTGCATGCCCATGTCTTTATCTAATTTTTACATCTTCATGCTCAACTTTCCCCAGATGAGATTTACAGGGAGACGCAATCATTGATTAGATCTGTCATGGATGGTTATAATGTGTGCATATTGGCTTATGGGCAGACAGGTTCTGGCAAAACCCATACAATGGTATAGAGACAAATCATATTTTCTACAGTAACTCCTTATTTTTATCGGACCATATTGAATCACATGTAATTGTTCTTTGTCTGTGCATGGTGGTGATTAGTGCGGCCCGTCTGATGGGTTATCGTCTAACGGTCTTGGAATTAATTACATGGCACTGAATGATCTCTTCACCATATCAACTTCTAGAGAAGATGTACAGTATGATATACGAGTGCAGATGGTTGAAATATACAATGAGCAAGTTCGTGATCTCCTAAGCGAAGATACTTCAAGCACCAAATATCCTTTCATATCTTGTGCCATTCTTGTTATAGTTTTTTCCTAGTGGAATCCAATTTCATAACTGTGTTGGTTCCTGACATTAATTTCACATTAGATATAAGGTCTTCAAGCAATGGTCTGTTCAATCTCCCAGATGCAAAGATGTGCCCAGTTCAGTCCCCTTCTGATGTTATGAATTTGATGCTGCTGGGGGAAAAGCACCGTGCTTCTGGTCCAACAGCAATGAACAATAGAAGCAGTAGATCTCATAGGTTTGAGTTCACATTATCTGCCCCAGTAACCTTTTTTGTGTGTTCTTTCAATATTTTGTTGCAACTGATTTTTTATGTTTGCAGTATCTTGACTGTCCATGTAAATGGGAAGGAAATTTCTGGCAATGTTAGCTGTAGCTGCCTGCATTTGGTAGATCTTGCAGGAAGTGAAAGGGTTGACAGGTCAGAAGCCACGGGGGACAGATTGAAGGAGGCTCAGCATATTAACAAGTCACTGTCTTGCCTAGGGGATGTCATCACTGCCTTAGCTCAGAAAAATTCTCACATTCCCTACCGAAATAGCAAACTTACCCAATTGCTACAGAGTTCATTAGGTATATGGCTATATCTTGGAACATGCTCATCACATTCACTTGTCTAGCTATCGATATTAATACTACTGATCAACCAAGTGGTTGGTCACTTTTGATGGTATATGTCTTTTCTTTAAGTATCTTCTACATAATCAGCATCATAGTGTAAGTCCATGCAAAATCACTGATAATGAAGCAATGCTTTCATTGGCTCCATCCTACCTTGTTATACATCGACGTTATATGCCCACTGTAACATCTAATATTGTTTTTGCGTTGCCGATGACAGGGGGGAATGCGAAGACATTGATGTTAGCCCACATAAGTCCGGAGGGGGAATCTTATGTAGAAACTCTTAGCACACTGAAATTTGCCCAAAGAGCTTCTACTGTTGAACTTGGAACTGCTCATGCAAACAAAGAAAGCAATGATATAAGAGAGCTTAAAGAACAGGTAATTTTTCCTGTTGCTTCCAATTGCATATTCAAGAGTTGTTGCTAGTTTGCTAAATCAACAATATAATTTGACCAGCTTTACAATGTTGCACTTACACTTAAATTTATTATTTCATCACTTTATCTTTGTGTGAAACATTGGACTGAAGAATGGAACACTTTGTCCCTACAGAATTTTGCATTTATCTCTGTGTTACTAGTGTAAATTGAATTGTTATTATTCTAAATGCTTACATTTGATATGTATTTCATTTGCTTTACAAACAGAAGATAAGTATCTAAGGTTCAATGTATTTTCAGGTAGAAACTCTCAAAAAGGCATTGGCAACCAAAGAATTTGAAAGATCGTCACTTAAACTGAAGGAAAATATAGTAACGAGTGAGAGAAGAAAGCAACTCCCGGAGCGTACCCCACCAAGGCCGCGTAGGTTAAGCCTAGGGACTACTAGTAGTGAAAAGGGTAGCATACCAGGAAAGCCACCAAAATCACCTGTTTCAGCGATGCAGTTCAACAGAGATCACGGGACAGCTCGTGACAAGGAGTGCAGTATTGATGTCCACAGATCTGTAATACAGGTATATCTTGCTCTGAATAACTTCATAATGTTTGGTGATGTAATATGACTGACCTTTTATCCTTCTTCCTCATTGTGATAAAAGATGTCCCCAACATTATCTGAAGAGCCAGTCGGAGATGAGAATGAGAAGATATTTACAGCAGATGATACGGTTACCTTTTATCAACTACCCCCTGATGGTTATAATCAATACAAGCAGTCAGGTTTGGATACTCTCCAGAGAACACCATGCAGATCAAGGTACATGGGTGTGCAAGTGAGTCAGACGGAAGAACCTTCTGATGCCAAATTGGATAAAACAACCACAAGCAGCGTGGCGAAGAGAGGGTCACATTTAAGAAGATCCATTCAGAGTAGCATAGGGAAATTGATTCATGGCTCTGAAAGAAGGTAGGTCCATTCAGAGCAGCATATTAGTATGCACTTGCAAACGAGTATAAATTGTAATTCTGCATGTGCACTAAGCTTTCTCTGCCGTTGACACAACGTTGCAGGAATACTCCACATTCAGCGCAAGCAACTCCTGCCAAAATCACAACTAATGCAAACAATGACGGCGCATCTCCAATTACTACCAACGCGAGGTTAAAAAGAAGACAGTCACTAACAGGTCTCCCACCTCCATCGTCGACCATGTCACGCAGATCATCTCTAGGAGGAAAGTCGGATTCGAGTAAGTATCTGGATAAAGAAAATGCTGTTTTGCTCCTACTTCATATACTTAATATGTAATGATGGAGGCTGCCTTGTGCAGAGGAATAATCAACTAAATTGTTACTAATGTTGTACCGTTTCATGAAAGGTGTACAAAATAGCCAAATCATTGCATGTGCTGCCAGCGCCAGAAATTACAAGCCACTGCCATTCTCCTGGGTTCGATGGCCTGAACAACATCAATGTGAATTCTCCATTCTTTCTTAACCAATCCTTTGCTTCCCAGGCCAAAACCACTATAACCCTCTTTTAGCTGCTTGCATTCTTTTTCCTCATGGCTTCAGTAATCGTTGGTTTTGATACATATGCAATCCAAGAAATCATCAAGGATTCTTGCCATTGCTTTCTGAGCCTATAGGTCCCATCCTGTCAGTATGTTGATGCTTGGAACTGAATTTTACTTGTTCCTCACTGCAACTTTAAGAATGCAGCAAGTGGGAAACAGAGCTCTGCCGGAGAAAATGCCCAATCAGATATTTTACTATAAATCCTGGTGTTGTATATAGTTTTAAAGGACGTTGTGTTGTGATGATTCTAAGTTTTTTACTGAAAGAGCTTCAACTTCCATTGGCAGGTTCAAGTGACAGAAAAGCCAAAACACCGCCTCCGATGAATTCAGCTGCGAAGACAAAGAGATGGCTGTGAATCCTCAGTGAAAATCGTCAGAGATTTCCATCTCAAGCAGAGCATGAGTCGGCGATAGCTGCCCGGTTAGAAGAAGGAACACCAGGCGAGGGTTTGCAATGTTGAGAGAGCCCCCCAGAACACAGGTTCAGGCTAGGTTACATTCCTTGTAACAACTAAAACTTCTTTAGAGGTTATACATCATGTGGATGGAGTATGGAAGGTGTGGAAAGGAAGCAAGTAAAGAATGCTTGTTTTGTGTTTGTTGTATTCTGAATCTCTGAATGTGTCGAGAAAGCGATGCAAACATGATTCAGATTAACCTAGCAGCAAAGCGTCAGATCTGGCATATGTAATTGCATGGCTACTTTTGAAACATTTTTGTAACTGTTCGTTCAGCCTCGGTTTTCTTTCTTTTCCTCTTACAAAAATGTAGGGAAAGGCTGCGTACAATGGACCCAAAATGGTTGGACCTTTTTCCGACCCTGCGCAAGCAGGAGCTACATGCATCGGACTGCTCTTTTTTTTTTCTTTGTTTCACATGAGCTACATAGCATGGTCAGGATACTTGCGCTTCAGAGTCTTCACTTACGCTGATGCATCAGTGTCGAACAAGGGAGGGGCTGGTATTGTTGCGAGAGATCATGAGGGCACACTTTTGTGGTGGCAAGAAAGATCAGATTTGACAATATGACTGATCCTTTTTCAGTTTAGTTTAACTGCCTGTTGGGATACAATTTGTTTTTTCGACAAAGGGTGGATTTCCTTGGCTTAAAATGGAGCATCAGGGTTACAAACCTAGTCAGGCGACACCGGTCTCTGCATAATTAGGATGAACACAATCAACATCAACACATACACACAAAAAAACACCGGCAACTAAGTCAGACAAGACCGAAGCTATGCCCTACCGAATAAAAAAAAGGGAAAACTGTGAGGCAATCGAAACAATGATCAACAATCTACAGTAGCAGCCATATCCACACTAACCATCTGTTGACATCAGATGTGATATAGCCACCATTATTCATGATCCTAGCACTACATGCACAGAACAGTCTTGACATGATGTGCCACGCAAGTGAAGACCATGCTTGCACAAGCGGACAGTCAAGCCGCGGCAAGAGCCGGTCACCACCAAGAGCACCGAACAACGAAGTTCGTCGTCGCACTTTGCAATGGAGATCGAGGGAGGAAGGTCACTCTCGCATCATCCTCATCCTTCGTCATCCTCATCCATGGTGGCAGAATCAGGCAGCAAAACAAACTCGTCGTAGCCGCCGGATATGGAGATCCATGATTCCTGGTCCCGACTTGGCAATCACCTAGCAACGGAGTGGCCTAAGCACCCAAGCGGAGAACCACCATACCAGGACGCGGGCCGACGCTGCCACCCGAGTATCTACAGATGGGATTGTGGCCACTGGCGTTTCACTACCAGAGATTGCCAGCCCGACCAGAAAATCCACTGCCGCCGCTGCACATCCATGTCCTTTGCCTCAAACCACCGTCCATAGATGTCACTTTCGAGCAACACTGAACAAGCTACCACTAGCTTCGGCGATCGAGCCAGCTCCAAGACAATGCCTCCAAGAAGGTGAACGACAAGGAAATAACCGCCATTCTCTATCCCAAGAGGGGAGCAAGGGTTTCCTCGGAGCAAAGGCCACGAGGGAAGGAGAGGAACAATGCAGCGACGCCTTCAACAAGGATTACAACACAAGAGGCACCCTCGTCACCGCTCCTCGCACGAAGCCGAGACAAGGTTTCCCTAATCTCCCCTCACGATTTCCCCCTACACATCAAACACCAGGAACGAAGGCATCTTGCCCAACGCGTCGGCGAGGAGGCGGCATCCAGAGCATGACCCGGCGCCACCAAGGACAGACCATAAGCCGTCATGAACCAGGCCACCTCAACTCCATGGCCGCCACGGGAGGAGGTGCACACTCAGTCACCACGGGCCTGCACTCCTGGTCACCACGTTGCCCCCGCAGACGTGGCGATGCACCGCCGAGAGTCCCTACTCCCAAGGGCTGCCGCTCAGAGCCCGGAGCCACTGTCACGCGTGTTGCTTAGGAACTACGGTGCGATCCAGCTGGAGGTCTCCCCACAGAAGAGGAGGCAAGCCTGCCACTTGAAGGAAATATGCCCTAGAGGCAATAATAAAGTTGTTATTTATATTTCCTTTATATCATGATAGATGTCTTTTATTCATGCTAGAATTATATTAACCGGAAACTTGATACATGTGTGGATACATAGACAAAACACAGTGTCCCTAGTAAGCCTCTACTGGACTAGCTCGTTAATCAAAGATGGTTGAGTTTCCTAACCATAGACATGTGTTGTCATTTGATTAACGGGATCACATGATTAGGAGAATGATGTGATGGACACGACCCATCCGCTAGCTTAGGATAATGATCCATCCGATAGCTTTCTTCATGACTTATACATATTCCTCTGACTATGAGATTATGCAACTCCCGAATACTGAAGGAACACTTTGTGTGCTATCAAACATCACAACGTAAATATGTGATTATAAAGATGCTCTATAGGTGTCTCTGAAGATGTTTGTTGAGTTGGCATAGATCGAGATTAGGATTTCTCACTCCGTCTATCGGAGAGGTATCTCTGGGCCCTCTCCGTAATGCACATCACTATAAGCCTTGCAAGCAATGCGACTAATGAGTTAGTTACGTGATGTTGCATTATGGAACGAGTAAAGAGACTTGCCGGTAACGAGATTGAACTAGTTATGAAGATACTGATGATCGAATCCCGGGCAAGTAACATACTGATGACAAAGGGAATAACGTATGTTGTTATGCGGTTTGATCGATAGAGATCTTCGTAGAATCTGTAGGAGCGAATATGAGCATCCAGGTTCCACTATTGGTTATTGACCGAAGATGTGCCTCGATCATGTCTACATAGTTCTCGAACCCGTAGGGTCCGCACGCATAACGCTCGATGACGATTTGTATTATGAGTTATGTGTTTTGGTGACCGAAGTTTTTTCAGAGTCCCGGATGAGATCACGGACATGACGAGGAGTCTCGGAATGGTCGAGAGGTAAAGATTGATATATTGGAAGGTTGTTTACGGACACCGGAATGGTTCCGAAAAGGATCGGGGATTTTTCGGAGTACCGGGAGGTTGCCGGACTATTGGGCCATAGTGGAGAGAGGGAGGCTGCCACAGGAGGTGGTGCGCGCCTCCCCAAGCCCAATCCGAATTGGACAAGGGGTGGGGGGCGCGCCCCCCCTTTCCTTCTCCCTTTTCCTCCTTTCCCCTTTCCCCTCTCCGTTGGAAGGAAGGAGGGGGGCCGAATCCTACTAGGAACGGAGTCCTAGTAGGACTCCCCTCTCTTGGCGCCCCCTTGGGCCTGCCTCCTCCCCCCTCCTTTATATACGTGGGCAGGGGGCACCCCAAAGGCACACAAATTGTTTTTTAGCCGTGTGCGGTGCCCCCTCCACGGTTTACTCCTCAGGTCATAGCGCCGTAGTGCTTAGGCGAAGCCCTGCGCAGATCACATCACCAACATCGTCGCCACGCCGTTGTGCTGATGGAACTCTCCCTCGACCCTCTACTGGATCAAGAGCTCGAGGGACGTCATCGAGATGAACGTGTGCTGAACACGGAGGTGTCGTAAGTTCGGTACTTGGGTCGGTTGGACCGTGAAGACGTTCAACTACATCAACCGCGTTAATACAACGCTTCCGCTTTCGGTCTACGAGGGTACGTAGACACACTCTTCCCGTCTAGTTGCTATGCGTCTCCTAGATAGGTCTTGCGTGAGCGTAGGATTTTTTTTTTAAATTGCATGCTACGTTCCCAACAGTTGCGTCATGAGCCAGGTCTATGCGTAGATGATATGCACGAGTAGAACACAAAGGAGTTGTGGGTGGTGATGTTCATACTGCTTACCACCAACATCTTATTTTGATTCGGCGGTATCGTAAGATGAAGCGGTCCGGACTAACATTACATGACGGCGTTCATGAGACCGGTTCCACCGTTACGTGCAACTTGTTTGCATAAAGGTGGCTGGTGGGTGTCTGTCTCTCTCGCTTTAGTTGAATCAAATTTGACTACGGCCGGGCCTTGTTGAAGGTTAAAACAGCAAACTTGATAAATCACCGTTGCGGTTTTTGTGCCGTAGGTAAGAACGATTCTTGCTAGAAGCCCGTAACAGCCGCGTAAAACTTGCAACAACAAAGTAGAGGACGTCTAACTTGTTTTTGCAGGGCATGTTGTGTATGGTCAAGACGTGATGAGTTATACGTTATTGTATGAGATGATCATGTTTTGTAAATACCGGCAACCGGCAGGAGCCTTATGGTTGTCTCTTTATTGTATGAATTGCGAACGCCATGTAATTGCTTTAGTTTATCACTATGAGTTAGCGATAGTAGTAGAAATAATAGTTGGGGAGACGACGACGACGCTACGATGAAGATCATGGCGTCAAGCTGGTGACGATGGAGATCATGACGATGCTTTGGAGATGGAGATCAAAAGCACAAGTTGATGATGGCCATATCATGTCACATATTTTGATTGCATGTGATGTTTATCTTTTTATGCATCTTATTTTGCTTAGAATGATAGTAGCATTATAAGATGATCCCTTACTAAAATTTTAAGGTACAAGTGTTATCCCTCAGTATGCACCGCTGCGACAGTTCGTCGTGCCGAGACACCACGTGATGATCGAGTGTGATAAGCTCTACGTTCACATACAACGGGTGTAAGACAGTTTTGCACGTGCAGAATACTCGGGTTAAACTTGACGATCCTAGCATGTACAGACATGGCCTCGGAACACTGGAGACCGAAAGGTCGAGCGTGAATCATATAGTAGATATGATCAACATAAGATGTTCACCATTGGAAACTACTCCATCTCACGTGATGGTCGGACATGGTTTAGTTGATTTGGATCACGTGATCATTTAGATGACTTGAAGGATGTCTATTTAAGTGTGAGTTCTTTAGTAATATTATTAATTGAACTTAATTTATCATGAACTTAGTCCTGATAGTTTTTGTATATCTATGTTGTAGATTAATGGCCCGTGCTACCATTCCCTTGAATTTTAATGCGTTCCTAGAGAAAGCTAAGTTGAAAGATGATGGTAGCAACTACATGGACTGGGTCCGTAACTTGAGGATTATCCTCATTGCTGCACAGAAGAATTATGTCCTTGAAGCACCGCTAGGTGAAAGGCCTGCTCCAGGAGCAACTCCTGATGTTATGAACGTCTGGCAAGCTCGATCAGATGACTACTCGATAGTTCAGTGTGCCATGCTTTGCGGCTTAGAATTGGGACTTCAAAGACGTTTTGAACATCATGCAGGGGCGGGCCCGGGATTTGGAGACTGTCTATTCAAAATTTCAAATGCTAATTTCTTTTGAAGTCCTTAAGCCCTTGTTTTTGGCTTGTATAACCAGATTACCACCATATTGATCTATACTACTCAATAATATTACTACTGGAAATCACATCATAAATTGCAAATAATATTATTGCATTACAGTACTACTTAATAACCCTAAATAATCCTCATGTCTTAAGAATTCATTCTTGTGAATCTACAAACTAGTCTCAAATTTCAATATCTTATACTTTATTAAAATAGAAAGTCTCAAATCTCAAACAAGTCTCAGATTTCAGTATATAAATACAATAATGTAATCCTATTCAAAAATAGGAAGTCAATGAGCAGATTAACTCACCCTTTTATAGCAGAATAAGTACTACTAAAGTCTGAAGAACAACCAAAGAAACATACTCGAATCCAGGATGGCGAATGAACGCGTCGGATGCGCAGCCACCCATCGTGCTCTCAGGCCTGTCGTAGCCACCGTGCACCCCTGCTGGCGTGTACCCTACCTCGAGTCTGTGGCAGTGTGCCAGATTGGAATTTGGGGAAGCGACGCGTTGTAGCCTCATGCGTGTGCATTTTTTTAGGGGTAGCTAGGGATTTTATTTAGTGTTCACAACATATGGGATACATGCAATGTCTAGAACATTCCCTAGCCACACATGGCGTCCAACCGGAAGAGAAGAAGCTCCTTTGGCAACAAAGTGAGCTTCAAAATTGGACTCTCTAGACTCAAAATAAAAAAATGACTCTCTCAAAATTATTTCTACTAAACTCGATATCTCTGAGAATTGAAGCGTATACCGATGATGCACCATTCTTGATGTTGTTCACGACTTCCAGACAATCGTGTGCATGTTCTCGATCGTTGTGTTGTTGGCTTCGTGCGAGCGATCATGCCATATGGCTGGGCTGTAGCCATTCTCGTATTGGGCTTGGAGAAGAACAAATAATGGGTCGCTGGCCATTTGGGATGGGGAGGAAGGAAAGCCAGAGGTGGGTTGCCCTTGCATTGGGCTGAATCCGTGCACGACATAATATTTCCCGTCATTTTCCTATTTATCTACACGAGTACGTATAATATGCATTATATACACATAGTTTTCACTCAAAAAATATACACATAGTTTTGTGGCAAAAATAATGGGTATTCAGTTGAATACCCTTGAATTGAACAGGGCCCGCCCCTGACGTCATGGTGCATATGAGATGTTCCAAGAGTTAAAGTTAATATTTCAAGCAAATGCCCGAGTTGAGAGATATGAAGTCTCCAACAAGTTCTATAGCTGCAAGATGGAGGAGAACAGTTCTATCAGTGAACACATACTCAGAATGTCTGGGTATCATAACCGCATGACTCAGCTAGGAGTTAATATTCCAGATGATAGTGTTATTGACAGAGTTCTTCAATCACTGCCACCAAGCTATAAAGGCTTCGTGATGAACTATAATATGCAAGGGATGGAGAAGACAATTCCCGAGCTCTCCGCAATGCTCAAAGTTGCGGAGGTAGAAATCAAGAAGGAGCATCAACTGTTGATGGTTAACAAGACCACTAGTTTCAGGAAAAAGGGCAAGGGAAAGAAGGGAAACTTCAAGAAGAATAGCAAGCCAGTTGCTACTCCCGGGAAGAAACCCAAGTCTGGAGCCAAGCCTGAAACTGAGTGCTTCTACTTCAAAGGGACTGGTCACTGGAAGCGAAACTGCCCCAAGTATTTGGCGGATAAGAAGGATGACAAAGTGAACAAAGGTATATTTGATATACATGTTATTAATGTGTACCTCACTAATACTCGTAGTAGCGCCTGTGTATTTGATATTGGTTCGGTTGCTCATATTTGTAACTCGAAACAGGGGCTATGGATTAAACTAAGATTGGCTAAGGACGAGTTGACGATGCGCGTGGGAAATGGTTCCAAAGTCGATGTGATCGCCGTCGGTACGCTACCTCTACATCTACCTTCGGGATTAGTTTTAGACCTAAATAACTGTTATTTGGTGCCAACATTGAGCATGAACATTATATCTGGATCTTGTTTGTTGCGAGACGGTTATTCATTTAAATCAGAGAATAATTTTTGTTCTATTTATATGAGTAATATCTTTTATGGTCATGCACCCTTGATGAGTGGTCTATTTTTGTTGAATCTCGATTGTAGTGATACACATATTCATAATATTGATGCCAAAATATGCAAAGTTGATAATGATAGTGCAACATATTTGTGGCACTGCCGCTCAGGTCATATTGGTGTAAAGCGCATAAAGAAATTCCATGCACATGGACTTTTGAATCACTTGATTATGAATCATTTGATACTTGCGAACCATGCCTCATGGGCAAGATGACTAAAACTCCGTTCTTCGAAAAAATGGAGCGAGCGACTGACTTATTGGGAATAATACATACCGCTGTATGCGGTCCGATGAGTGTTGAGGCTCGCGGCGGGTATCGTTATTTTCTGACCTTCATAGATGATTTGAGCAGATATGGGTATATCAATTTAATGAAACATAAGTCTGAAACATTTGCAAAGTTCAAAGAATTTCAGAGTGAAGTAGAGAATCATTGTAACAAGAAAATAAAGTTTCTACGATCTGATCTCGGAGGCGAATATTTGAGTTACGAGTTTGGTGTTCATTTGAAACAATGTGGAATGGTTTCACAGCTCACGCCACCTGGAACACCACAGCGTAATGATGTGTCCGAACAACGTAACCGTACTTTATTAGATATGGTGCGATCTATGATGTCTCTTACCGATTTACCACTATCATTTTGGGGTTATGCATTAGAGACGGGTGCATTCAGGTTAAATAGGGCACTATCTAAATCCGTTGAGACGACACCGTATGAACTGTGGTTTGGCAAGAAACCTAAGTTGTCGTTTATTAAAGTTTGGGGTTGCGATGCTTATATGAAAAAGCTTCAGCCTGATAAGCTCGAACCCAAATTGGAGAAGTGCGTCTTCATAGGATACCCAAAAGAAACTGTTGGGTACACCTTCCACTAGTGCAGAACCGGGATTTAGCACCGGTTCGTAAGGCCCTTTAGTGCCGGTTCCGCAACCGGCACTAAAGGGTGGGGACTAAAGCCCCCCCCCCCCATTTAGTACCGGTTCAACACGAACCGTCACTAAAGGGCCACCACGTGGCACGATCCCGCGCCGAGGGAGGGGAAACCTTTAGTACCGGTTGGTAACACCAACCGGTACTAAAGGATTTTTTTTTTGAAATAAAGCAAAAGCAACCCGTCTACTGGGCCGGCACGGCCTGCATACGGCTAGAAACCCAACCTCTAGTTGGGCCAGGATGCAGGCCCGTACGGCCTAGTAGGCCCCATAGGGCAGAAGACTTGCAATAGGCCCACAAAGGCCTGCTTAGAGAGGAGCTCGACACGGTAGCCGCGACGGGGCTTATAAACCGGTGTGAACTCCTCTCAACCAGCGAGGTGGGACTAAACATTGTGCACTACGGATGGCAGCGCACCCCTTTAGTACCGGTTGGTGGCTCCAACCGGTACTAAAGGGGGGTCTTTAGTACTGGTTGGAGCCACCAACCCATACTAAAGGTCACGACCTCTTTAGTGCCAGTTCGTGGCATGAACTGGTACTAAAGGTTCGCCACGAACCGGTACTAATAAGTGCCGTCCGGCTAGCCATTGGAACCGACACTAATGGTCACATTAGTGTCGGTTCAGTTACAAACTGGGACTAATGAGCTTCACATTAGGCTCTTTTTCTACTAGTGTTCTATCACAGATCCGAAGGCAAGACTTTTGTTGCTAAGAATGAATCCTTTCTAGAGTAGGAGTATCTCTCGAAAGAAGTGAGTGGGAGGAAAGTAGAACTTGATGAGGTAATTGTACCATCTCTCGAATTGGATAATGGCTCATCACAGAAAATAGTTCTCGTGATGCCTACACCAATTAATGAGGAAGCTAATGATAATGATGATGCAACTTCAGATCAAGTTACTACTGAACCTCGTAGGTCAACCGGAGTACGTTCCGCACCAGAGTGGTACGGTAATCCTGTTCTGGAAGTCATGTTACTGGACCATGACGAACCTACGAACTATGAGGAAGCGACGATGAGCCCAGATTCCGCAAAATGGCTTGAGGCCATGAAATCTGAGATGGGATCCATGCATGAGAACAAAGTGTGGACTTTGGTTGACTTGCCCGATGATCAGCAAGCCATTGAAAATAAATGGATCTTTAAGAAGAAGACTGACGCTGATGGTAATGTTACTGTCTACAAAGCTCGACTTGTTGCGAAAGGTTTTCGACAAGTTCAAGGAGTTGACTACAATGAGACCTTCTCACCCGTAGCGATGCTTAAGTCTGTCCGAATCATGTTAGCAATTGCCGCATTTTATGATTATGAAATCTGGCAAATGGATGTCAAAACTGCATTCCTTAATGGATTTCTCAAAGAAGAGTTGTATATGATGCAACCAGAAGGTTTTGTCGGTCCTAAAGGTACTGACAAAGTGTGCAAGCTCCAGCGATCCATCTATGGACTGGTGCAAGCATCTCGGAGTAGGAATATACGCTTTGATGAGGTGATCAAAACATATGGTTTTATACAAACTTTTGGAGAAGCATGTATTTACAAGAAAGTGAGTGGGAGCTTTGTAGCATTTCTGATATTATATGTGGATGACATATTGTTGATTGGAAATGATGTAGAATTTCTAGATAGCATAAAAGGATACTTGAATAAGAATTTTTCAATGAAATACCTCAGTGAAGCTGCTTATATATTGGGCATCAAGATCTATAGAGATAGATCAAGACGCTTAATTGGACTTTCACAAGGCACATACCTTGATAAAGTTTTGAAGAAGTTCAAAATGGACCAGTCAAAGAAAGGGTTCTTGCCTGTGTTACAAGGTGTGAAGTTGAGTCAGACTCAATGCCCGACCACTGCAGAAGATAAAGAGAAAATGAAAGTCATTCCCTATGCTTCCGCCATAGGTTCTATCATGTATGCAATGTTATCTACCAGACCTGATGTGTGCCTTGCTATAAGTCTAGCAGGGGGGTACCAAAGTAATCCAAGAGTGGATCACTGGACAACGGTTAAGAACATCATGAAGTACCTGAAAAGGACTAAGGATATGTTTCTCGTTTATGGAGGTGACAAAGAGCTCGTCATAAACGGTTACATCAATGCTAGCTTTGACACTGATCCTGATGACTCTAAGTCACAAACCAGATACATATTTTTGTTGAACGGTGGAGCTATCAGTTGGTGCAGTTCCAAGCAGAGCGCCGTGGCGGGATCTACGTGTGAAGCGGAGTACATAGCTGCTTTGGAAGCAGAAAATGAAGGAGTCTGGATGAAGGAGTTCATACCTGATCTAGGTGTGATACCTAGTGCATCGGGTCCAATAAAAATCTTTTGTGACAACACTGGAGCAATTGCCTTGGCGAAGGAATCCAGGTTTCACAAGAGAACCAAGCACATCAAGAGACGCTTCAACTCTATCCGCGACCAAGTCAAGGAGGGAGACATAGAGTTTGCAAAATACATACGGATCTGAATGTTGCAGACCCGTTGACTAAGCTGTTGGAAATATACCCTAGATGCAATAATAAAATGGTTATTATTATATTTCCTCGTTCATGATAATTGTCTGTTATTCATGCTTGAATTGTATTATCCGGAAACAGTGATACATGTGTGAATACATAGACCATAATGTGTCCCTGGTAAAGCCTATAGTTACTAGCTTGTTGATCAACAGATGTTCATGGTTTCGTGACCATGGACATTGGATGTCATTGATAACGGGATCACATCATTAGGAGAATGATGTGATGGACAAGACCCAATCCTAAGCCTAGCACAAGATCGTGTACTTCGTAATGCTAAAGCTTTTCCAATGTCAAGTATCTTTTCCTTAGACCATGAGGTTGTGCAACTCCCGGATACCGTAGGAATACTTTGGGTGTGCCAAACGTCACAACGTAACTGGGTGGCTATAAAGGTACACAACGGGTATCTCCGAAAGTATCTGTTGGGTTGGCACGAACCGAGACTGGGATTTGTCACTCCGTATGATGGAGAGGTATCTCTGGGCCCACTCGGTAAGACATCATCATAATGAGCTCAATGTGACTAAGGAGTTAGTCACGGGATGATGTACTACGGAATGAGTAAAGAGACTTGCCATGACGAGATTGAACAAGGTATCGGTATACCGACGATCGAATCTCGGGCAAGTACTATACCGATAGACAAAGGGAATTGCATACGGGATTAAGTGAATCCTTGACATCATGGTTCATTCGATGAGATCATCAAGGAACACGTAGGAACTAACATGGGTATCCAGATCCCGCTGTTGGTTATTGACCGGAGAGTCGTCTCGGTCATGTCTACGTGTCTCCCGAACCCGTAGGGTCTACACACTTAAGGTTCGGTGACGCTAGGGTTGTAGAGATATATGCACACGGTAACCCAAATGTTGTTCGGAGTCCCGGATGAGATCTCGGACGTCACGAGGAGTTTCGGAATGGTCCGGAGGTAAAGAATTGTATATAGGAAGTCCAGTTTTGGCCATCGGGAGAGTTTCGGGGGTCACGGTAGTGTACCGGGACCACCGGAAGGTCCCGGGGGTCCACCGGGTGGGGCCACCCATTCTAGAGGCCCCCATGGGCTGTAGGGGGAGGGGAACCAGCCCATAGTGGGCTGGCGCACCCCCTTGGGCCTTCCCCTGCGCCTAGGGTTGGGAACCCTAGGGGTGGGGGGCGCCCCCCTTGCCTTGGAGGGCAAGCCTCCCCCTTGGCCGCCGCCCCCTAGGAGATTGCATCTCCTAGGGCCGGCGCCCCCCTGGCACCTATATATAGTGGGGGGGAGAGAGGGCACCCGCACCCTTGCTCTTGGCGCCTTCCTCCCCCCGTTACACCTCTTCCTCCTCCCGCAGGTGCTTGGCGAAGCCCTGCAGAATTTCCGTTGCATCCACCACCACGCCGTCGTGCTGCTGGATCTCCATTACCCTCTCCTCCCCCCTTGCTGGATCAAGAAGGAGGAGACGTCGCTGCACCGTACGTGTGTTGAATGCGGAGGTACCGTCCGTTCGGCGCTGGGATCATCGGTGATTTGGATCACGACGAGTACGACTCCATCACCCACGTTCTCTTGAACGCTTTCGCTCGCGGTCTACAAGGGTATGTATATGCACTCCTTTATCGGGTGTGTGTCTCTCCCACTTTAGTCGGATCGGATTCGATGAAAAGGGTCCTTATGAAGGGTAAATAGAAATTGACATATCACGTTGTGGTTTTGGAGTAGGTAAGAAACGTTCTTGCTAGAAACCTATAGCAGCCACGTAAAACTTGCAACAACAATTAGAGGACGTCTAACTTGTTGATAACCCTCAACCGTAAGGGATCGAGATAGTCTTCGCGGGTAAGAATAACCCAATTTATTGATTCGACACATGGGGAGCCAAAGAGTATTTATAAGCTTTGACAGTTGAGTTGTCAATTCAACCGCACCTGAAATATACTTACTTGCAACAAAAGATAAGTGGTAACAGTGATATGATAGTGATAATAGTGATAGTAAAAGTAAACAGCAAAAAGTAAATAGTGAAGGTAAATGGCAAAAGTAGCAACTAGTGACAAGCAGGGTTTAAAACACTGTAGGCTAGGGAGATGGATGGTTGGGCGCTGCATGGATGAGATAGATTCTAACTTGGGGCACGACACACGGAAAAGTAATGATCATCTAGGCAAATATCAAACATTAGGCATGTATCCCGTAGGTAGTTGTACGTGCTTGCAATAAGAACTTGCACAACATCTTTTGTCCTACCATCCCGCTACGAACGGGGCCAAAAGGAACTTATGGAGATTAAGGTGCTCCTGTCAAAGAGCACCGGAACAAAGCAATGAACTCAATGGATACATGTAATCCTCAAACTACATACCATCCCCTTTGGTGTCCCAAGCTGTCACTTTTGGGATCGCCGGTTCCGAACCGTAATAGGTGCAAACAACTCATAGATAGGATCACGAACACAAATATATTCATGCAAACACATATGGTTCAGATCTGAAATCATGGCACTCGGGCCCTAAGTGTCAAGCATTAAGAATAACAAGTTGAAGCAAAGATGATAAACACCATAGTAGATGATAGGCAACATGCCCCCAACGATCTGACAAACTATTACATGATCTAACTCATCCAATCCCTACCATCCCCTTCGCCTACAGCAGGGGAATGACTCACACATGGAGGGAGAAGTCATGGAGGGATGATGGAGTGGTGATGATGATGACGATGGCGACGATCTCCCCTCTCCGGAGGCCAATTCAGCCTCCAGATTAGCCCTCCCGAGGAAGAACAGAGGGTGGCGGCGGCTCCGCGACGGAAAACTGCGAAAAGAACTTCTGATCTGGGGTTTTCGTGTCGGGAGTAAAAATACGAGGCAAAGTAGGGCACCAGGGGGTGTGGGCCACACCCAGGCGACCCCCCGGCGCGGCCCAGGGGGGGGGGGGGCGCCCACAGGGCGCCTGGGCACCCCCTGCCCCCCCTCTGGCCCACTTCTGGCTCCTGGTTCCTTCGGGTGCGTGGATTTTCTGTGATTTTTTGTGGATTTTTCTGAGATACTTAAAAATCCGTTTTCCTGCACACAATAAAACCATACAGGTAGCTCTGCTGAAAACAGCGTCAGTCCGGGTTAGTTTAGTTCAAATCATGCAAGAATGAGGTCAAAACAATATCAAAAGTGTTTGGAAAAGTATATACGTTTGAGACGTATCAACTCCCCCAAGCTTAGCATATTGCTTGTCCTCAAGCAATTCAGTTCAACGAACTGGACGCGACAAAGAAAATTTTGACAAACTCTTTTGCTTCATTAGATGTATATAAGCATGTACTACGAAAAGAGTTTAGCAAGTATTGAAACAGTACTTATGAGGACAATGCAAGGAGAAATCCTTCTTTCAAGTGACCAGTCACAAATACTTAAAAGTAAATAATATATTACTGAAAATCAAGACAAGATTACATTGCACATAGCTTGAGCATATTAGGGTGGTATCTCGCTAGCCTCCATGAGTGAAGCAAAACATAAATGCAGAGACTCCTCCAGAGTTTTTAAAAGAGACTAGAACTAAGAATTTCAGAATAAATCATATCACAAGTATGCAGAAGACAATGTAATACTTTGGGACAATGCACGTTACCCTCAGAATGACAATTATGCTCTCATAGTTGGTGCTTTGAAGAAAGAAGGTGAGACTCTCGAACCGTGGCTTTTATTGGCAAGGTTGAAAACCCGTGGTCGGAAATAAAACTAAACATGTACCAGAGCTCTTGGTTTTAAAAACAGAGATAAAAACGTTTTGAGAGGTGCATATTTCGTCAACGAATGCTAGCAGATAACTCAATCACTTCTTGAGCTGGACAAGTTTAGAGGAACGGCTCCCGCATGAGGATGATCACATCCTCTTAATCTCCTTTGTTTATCACTGCCAAAGTTTTCTGATTTCTCATGAACAAAGCGTGAAGGAGGGTTTGTTTGTTATATTATCTTTTTGAGCCGGGCGCACTCAATGCCAGTTCCTTTTCGTATTAGGGGTTTGCACATTATACATGCAATCCAGGGGTGAAACTTGTCCAACTTAAAAAGATTATGAATTAACTACTACTTCCTCATGAGCTAAAACATAGGCACAAAAGAGAAATGCTTTTGATTAATTTCGAGATGGTACACGAAAGTCTTCGTTAGGAATGGCAGGTAAATACCATGTATAGGAAGGTATAGTGGACTCATATGGCATAACTGGTTTTAAGGATTTTGGATGCACAAGCAGTCAGTCCGCTTAGTACAGGTGGAAGTTTAGCAAAAGACTGGGAAGCGACCAACTAGAGAGCAATAACGGTCATAATCATGCAGAGCGACAAAGCAACATTGAGTCGGGCATGAAAGTGATATAACTATTCTGAAACTCAAAGATCATCAAGGCAGAGTAGACTTTTTAGTCTTAACATGTGTAAGCATGTGCCAAGTCAATCCAAAAATTCTCTAAAGGGAAATACCACCTTAGTATACCAGACTATGAATAGTGCAATGCATGTAGATCATTTCAATAACACATTATATACTCTAGTTATTCGAGATTAGCCACAAGGAAAGCATGAACCACTGGAAGAGCATTGTAAACATGGCACTATGTTGTTACAAGCTGGTCTCTAGATCATAGGTACAGGCATATGTACAAAAGTAGAAACAAAAAGAGTTCATACCGGTCTTCCTTGTTGCTTCCCTTCAGTCGATCTTCGTCATTACTGCTCGTCACTTGCACGATCGAACGTAGGAAATATAATTAAATGCCATCACGGACTCGAGCTGAACTCTGAAAACAAAGCAAACTAAAGAGAGAAAGGAAATCTTTTTGGATTTTTCAAAGGTTGAATAAAAGCAAAAGAAAGAGAAAATCTTTTTGTTGTTTTTGCAAAGAGAGAAATAAAGAAGAACGGGCAAAAACTTTGAAAAGATCAAAGCGAATAAAACGGATAATACAATGGAAAAGTGAGAGGGGCACGTACTCCCCCAAGCTTAGGCTTTTGGCCTAAGTTGGTAGCAGCTACTGCCCCCAGGAGCCTCCTGCTCCGGGGGTATGGTGGTGAGTCCAAGGGTCGTAGAAGGATGCTGGCGCGTACACCGAACTCCTCGGAGTCTCCCACGAGGAAGGTTCTGAACGCCAAACAGAGGAAGAACCTTCACCAAACTCGGTGGCGGTTTCTCCCTGAAAAGGTGGTAACTCACCGTGCTCCTCCTCGTCGGGCACAACCCCCTCCATAGGGTTATGAAACTGACACTGGACCATGAACTCATCGAACTGGACAACATCAAAGGACCATCCGTTCCTGCGAGAAAAATCAAACAAAAGAGGTGCAGGTAGACGGATCTCGCGTTCCGCGGTAGTTCCGAAACGCAAGATATAAACAAGGTTATCAAGCTCAGAACCCATGGTAACAAACTTATGCCTTTTCATAGCAGCAAGATCAAAGCTTAAATAAGTAAAAGGATTATCATCAGGGTGTGGGGTGCCTCCAAGATGTTCTAAGATAAGTGTGGCATAAACGCCACCATATAAGCCCCCCTTGTTACCGTTCATAGCAAGGCGTCGAGCAATTAAGGTACCCAGAATATAATCAGACCTCCTTGAGAGGGCTGCTGCCAGGATAGCAATATCCGGAGCAGAAATGCTGCTCGTGTTGTCCCGAGCTAACACCCCTCTGGCAATATAATATGCAAAATACCTGAGGTGAGGAAATAAGATGCTGGAGATCTTCGACCGATGAATATCCCTCGTACCCATGCTGCAGGGAGAGTTGATGACGGTTTTCAGCTCGGAGGGCTGAGTGGCCATCCTAGCCGTCCTCCCAACATTCGGCACACCTATTATTTCACAAAAATTTCCCAAAGTCATGGTGATAAGATCATTGTAAATTTTAAACTCAATAGCACCTGAATCAGGATTATATCTAAAACTATTAATGAAACTGGAGGTGTGTTTTTGATACTGAGTAACACGGCTCGTGACGAGTCATGTCAAACCTGCATTAGCACAAAGATTATAAAACTCATCCTTGATTCCCGCAGCTTCCATGAATTCATCACATGGAAATGTCATCGCACGTGTTGGACTTGTATCTTCCAACAACTCCAGGGGCACATGATCTTCATTATAGCTCACCCTAGCAGTCGATGGTGAAGCTGCGGCTCTAGTAACTCGATCGGAGTGTGCGGGCCTCCTCTTCTCAAGCCACCCTTTTGCCCTTCCTAACAAACTCATTTCTGAAAATTTTTTACACTTTACAAAAACGAGGATTAAAACAAAGTGAGCTAAGGCAAACTACTCAACTCACTTGCCCAAGGCATAAACTTGCATCAAAACTTGAAAAATAACTTTCTACATATGCATGCAAGCTCATCTATACATCACCAAGAACTACTAAATACTCGCAAATGAAGCCACCAATCAAAAATCTAATTGGAGGGGTGGAGGAGTCACATACCAGGGAGTATTTGCTCAAAATTTCAGCTCAAATGATGGGCTGTAGAGAGAGATCGAAGAATCGCCCCCAAGAACAGCAAGAACACAAGAACAAGAGCAGAACTCGAGTTTTTGGAGAAAGAGAGAGAGGGAGGAAGAAGACATACCTGGAGGGGGGCCCTGTGGGCCCCAGGCGCCCTATGGGCGCGGCCAGGGGCTGGGCCGCGCCAGCTGGCCGCCTAGGCAACTGGTGGGTCCCCCTGGCTGGCCCCAGGACTTTCTGGGTCACTCCCGACGTGGAAATTTTTATTTTTATTTTTCTGGAATTTTTCTGAAAACTTCACTGTTGAAATTTTTTCGAAGTTCAAAAAGCTGCGAAACTCTCTGAAAACTTGAAGTAGTGAGTAGTATTGTGAAGCTTCAAAACATAAATATTTGGTACAACAAGTAGGACAGAAACTAAAAACAAATGAAAATATAACAAGCTCAACTTTTTATCCATATAAAACATATTTGCTAATAAGGTTGATCAAGTCTTACCAACAAACAGGCGATATATAGAGCAAAAAGTCTCACCTCTCACGAAGTAATCACTGAACCTTTACCTTGATGGACATTGTCCCTACCATGATAGTTTTGTATTTGTGAGGCACATGTAGTGGACAATCCCATTCTCCAATCTTCATGGTCTCGATATTTTCTATAGAGTTGAGGCCATGCCTCCTGTCGATCTTCTTCGGAAAATATACCGTGTGTTCTTTATCATTCACATGGAAGGTAACCTTCCCTTTATTGCAATCAATGATAGCACCTGCAGTGTTAAGAAAAGGTCTACCAAGAATAATGGACATGCTCCCATCCTCGGGCATGTCAAGCACAACAAAATCAGTAAGAATTAAACAATTAGCAACCTCTACGGGAACATCTTCACAAATACCTATCGAAACAGCGGTTGACTTGTCAGCCATCTGAAGGGAGATATCTGTAGGAATTAGTTTCTCTAAACAAAGCCTCTCGTAAAGAGAGAGAGGCATAACACTCACTCCTGCTCCAAGATCACCTAAAGCAGTTTTGACATAATTATTCTTTATGGAGCAAGGAATGGTGGGTATACCTGGATCACCGAGCTTCTCATGAATCTTGCCACTGAAAGAGTAGTTAGCAAGCATAGTAGATATTGCATCATTAGGAACTTTTCTTTTATTAGTGACAATATCCTTCATATATTTTGAATAAGGAAGTAACTTAATAGCATCAGTCAAAGGGATTTGAAGAAAAAGAGGTTTAATCCACTCACAAAACTTATTATAATGCTCTTCTTCTTTAGATTTGATGGACTTACCTGGAAAGGGCATGGGTTTCTGTACCCATGGTTCTCTTTCCTTCCCATGTTTTCTTGCGATGAAGTCTTCTTTAGTGTACCTCTTACATTTGTCAGGTGCTTCTTCTTCTCGAACTTCAGGTGGATCATTCTTCTCATTATTATTACCTTCAGGTTCAGCACCGTCTTCAGTCTCAGCATCGGAGATAGATACGCTGTTAGGATCAATAGTTGGCTCTTCATCTGCAATAGGATCATTAGAATTGTCAGTCTCCTTATGTTTCTTCTTTTTCTTTGGAGAGCCAACAATTTCTTCTTCCTGCATTTGAGAATCCTGCTCGATTCTCTTCGGATGCCCCTCTGGGTAGAGAGGATCTTGAGTACTAGTTCCTCCTCGGGTCTTAACCCCGAAAGCCTGCAAATTATCTTGTTTGGCATTGTTAGCAAGCAAATCTCTTTGCACTTTAGAAATTTGGTCAAGCTGAGTTTGAACCATTTGAAAATGCTTCACAAGGCATTGAACATCATTAACTGTTCTATCTAAAACATCAAGCAGTCTTTTGATAGCAAGGGAATTATCATGCAATTGACTTTCTATCCTCTCATTAAAATGATTTTGTTTCATAATAAAATTATCAAACTCATCTAAACATTGACCAGGAGGCTTACCATGAGGGATGTCACTTGCGTTGAAATCTAAAAGAGAGTGTACCTCTACCATAGGAGGGTGAGTGGTAGGCTCACACAGCTTCTCAATAGGGGGTAGATTCTTCACATCTTCAGCTTTAATACCTTTCTCTTTAATAGACTTCTTTGCTTCTCGCATATCTTCGGGGCTTAGAACAAACATGCCCCTCTTCTTTGGTGGTGGAGGTGGTTCAGGGACGGACCAATCTTCATGGTTTTTGGCAATCCTGCCCATCAAATGTTCCGCATCGTCCGGTGTTCTTTTCCTGAAAACACAACCAGCACAACTGTCCAAATAGGACCTGGATTCATCAGTTAGACCAGCATAGAATATATCGATTAATTCATTCTTAGGGATTTCATGTCCTGGTCTAGCCCGAATTAGACCGCAGTACCTCCCCCAAGCTTTAGGGAGGGACTCATCCTGCAACTGTTTAAAGTTATAAATTCTTTGTAAAGCAGCATGTTGCATGTGAGCAGGAAAGTACTTATCAACAAAAGAGTGAGCTAAGTCTTGAGGACTCTTAATGGAACCGCATGGAAGCGAATCATACCATGCTTTAGCACCTTCCTTCAAGGAGAAAGGAAGAAGCTTGGTGATATAAAAGTATCGTATCTTCTCATCTGCGGTAAACAGGCCACCTAACTCACCGAGTTTAGTCAGGTGTGCAATAGCATCATCATTTTCTCTGCCATAAAAGGGGTCAGCTTCAACCATAGGTATAAGTGAAAGATCAACAGAGAAATCATAATCAGGATCATCAATGCATATAGGAGATGTAGCAAATTCAGGATCAGGAACGGTTTTGTTCTTCAGAGAGTGTTTTTCAAATAGTTTCTTAATAACTTCAGGGTCAGAGCCGGAAAACTCTGTCAGTTCCCTGCATAAATCTTCATCAAGCATATAGTAATCATCATCAAGGAGCCTCTCTTTGAGTTTACTCAAATCAGGATAATCATAAGTTTCACCAATAGGGTAGCGAGTAACAGGAAGTTCAATTCCAGACTTTTTAGCAGCAGCAGCAATTTGTTTCTCAAGAGCATAACTAAGCGAACTAATATCATCAAAAGTAGTAGAAGCATCATCAAGAGTATCAGACATAGTAACAGATTCAGTAGGAGCATCATGTGGTGGTGGTGAGGCAAACTTACTCATAACGGAAGGTGAATCAAGTGTAGCACTAGTGCTCAGAGCAGTACCTCTTCTTGTAGTGGATAGTAAGATCGGAACCTTGGGGTCTCCTTTCTTACCCATAGTGGATAAAGTGCAGCAGGTAGGATACCTCAAGTAGACTTGTAAATATTGCTATGCTCCCCGGCAACGGCGCCAGGAAACGGTACTTGATAACCCTCAACCGTAAGGGATCGAGATAGTCTTCGCGGGTAAGAATAACCCAATTTATTGATTCGACACACGGGGAGCCAAAGAGTATTTATAAGCTTTGACAGTTGAGTTGTCAATTCAACCGCACCTGAAATATACTTACTTGCAACAAAAGATAAGTGGTAACAGTGATATGATAGTGATAATAGTGATAGTAAAAGTAAACAGCAAAAAGTAAATAGTGAAGGTAAATGGCAAAAGTAGCAACTAGTGACAAGCAGGGTTTAAAACACTGTAGGCTAGGGAGATGGATGGTTGGGCGCTGCATGGATGAGATAGATTCTAACTTGGGGCACGGCACACGGAAAAGTAATGATCATCTAGGCAAATATCAAACATTAGGCATGTATCCCGTAGGTAGTTGTACGTGCTTGCAATAAGAACTTGCACAACATCTTTTGTCCTACCATCCCGCTACGAACGGGGCCAAAAGGAACTTATGGAGATTAAGGTGCTCCTGTCAAAGAGCACCGGAACAAAGCAATGAACTCAATGGATACATGTAATCCTCAAACTACGGACCATCCCCTTTGGTGTCCCAAGCTGTCACTTTTGGGATCGCTGGTTCCGAACCGTAATAGGTGCAAACAACTCATAGATAGGATCACGAACACAAATATATTCATGCAAACACATATGGTTCAGATCTGAAATCATGGCACTCGGGCCCTAAGTGTCAAGCATTAAGAATAACAAGTTGAAGCAAAGATAATAAACACCATAGTAGATGATAGGCAACATGCCCCCAACGATCTGACAAACTATTACATGATCTAACTCATCCAATCCCTACCATCCCCTTCGCCTACAGCAGGGGAATTACTCACACATGGAGGGAGAAGTCATGGAGGGATGATGGAGTGGTGATGATGATGACGATGGCGACGATCTCCCCTCCCCGGAGGCCAATTCAGCCTCCAGATTAGCCCTCCCGAGGAAGAACAGAGGATGGCGGCGGCTCCGCGATGGAAAACTGCGAAAAGAACTTCTGATCTGGGGTTTTCGTGTCGCGAGTAAAAATACGAGGCAAAGTAGGGCACCAGGGGGTGTGGGCCCCACCCAGGCGACCCCCCGGCGCGGCCCAGGGGGGGCGCCCACAGGGCGCCTGGGCACCCCCTGGCCCCCCTCTGGCCCCACTTCTGGCTCCTGGTTCCTTCGGGTGCGTGGATTTTCTGTGATTTTTCATGGATTTTTCTGAGATATTTAAAAATCCGTTTTCCTGCACACAATAAAACCATACAGGCAGCTCTTCTGAAAACATCGTCAGTCCGGGTTAGTTTAGTTCAAATCATGCAAGAATGAGGTCAAAACAATATCAAAAGTGTTTGGAAAAGTAGATACGTTTGAGACGTATCACTTGTTCTTGCAGCATGTGCTATGTGATGTGATATGGCCAAAAGATGTGATGAATGATATATGTGATGTATGAGATTGATCATGTTCTTGTAATAGGAATCACAACTTGCATGTCGATGAGTATGACAACCGTCAGGAGCCATATGAGTTGTCTTATTTATTGTATGACCTGCGTGTCACTGAATAACGCCATGTAATTACTTTACTTTATTGCTAAACGTTAGCCATAGTAGTAGAAGTACTTTTTGGTGAGACGACTTCATGAAGACACGATGATGGAGATCATGATGATGGAGATCATGGTGTCATGCCGGTGACAAAGATGATCATGGTGCCCCGAGGATGAAGATCAAAGGAGCAAAATGATATTGGCCATATTATGTCACTTTATTTGATTGCATGTGATGTTTATCATGTTTATTACATCTTATTTGCTTAGAACGACGGTAGTAAATAAGATGATCTCTCACTAAAATTTCAAGAATTGTGTTCCCCCTAACTGTGCACCGTTGCTAAGGATCGTTGTTTCGAAGCACCACGTGATGATCAGGTGTGATAGGTTCTAACGTTCGCATACAACGGGTGTAAGCCAGATTTACACACGCAATACACTTAGGGTTCACTTGACGAGCCTAGCATGTACAGACATGGCCTCGGAACACGGAAGACCGAAAGGTCGAACATGAGTCGTATAGAAGATACGATCAACATGAAGATGTTCACCGTTGATGACTAGTACGTCTCACGTGATGATCGGACATGGGCTAGTCGATTCAGATCATGTTTCACTTAGATGACTGGAGAGATGTCAATATGAGTGGGAGTTCATTAAATTTGATTAGATGAACTTAATTGTCATGAACTTAGTCTAAAATTCTTTACAATATGTCTTGTAGATCAAATGGCCCACGCTCATGTCACCCTCAACTTCAATGCGTTCCTAGAGAAATCCAAGCTGAAAGACGATGGCAGCAACTATATGGATTGGGTCCGTAACCTGAGGATCATCCTCATAGCTGCCAAGAAAACTTATGTCCTAGAAGCACCGCTAGGTGACGCTCCCGCCCTGGCAAACCAAGATGTTATGAACGCTTGGCAGTCGCGTTGTGATGATTACTCCCTGGTTCAGTGCGACATGCTCTACAGCTTAGAATCGGGGCTCCAAAAGCGTTTTGAGCACCACGGAGCATATGAGATGTTCCAAGAGCTGAAAATGGTTTTCCAAGCTCATGCCCGAGTTGGGAGATATGACGTCTCCAACGCATTCTACAGTTGTAAGATGGAGGAGAATAGTTCTGTCAGCGAGCACATACTCACATTGTCTGGGTTGCACAATCGCTTGTCTCAGTTGGGAATGAATCTCCCAGACGAAGCGGTCGTTGATAGAATCCTTCAGTCGCTCCCACCTAGCTACAAGAGCTTCGTGTTAAACTTCAATATGCAAGGGATGGAGAAGTCCATTCCCGAAGTGTATTCAATGCTGAAATCAGCGGAGGTGGAGATCAAGAAAGAGCATCAAGTGTTGATGGTGAATAAAACCACTAAGTTCAAGAAAGGCAAGGGTAAAAAGAACTTCAAGAAGGATGGCAAAGGAGTTGCCGCGCCCGGTAAACCAGTTGCCGGGAAGAAGCCAAAGAATGTACCCAAGCCTGAGACTGAGTGCTTTTATTGCAAGGGAACGGGTCACTGGAAACGGAACTACCCCAAATACTTAGCAGATAAGAAGGCCGGCAACGTCAAAGGTATATATGATATACATGTTATTGATGTGTACCTTACCAGTGCTCGTAGTAGCTCCTGGGTATTTGATACCGGTGCAGTTGCTCACATTTGTAACTCAAAGCAGGAGCTGCGGAATAAGCGGAGACTGGCGAAGGGCGAGGCGACGATGCGCGTCGGGAATGGTTCCAAGGTCGATGTGATCGCCGCCGGCACGCTGCCTCTACATCTACCCTCGGGATTAGTTTTAAACCTTAATAATTGTTATTTAGTACCAGCTTTGAGCATGAACATTGTATCTGGATCTCATTTAATGCGAGATGGCTACTCATTTAAATCCGAGAATAATGGTTGTTCTATTTATATGAGATATATGTTTTATGGTCATGCCCCGTTGGTCAATGGTTTATTCTTGATGAATCTCGAACGTGATGTTACACAAATTCATAGTGTGAATGCCAAAAGATGTAAAGTTGATAATGACAGTCCCACATACTTGTGGCATTGCCGCCTTGGTCATATTGGCGTCAAACGTATGAAGAAGCTTCATGCAGATGGACTTATAGAGTCTCTTGATTATGAATCATTTAACACGTGCGAACCATGCCTTTTGGGCAAGATGACCAAGACTCCGTTCTCCGGAACAATGGAGCGAGCGACCAACTTATTGGAAATCATACATACCGATGTGTGCGGTCCAGTGAGTGTTGAAGCTCGCGTAGGCTATCGTTATGTTCTCACCCTCACGTATGACTTAAGTAGATATGGGTATGTCTACTTGATGAAACACAAGTCTGAGACCTTTGAGAAGTTCAAGGAATTTCAGAATGAGGTTGAGAATCAACGTGACAGAAAAAATAAAGTTCTTACGATCGGATCGTGGGGGTGAATATTTAAGTCATGAATTTGGCACGCACCTAAGGAACTGTGGAATTGTTTCACAGTTGACACCGCCCGGAACACCTTAGCGTAATGGTGTGGCCGAACGTCGTAATCGTACTCTGTTGGACATGGTGCGATCTATGATGTTTCTTACCGACATACCGCTATCTTTTTGGGGATATGCTTTAGAGGCTGCCGCATTCACTTTAAATAGGGCTTCGTCAAAATCCGTTGAGACGACACCGTATGAACTTTGGTTTGGCAAAAAACCTAAGCTGTCATTTCTGAAAGTTTGGGGTTGCGATGCTTATGTCACGAAACTTCAACCTGAAATGCTCGAACCCAAATCGGAAAAATGCGTCTTCATAGGATACCCAAAGGAAACGATTGGGTACACCTTCTACCTCAGATCCGAAGGCAAGGTCTTCGTTGCCAAGAATGGATCCTTTCTGGAGAAAGAGTTTCTCTCGAAAGAAGTGAGTGGGAGGAAAGTAGAATTTGATGAGGTGACAGTCACCCCTTCCGAACCAGAAAGTAGCGCAACGCAGGAAATTATTCCTGAGGTGCCTGCACCGAATAGGGAGGAAGTTAATGATGATGATCATGAAGATTCAGATCAAGTTACTATTGAACTTCGAAGGTCCACAAGGACACATTCCGCACCAGAGTGGTACGGCAACCCTATCATGGAAATCATGTTGTTAGACAATGGTGAACCTTCGAACTATGAAGAAGCGATGGCGGGCCCGGATTCCAACAAATGGCTTGAAGCCATGAAGTCCGAGATAGGATCCATGTATGAAAACAAAGTATGGACTTTGGTGGACTTGCCCGATGATCGGCTCACCATAGAAAATAAATGGACATTTAAGAAGAAGACTGACGCGGATGGTAATGTGACCATCTATAAGGCTCGGCTTGTCGCTAAAGGTTATCGACAAGTTCAAGGGGTTGACTACGACGAGACTTTCTCTCCCGTAGCGATGATGAAGTCCATCCGAATCATGTTAGCAATTGCCGCATTCTATGATTATGAGATATGGCAAATGTACGTCAAAACGGCATTCCTTAATGGCTTCCTCAAGGAAGAGTTGTATATGATGCAGCCGGAAGGTTTTGTCGATCCTGAAAATGCTAACAAGGTATGCAAGCTCCAGCGCTCGATCTATGGGCTGGTGCAAGCATCTCGGAGTTGGAATATTCGCTTTACTGATGTGATCAAAGCGTTTGGGTTTATACAGACTTGGGGAGAAGCCTGTATTTACAAGAAAGTGAGTGGGAGCTCTGTAGCATTTCTCATATTATATGTGGATGACATATTGCTGATGGGAAATGCTGTAGAATTCTTGGAGAGCATAAAGGCCTACTTGAATAAGAGTTTTTCAATGAAGGACCTTGGAGAAGCTGCTTACATATTAGGCATCAAGATCTATAGAGATAGATCGAGACGCCTCATTGGTCTTTCACAAAGCACATACCTTGATAAGATATTGAAGAAGTTCCATATGGATCAGTCCAAGAAAGGGTTCTTGCCTGTATTGCAAGCTATGAGATTGAGCACGGCTCAATCCCCAACCACGGCAGAAGATAGAGAAAAGATGAGTGTCATCCCCTATGCCTCAACCATAGGTTCTATTATGTATGCCATGTTGTGTACCAGACCTGATGTGAACCTTGTCATAAGTTTGGTATGGAGGTACCAAAGTGATCCTGGTATGGAACACTTGACAGCGGTCAAGAACATCTTGAAGTACCTGAAAAGGACTAAGGATATGTTTCTCGTTTTTGGAGGTGACGAAGAGCTCATCGTAAAGGGTTACGTCAATGCTAGCTTCGACACAGATCTGGATGACTCCAAGTCACAAACCGGATACATGTATATTTTGAATGGTGGGGCAGTCAGCTGGTACAGTTGCAAGCAAAGCATCATGGCGCATTCTACATGTGAAGCGGAGTACATAGCTGCTTGCGAAGCAGTGCAGGAAGGAGTCTGGATGAAGGAGTTCATCATCGACCTAGGAGTCATTCCAAGTGCGTCGGGCCCGATGACTCTCCTCTGTGACAACACTGGAGCTATTGCCATTGACAAGGAGCCCAGGTTTCACAAGAAGACCAAGCACATCAAGCGCCATTTCAACTCCATCCGGAATTATGTTCAAGATGGAGACATAGATATTTGTAAAGTGCATACGGATCTGAATGTCGTAGATCCGTTGACTAAACCTCTTCCACGAGCAAAACATGATCAACACCAGAACTCTATGGGTGTTCGATTCATCACAATCTAACTAGATTATTGACTCTAGTGCAAGTGGAAGACTGTTGGAAATATGCCCTAGAGGCAATAATAAAATGGTTATTATTATATTTCCTTGTTCATGATAATTGTCTGTTATTCATGCTTGAATTGTATTATCCGGAAATAGTGATACATGTGTGAATACATAGACCACAACGTGTCCCTGGTAAAGCCTCTAGTTACTAGCTCGTTGATCAACAGATGGTCATGGTTTCCTGACCATGGACATCGGATGTCATTCGTAACGGGATCACATCATTAGGAGAATGATGTGATGGACAAGACCCAATCCTAAGCCTAACACAAGATCGTGTAGTTCGTAATGCTAAAGCTTTTCCAATGTCAAGTATCTTTTCCTTAGACCATGAGGTTGTGCAACTCCCGGATACCGTAGGAATACTTTGGGTGTGCCAAACGTCACAACATAACTGGGTGGCTATAAAGGTATGCAACGGGTATCTCCGAAAGTATCTGTTGGGTTGGCACGAACCGAGACTGGGATTTGTCACTCCGTATGACGGAGAGGTATCTCTGGGCCCACTCGGTAAGACATCATCATAATGAGATCAATGTGACTAAGGAGTTAGTCACGGGATGATGTACTACGGAACGAGTAAAGAGACTTGACATGACAAGATTGAACAAGGTATCGGTATACCGACGATCGAATCTCGGTCAAGTACTATACCGATAGACAAAGGGAGTTGCATACGGGATTAAGTGAATCCTTGACATCGTGGTTCATCTGATGATATCATTGAGGAACATGTAGGAACTAACATGGGTATCCAGATCCCGCTGTTGGTTATTGACCGGAGAGTCGTCTCGGTCATGTCTACGTGTCTCCCGAACCCGTAGGGTCTACACACTTAAGGTTCGGTGACGCTAGGGTTGTAGAGATATATGCACACAGTAACCCGAATGTTGTTTAGAGTCCCGGATGAGATCCCGGATGCCACGAGGAGTTCCGGAATGGTCCGGAGGTAAAGAATTATATATAAGAAGTCCAGTTTCGGCCATCGGGAGAGTTTCGGGGGTCACGGTAGTGTACCGGGACCACCGGAAGGGTCCCGGGGGTCCACCAGGTGGGGCCACCCGTCCCGGAGGTCCCCATGGGCTGTAGGGGGAGGGAAACCAGCCCATAGTGGCTGGCGCACCCCCTTGGGCCTCCCCCTGCGCCTAGGGTTGGGAACCCTAGGGGTGGGGGGCGCCCCCCTTGCCTTGGGGGCAAGCCTCCCCCTTGGCCGCCGCCCCCTGGCCCCTATATATAGTGGGGGGGGGGAGGGGGAAGCCGCACCCTTGCTCCTGGCGCCTCCCTCCCCCCCGTTACACCTCTTCCTCCTCCCGCAGGTGCTTGGCGAAGCCCTGCAGAATTTCCGTTGCATCCACCACCACGCCGTCGTGCTGCTGGATCTCCATCAACCTCTCCTCCCCCCTTGCTGGATCAAGAAGGAGGAGACGTCGCTGCACCGTACGTGTGTTGAACACGAAGGTGCCGTCTGTTCGGCGCTGGGATCAACGGTGATTTGGATCACGACGAGTATGACTCCATCATCCACGTTTTCTTGAACGCTTCCGCTCGCGATCTACAAGGGTATGTAGATGCACTCCTTTATCCCTCGTTGCTAGATGACTCCTTAGATTGATCTTAGTGAAGCGTAGAATTTTTTTGAATTTTGCTACGTTACCCAACATAAGCCTCTTCCACGAGCAAAACATGATCATCACCAAGACTCCATGGGTGTTAGAATCATTATTATGTAATCTAGATTATTAACTCTAGTGCAACTAGGAGACTGAAGGAAATATGCCCTAGAGGCAATAATAAAGTTGTTATTTATATTTCCTTTATATCATGATAATTGTCTTTTATTCATGCTAGAATTGTATTAACCGGAAACTTGATACATGTGTGGATACAAAGACAAAACCCAATGTCCCTAGTAAGCCTCTACTAGACTAGCTCGTTAATCAAAGATGATTGAGTTTCTTAACCATAGACATGTGTTGTCATTTGATTAATGGGATCCCATCATTAGGAGAATGATGTGATGGACATGACCCATCCATTAGCTTAGCATAATGATCGTTTAGTTTTATTGCTATTGCTTTCTTCATGACTTATACATATTCCTCTGACTATGAGATTATGCAACTCCTGAATATCGGAGGAACACTTTGTGTGCTATCAAACGTCACAACGTAACTCGATGATTATAAAGATGCTCTGGTGTCTCCGAAGATGTTTGTTGAGTTGGCATAGATTGAGATTACGGTTTGTCACTCCGTGTATCGGAGAGGTATCTCTGGCCCCTCTCGGTAATGCACATCACTATAAGCCTTGCAAGCAATGTGACTAATGAGTTAGTTACAGGATGATGCATTACGTAACGAGTAAAGACACTTGCCAGTAACGAGATTGAACTAGGTATGATGATACCGACGATCGAATCTCGGGCAAGTAACATACCGATGACAAAGGGGATAACATATGTTGTTATGCGGTTTGACCGATAAAGATCTTCGTAGAATATGTAGGACCCAATATGATCATCCAAGTTCCGCTATTGGTTATTGACTGGAGATGCGTCTCGGTCATTGAGGGAGTACTGGATCGAGGGGTCCTCGGGAGGCCAGATAACTCTTGGTGGGCCGGACTGGTGGGCTGTGAAGATCATAGTTGAAGATCATCTCTCGTATCCGGATAGGACTCCTGTATTCGTATAAAGGCAGGTTTTAGGTTCGGGTGTAATCTTTCCTTCCTCTGCAAGATGGTATGTACAAACCCTAGGCCCCTCCGGTGTGTATGTAAACCGGAGGGTTTAGTCCGTAGAGGCTAACAGAGAATCTCAAATCCTCATAGGCTAGACTTTAGGGTTTAGCCAATTCGATCTCGTGGTAGATCAACTCTTGTAATCATATTCATCCATATTAATATAGCAGGAAGTACGATTTTACCTCGATCGTGAGGGCCTGAACCTGGGTAAACATCGTGTCCCTAGCCTCATGTTACCATCGATCCTCAGGCGCATAGTTCGGGACCCCCTACCCGAGATCCGCCGGTTTTGACACCGACATTGTTGCTTTCATTTAGAGTTCCACTATGTCATCGACCTAAGGACTGATGGATTGCGCCATCAACAACAACGGAAACATTGAGGGAATCTTCCCTCCTAGACAGCTCTTCGTGTTTGGCGGCTTCACGCTTCGCGCCAACACTGACGGCCACCTCAAGCAGATCGAGAGCTACGCCCCTGGCCATCAAGTCAGATTCGGAAGCTTAAACCATGTTGCTGATATCCGCGGAGACTTGATCTTTGACGGATTCGAGCCCGCGGCAACCTCTCTCTACCATCACGATGAACATGATCTACCTTTATCATCGAATCAGGAAATAACACCTGCAACGGTTCTGGCCCTAGATCTGGAACAGATCGCGTCGCCCGAGGATGGGAGGCTCAACCCCGCCACGGAAGCTGCAGACTCCATGGCGTTGGAGTGATGTCTACTACACAACCTTCTTCTTGTAGATGTTGTTGGGCCTCCGAGTGCAAAGGTTTGTAGGACAGTAGCAAATTTCCCTCAAGTGGATGACCTAAGGTTTATCAATCCGTGGGAGGCGTAGGATGAAGATGGTCTCTCTCAAACAACCCTGCAACCAAATAACAAAGAGTCTCTTGTGTCCCCAACACACCCAATACAATGGTAAATTGTATAGGTGCACTAGTTCGGCGAAGAGATGGTGATAAAAGTGAAATATGGATGGTAGATATAGATTTTTGTAATATGAAAATATAAAAATAGCAAGGTAACTAATGATAAAAGTGAGCGTAAACGGTATTGCAATGCTAGGAAACAAGGCCTAGGATTGATACTTTCACTAGTGCAAGTTCTCTCAACAATAATAACATAAGTGGATCATATAACTATCCCTCAACGTGCACCAAAGAGTCACTCCAAAGTCACTAATAGTGATACTCCATTTTCACCTCAAGTATCCGTGGGCATGATTGTATGATATGCATCACACAATCTCAGATTCATCTATTCAACCAACACAAAGAACTTCAAAGAGTGCCCCAAAGTTTCTACCGAGGAGTCAATACGAAAACGTGTGCCAACCCCTATGCATAAGTTCACAAGGTCACCGAACCCGCAAGTTGATCACCAAAACATACATCAAGTAGATCACGTGATATCCCATTGTCACCACAGATAAGCACATGCAAGACATACATCAAGTGTTCTCAAATCCTTAAAGACTCAATCCGATAAGATAATTTCAAAGGAAAAAATCAATTCATCACAAGAAAGTAGAGGGGGAGAAACATCATAAGATCCAACTATAGTAGCAAAGCTCGCGATACATCAAGATCGTGCCATCTCAAGAACACGAGAGAGAGAGAGAGAGAGAGAGAGAGAGAGAGAGAGAGAGAGAGAGA
>LR738711.1:250515932-250549990 GCA_902687465.1 Secale cereale
CACCTTGCCGGAGGGGAGGATCACCACCGGGAGCTTCTCCACCACCATGGACGCCTCCCGGATGACTCGTGAGTAGTCTCCCTTGGACCATGAGTCCATGACCAGTAGCTATGTGATGTTCTCCTCCCGTTCTTGTGCTTCACTAATTAGTCCTCGTGAGCTGCCCTACATGATCGAGGCACCTATGTAATTCTTATGCTGTTGCTATGTTGAGTTTGCTGGGATCCGATGGATTATGAGATTATGTTCAGATTGATCTTGAGTAATATATTTGATTCACCTCTTTTATATTTTTGTTCATAAGTAATTCTTGCATGTTCTCCGTTGTTATTTATTGCTTTGGCCGAGTAATAGGTAGTGACTCCAAGAGGGAACGTTATGCTTGATTGTGGGTTCATGCCCCTCGATGACTAGCTTGAGTGACAGAAACATGAGTCTAGGGGATGTGTTGTTGCCACAAGGGGGAAAACAACGGTGCTTGTGCCCGCGGGTGCAAGGATTGTTTACTTTACGCAAAGTTCTTTTAATGCAGTCGTCTGTTGCATTGAGTTTACACTATGGGTGGGACTCGCAACTTAATACCAGCGAGATGTTCTGGATAGATATCTCAAGGTCGATGATTAGTAGTAGATATTGATGGATTTCGGTCTACTTACTTTGGCGTACCGCCCATGCTTTGAACCTCAACCTTTCTTGCAATGTAGTCAGCATTGGTTTGCGTTCATGGTCCTGTCAATTGCCCAGCTGTAATTTGTTTACCTCACATAGCTGTTTTATCGTCTTTTGGGAGAGAGACATCACTAGTGAACATCATGAGACTCCAGTCCATATTACCATCATTGATCACATCCACTATTTACTTTTCGTTGTTATTTACTATTGCAAAACACTATCTATCACTACTATCATTGCTTTTAATCCTTTGTGAACTACAAGGCCGGAGGGATTGACAACCTCTCTGTACTCGTTGGGAGCAAAGTTATTTGTATCTGTGTGCAGGTCCACGTTGATTGCTACTAATCTGGCACCGTAGAAATTGACACCTACTTGTTGAACCTAGGAGTCTCTGGGGATTCAATCCTTGGCATCTTTGCTAAGGGAAAACACTTCTACAATACTGCATCTTACACCTTCCACTTGGGGTAACCAACGAGGGGTTCGAGGCCCATCACAAGGTCGAGCCTTCCAAAGCCTACTCCGTCCAACCACACAAATTCGCCGCTCCACGAGTCAAAGTCGAATCAGGTCAAAGAAACATGAGCGACACGATGCGTTCACCATCTTCCCTCTTCCCGCACCTCCTTCTCCTCCTCCAGTGGAGGGATCACGTGCGCATGGTCCCCCGGGATCCTTTGCGGGGTGGGGCGGGCGAGACAGACCGTCGATCAGGGACGCTGGGGTGGGCGGTGGGGCGGCGGTGGATGCAGTACGGGCGAGATAGGCTGGCGACCAGGCGGGAAGATCACTTGGGCTACCTTCCGTCTGATTTGATTCGATCCAGAATTGATTATTTTTTCAAGCTACGAGTAGGGGTATTTGGAATTGGAAACACCTCTCGTGATTACTCGATTTTATCATCTAATTTGGCTTGTTTGCCTGCTTCAGTGACTACATGATTTGTTGCTCGGCGGAGACCAGCATTCCGGTTGTGCACAACACGAATGGCATCCTCATCCATGGGGCTGCGGCCAGAAGGGAGCTCCTCGCAAGATTTGTCGACAACTGAAATAAATTGCATTCGTTCATGTGGTCGACAGTGATGAAAAAGAAACTACATGTTTTACTGAATAAAGTTGATGTGCACTTGTTCCATGGAATGCCAAACACAGGTGATGGCCTGTTTGTTCTTCTGAACTTCATTTGTAGACATTGCAGAAAAAAATGAGTTTAATTGTTGCTCTAAGCAGTCCATTGACTCATTTGTTTTCAAAAGGAGAGCAAGAAAATTTCTAAAAGAAACGACATTGTTGAAATGGTATATACACTGTAATGTTGCAGAGATAGATATTTTTACCTTGACCACCTCATCTTATTTCTACAACTACATCTTAAAGGTATTATACTCCCATCTTATCAAAAGTTATAACTCACTTATCGCACTTGTGCAAAGATTTACATTCATAATCTTTGCTTGACATGTCGTAAGTGTTACTTGGTATTGTGTGGTTATATTGTGGCATCTTGAGCATTTCAAGCGGCAACACTCTATGTTTGTAGTTTCAAAGACATTTCAATGTTTTTTTGAATTATTACTATTTTTGTTAATTGAATTCCATGAGTTTTGGTTGAGTAGACTTGTATTTGCATACCAAAAATAGATCTTAAATGTTCACCCCGGCTAATTCCAATTCCTGGATCTGCCACTATCCTGCACCAGCCTACATACGCAACGGCCTCACGAGCACGCAGGTATTATGCCTCCATTTCTCACTCAATGGCTCCTCCCAATAGTTTTGTCATATATGCGTCAGTTCCACCAATTGGATTGCCATTTGATATGTGTAATGCTTGGCACTCCATGTAAACTGATTTTATGTAGTTTTCTCTTGAGCAACCAGCGCATGAGGATGCAAGCAAAATGAGGAATATGTACAAAGACTATTTGAATATTAATTTTTTTGGGGGGGGGGGGTCTAATGATAGTTGACTTTCCTGGTTTGCAGATGCAGAAAATGTTCTAAAGAAAATGCATATTGGTCAACTTCAGGGTGCATTTCGTCAGAGGAAACAAGAGGTAGGTTTGTTATCACGGAGTTATCTATCAGCATTAATATATTTTTACCACATTTGGCCTTACTAATACTATTATGGATGTGGAAGCTAATTAGTCCTAATGGCTAATTTCTAATCAAAGCTTTCAATCTAAGATACAGTAGGATTTGGGCCTAAATTATGAGTTGGAACAGACTCAAACTAAGTAGATTGCTCAACATAGACAACAATGTGAAAGTGACCATTGGGCATTGATGGGCGAGTAATGGCACAGTATGTAGATATAAAGAATGCTAAAAAGAGCGTTGTTATCTTCTATGTACAAATTTGCTAAAGTTCTTATATTTTATCCGAGTTCCTATATTTTCTAATGTTTGGTGTCTTCAAAATTCTCCACCTATCTGTTTTTGGTTAGGCTAGACCATATGCTTCTCACGGTATGTCACTCGAAATCCCTCCAATCCAAATAAAATTCCCACAAATGCTCATTATTTTGCCAAATCCATTTTTATACTTTGTGACCCCTTTAACTTTTTTCATGTTGGTCATAGGTACTAATTGAAGTACTTGTTATTTCAAAAACAAATGAGAAGCATGTGTGAATCATCTTATTTCGGCATATTTTAGGGTTACTTAGTTCATATTTCAGTTTTTTAGCTTTTGTCGATGTATATTTATAATAATACCAATCATTCTGTTGTCAAAATGGACGGGCGCGGCAACCCGCGCCATCATGGTCTAGTATGATCTTATATATGTGCGTTCAACAAAAGCAAATTTAAGTCGAAGTGCTTGTTTTCCAGGTTTCTTTTGTCAATTGTCATGTTGTTCATCCTATGTATCATGCCTGCTACTACTTCATTCTTATGTTTCTACTGAGGAACCTTGAGGGATAAAGAAGTACAACTTAACTCCGTGTCTTCACCTCTTATTATTTTTGAGCAGGAATGCACTAGGAAGGTCCAAAGGAGAAGAGATTGAAGATGGTTCATGATGATCCAGTTCATTGCTAGAGTCCAAAGTCCTCCACTATCTTTCCGTCAACCATTTAATTAGGAGAGATCATTAATATAAGAAGAAAGAGCATAATACAAGGGTTCATAGGTACCATGACCGAAAACCAAAAACAAATTAAAAGGAATTAAACTAGCTTAAACACTACTGTACAAGAAGGTCCATAAATCAGTTAAGTGGCTTAATTCAATAACTAGCGTCAACCTCGATTTGGCTGATGACATGGAGAACTGGAGAGACTTGTCAAAATTATCATTTTATGTTAAATCGCAAGTAACTTGCTCAATGTTTCTATAGATCCTATAATTGAAAGAAGCTACTGCTATGAGCTATGTAGTAGAAATTCTTATTCAGATTGCTGGTTACTTACTTTGCAGGGGTAAGACTAGGTTCTTATAATCCCTCCCCAGACCCCACCTTGTGTGGGAGCTTCTATGCGTTGGGTCTGTCCTTTTTTATTGCAGGTTACTTACTATGCGAGTCTACTTTGCATGTAGGAATGTAGAATTGTACTCCATTAGTTTGCTCTTCATTGACATTGAATGCGACATGCAAATAGGACTGAAGTCTGCACCTATCGGGGGGATGAACTAATGACACATCTCTAGGAGTTTCTGTAATTTAAAAAGTCTTGATTCATATTTGGATTATACATGTAGACTACTTTAAGAATTATAGATAATTCATGGAGAAGCTACATCTGACCATCTTGTTTCATCATATTACTATATAACTTCGAATTTTAATGTCATGTAGAGCATTTTGATAATTTGAATAATGATGTTTGTTGCTATGAGGCTTATATTTGGGCGGTCATCGACATCACTCATTAGTGGGCCACGTTGCATGTGAGACGGGTCTACTCATCTGCATTTTGTCTTGACTTAGGTGATTTTCAACCTTGCTCGGTCGAGATATAATTTTACTTCCATTATGTTTGCCTTCAGTATTATACTGACAACTTAGTTGTGTTGTACAAGATGATAGTTCATGCCATTAGAGGTACTAAACCATTTGGATCCCAACTGGACTAGCTCGTTAATCAAAGATGGTTGAGTTTCCTAACCATAGACATGTGTTGTCATTTGATTAACGGGATCACATGATTAGGAGAATGATGTGATGGACACGACCCATCCGCTAGCTTAGGATAATGATCCATCCGATAGCTTTCTTCATGACTTATACATATTCCTCTGACTATGAGATTATGCAACTCCCGAATACTGAAGGAACACTTTGTGTGCTATCAAACATCACAACGTAAATATGTGATTATAAAGATGCTCTATAGGTGTCTCTGAAGATGTTTGTTGAGTTAGCATAGATCGAGATTAGGATTTGTCACTCCGTCTATCGGAGAGGTATCTCTGGGCCCTCTCCGTAATGCACATCACTATAAGCCTTGCAAGCAATGCGACTAATGAGTTATTTACGTGATGTTGCATTATGGAACGAGTAAAGAGACTTGCCGGTAACGAGATTGAACTAGTTATGAAGATACTGATGATCGAATCCCGGGCAAGTAACATACTGATGACAAAGGGAATAACGTATGTTGTTATGCGGTTTGATCGATAGAGATCTTCGTAGAATCTGTAGGAGCGAATATGAGCATCCAGGTTCCACTATTGGTTATTGACCGAAGATGTGTCTCGATCATGTCTACATAGTTCTCGAACCCGTAGGGTCCGCACGCATAACGCTCGATGACGATTTGTATTATGAGTTATGTGTTTTGGTGACCGAAGTTTTTTCAGAGACTCGGATGAGATCACGGACATGACGAGGAGTCTCGGAATGGTCGAGAGGTAAAGATTGATATATTGGAAGGTTGTTTACGGACACCGGAATGGTTCCGAAAAGGATCGGGGATTTTTCGGAGTACCGGGAGGTTGCCGGACTATTGGGCCATAGTGGAGAGAGGGAGGCTGCCACAGGAGGTGGTGCGCGCCTCCCCAAGCCCAATCCGAATTGGACAAGGGGTGGGGGGCGCGCCCCCCCTTTCCTTCTCCCTTTTCCTCCTTTCCCCTTTCCCCTCTCCGTTGGAAGGAAGGAGGGGGGCCGAATCCTACTAGGAACGGAGTCCTAGTAGGACTCCCCTCTCTTGGCGCCCCCCTTGGGCCTGCCTCCTCCCCCCTCCTTTATATACGTGGGCAGGGGGCACCCCAAAGGCACACAAATTGTTTTTTAGCCGTGTGCGGTGCCCCCTCCACGGTTTACTCCTCAGGTCATAGCGCCGTAGTGCTTAGGCGAAGCCCTGCGCAGATCACATCACCAACATCGTCGCCACGCCGTTGTGCTGATGGAACTCTCCCTCGACCCTCTACTGGATCAAGAGCTCGAGGGACGTCATCGAGATGAACGTGTGCTGAACACGGAGGTGTCGTAAGTTCGGTACTTGGGTCGGTTGGACCGTGAAGACGTTCAACTACATCAACCGCGTTAATACAACGCTTCCGCTTTCGGTCTACGAGGGTACGTAGACACACTCTTCCCGTCTAGTTGCTATGCGTCTCCTAGATAGGTCTTGCGTGAGCGTAGGATTTTTTTTTGAAATTGCATGCTACGTTCCCAACAGTTGCGTCATGAGCCAGGTCTATGCGTAGATGATATGCACGAGTAGAACACAAAGGAGTTGTGGGTGGTGATGTTCATACTGCTTACCACCAACATCTTATTTTGATTCGGCGGTATCGTAAGATGAAGCGGTCCGGACTAACATTACATGACGGCGTTCATGAGACCGGTTCCACCGTTACGTGCAACTTGTTTGCATAAAGGTGGCTGGTGGGTGTCTGTCTCTCTCGCTTTAGTTGAATCAAATTTGACTACGGCCGGGCCTTGTTGAAGGTTAAAACAGCAAACTTGATAAATCACCGTTGCGGTTTTTGTGCCGTAGGTAAGAACGATTCTTGCTAGAAGCCCGTAACAGCCGCGTAAAACTTGCAACAACAAAGTAGAGGACGTCTAACTTGTTTTTGCAGGGCATGTTGTGTATGGTCAAGACGTGATGAGTTATACGTTATTGTATGAGATGATCATGTTTTGTAAATACCGGCAACCGGCAGGAGCCTTATGGTTGTCTCTTTATTGTATGAATTGCGAACGCCATGTAATTGCTTTAGTTTATCACTATGAGTTAGCGATAGTAGTAGAAATAATAGTTGGGGAGACGACGACGACGCTACGATGAAGATCATGGCGTCAAGCTGGTGACGATGGAGATCATGACGATGCTTTGGAGATGGAGATCAAAAGCACAAGTTGATGATGGCCATATCATGTCACATATTTTGATTGCATGTGATGTTTATCTTTTTATGCATCTTATTTTGCTTAGAATGATAGTAGCATTATAAGATGATCCCTTACTAAAATTTTAAGGTACAAGTGTTATCCCTCAGTATGCACCGCTGCGACAGTTCGTCGTGCCGAGACACCACGTGATGATCGAGTGTGATAAGCTCTACGTTCACATACAACGGGTGTAAGACAGTTTTGCACGTGCAGAATACTCGGGTTAAACTTGACGATCCTAGCATGTACAGACATGGCCTCGGAACACTGGAGACCGAAAGGTCGAGCGTGAATCATATAGTAGATATGATCAACATAAGATGTTCACCATTGGAAACTACTCCATCTCACGTGATGGTCGGACATGGTTTAGTTGATTTGGATCACGTGATCATTTAGATGACTTGAAGGATGTCTATTTAAGTGTGAGTTCTTTAGTAATATTATTAATTGAACTTAATTTATCATGAACTTAGTCCTGATAGTTTTTGTATATCTATGTTGTAGATTAATGGCCCGTGCTACCATTCCCTTGAATTTTAATGCGTTCCTAGAGAAAGCTAAGTTGAAAGATGATGGTAGCAACTACATGGACTGGGTCCGTAACTTGAGGATTATCCTCATTGCTGCACAGAAGAATTATGTCCTTGAAGCACCGCTAGGTGAAAGGCCTGCTCCAGGAGCAACTCCTGATGTTATGAACGTCTGGCAAGCTCGATCAGATGACTACTCGATAGTTCAGTGTGCCATGCTTTGCGGCTTAGAATTGGGACTTCAAAGACGTTTTGAACATCATGCAGGGGCGGGCCCGGGATTTGGAGACTGTCTATTCAAAATTTCAAATGCTAATTTCTTTTGAAGTCCTTAAGCCCTTGTTTTTGGCTTGTATAACCAGATTACCACCATATTGATCTATACTACTCAATAATATTACTACTGGAAATCACATCATAAATTGCAAATAATATTATTGCATTACAGTACTACTTAATAACCCTAAATAATCCTCATGTCTTAAGAATTCATTCTTGTGAATCTACAAACTAGTCTCAAATTTCAATATCTTATACTTTATTAAAATAGAAAGTCTCAAATCTCAAACAAGTCTCAGATTTCAGTATATAAATACAATAATGTAATCCTATTCAAAAATAGGAAGTCAATGAGCAGATTAACTCACCCTTTTATAGCAGAATAAGTACTACTAAAGTCTGAAGAACAACCAAAGAAACATACTCGGATCCAGGATGGCGAATGAACGCGTCGGATGCGCAGCCACCCATCGTGCTCTCAGGCCTGTCGTAGCCACCGTGCACCCCTGCTGGCGTGTACCCTACCTCGAGTCTGTGGCAGTGTGCCAGATTGGAATTTGGGGAAGCGACGCGTTGTAGCCTCATGCGTGTGCATTTTTTTTAGGGGTAGCTAGGGATTTTATTTAGTGTTCACAACATATGGGATACATGCAATGTCTAGAACATTCCCTAGCCACACATGGCGTCCAACCGGAAGAGAAGAAGCTCCTTTGGCAACAAAGTGAGCTTCAAAATTGGACTCTCTAGACTCAAAATAAAAAAATGACTCTCTCAAAATTATTTCTACTAAACTCGATATCTCTGAGAATTGAAGCGTATACCGATGATGCACCATTCTTGATGTTGTTCACGACTTCCAGACAATCGTGTGCATGTTCTCGATCGTTGTGTTGTTGGCTTCGTGCGAGCGATCATGCCATATGGCTGGGCTGTAGCCATTCTCGTATTGGGCTTGGAGAAGAACAAATAATGGGTCGCTGGCCATTTGGGATGGGGAGGAAGGAAAGCCAGAGGTGGGTTGCCCTTGCATTGGGCTGAATCCGTGCACGACATAATATTTCCCGTCATTTTCCTATTTATCTACACGAGTACGTATAATATGCATTATATACACATAGTTTTCACTCAAAAAATATACACATAGTTTTGTGGCAAAAATAATGGGTATTCAGTTGAATACCCTTGAATTGAACAGGGCCCGCCCCTGACGTCATGGTGCATATGAGATGTTCCAAGAGTTAAAGTTAATATTTCAAGCAAATGCCCGAGTTGAGAGATATGAAGTCTCCAACAAGTTCTATAGCTGCAAGATGGAGGAGAACAGTTCTATCAGTGAACACATACTCAGAATGTCTGGGTATCATAACCGCATGACTCAGCTAGGAGTTAATATTCCAGATGATAGTGTTATTGACAGAGTTCTTCAATCACTGCCACCAAGCTATAAAGGCTTCGTGATGAACTATAATATGCAAGGGATGGAGAAGACAATTCCCGAGCTCTCCGCAATGCTCAAAGTTGCGGAGGTAGAAATCAAGAAGGAGCATCAACTGTTGATGGTTAACAAGACCACTAGTTTCGGGAAAAAGGGCAAGGGAAAGAAGGGAAACTTCAAGAAGAATAGCAAGCCAGTTGCTACTCCCGGGAAGAAACCCAAGTCTGGAGCCAAGCCTGAAACTGAGTGCTTCTACTTCAAAGGGACTGGTCACTGGAAGCGGAACTGCCCCAAGTATTTGGCGGATAAGAAGGATGACAAAGTGAACAAAGGTATATTTGATATACATGTTATTAATGTGTACCTCACTAATACTCGTAGTAGCGCCTGTGTATTTGATATTGGTTCGGTTGCTCATATTTGTAACTCGAAACAGGGGCTATGGATTAAACTAAGATTGGCTAAGGACGAGTTGACGATGCGCGTGGGAAATGGTTCCAAAGTCGATGTGATCGCCGTCGGTACGCTACCTCTACATCTACCTTCGGGATTAGTTTTAGACCTAAATAACTGTTATTTGGTGCCAACATTGAGCATGAACATTATATCTGGATCTTGTTTGTTGCGAGACGGTTATTCATTTAAATCAGAGAATAATTTTTGTTCTATTTATATGAGTAATATCTTTTATGGTCATGCACCCTTGATGAGTGGTCTATTTTTGTTGAATCTCGATTGTAGTGATACACATATTCATAATATTGATGCCAAAATATGCAAAGTTGATAATGATAGTGCAACATATTTGTGGCACTGCCGCTCAGGTCATATTGGTGTAAAGCGCATAAAGAAATTCCATGCACATGGACTTTTGAATCACTTGATTATGAATCATTTGATACTTGCGAACCATGCCTCATGGGCAAGATGACTAAAACTCCGTTCTTCGAAAAAATGGAGCGAGCGACTGACTTATTGGGAATAATACATACCGCTGTATGCGGTCCGATGAGTGTTGAGGCTCGCGGCGGGTATCGTTATTTTCTGACCTTCATAGATGATTTGAGCAGATATGGGTATATCAATTTAATGAAACATAAGTCTGAAACATTTGCAAAGTTCAAAGAATTTCAGAGTGAAGTAGAGAATCATTGTAACAAGAAAATAAAGTTTCTACGATCTGATCTCGGAGGCGAATATTTGAGTTACGAGTTTGGTGTTCATTTGAAACAATGTGGAATGGTTTCACAGCTCACGCCACCTAGAACACCACAGCGTAATGATGTGTCCGAACAACGTAACCGTACTTTATTAGATATGGTGCGATCTATGATGTCTCTTACCGATTTACCACTATCATTTTGGGGTTATGCATTAGAGACGGGTGCATTCAGGTTAAATAGGGCACTATCTAAATCCGTTGAGACGACACCGTATGAACTGTGGTTTGGCAAGAAACCTAAGTTGTCGTTTATTAAAGTTTGGGGTTGCGATGCTTATATGAAAAAGCTTCAGCCTGATAAGCTCGAACCCAAATTGGAGAAGTGCGTCTTCATAGGATACCCAAAAGAAACTGTTGGGTACACCTTCCACTAGTGCAGAACCGGGATTTAGCACCGGTTCGTAAGGCCCTTTAGTGCCGGTTCCGCAACCGGCACTAAAGGGTGGGGACTAAAGCCCCCCCCCCCCATTTAGTACCGGTTCAACACGAACCGTCACTAAAGGGCCACCACGTGGCACGATCCCGCGCCGAGGGAGGGGAAACCTTTAGTACCGGTTGGTAACACCAACCGGTACTAAAGGATTTTTTTTTTGAAATAAAGCAAAAGCAACCCGTCTACTGGGCCGGCACGACCTGCATACGGCTAGAAACCCAACCTCTAGTTGGGCCAGGATGCAGGCCCGTACGGCCTAGTAGGCCCCATAGGGCAGAAGACTTGCAATAGGCCCACAAAGGCCTGCTTAGAGAGGAGCTCGACACGGTAGCCGCGACGGGGCTTATAAACCGGTGTGAACTCCTCTCAACCAGCGAGGTGGGACTAAACATTGTGCACTACGGATGGCAGCGCACCCCTTTAGTACCGGTTGGTGGCTCCAACCGGTACTAAAGGGGGGTTTTTAGTACTGGTTGGAGCCACCAACCCATACTAAAGGTCACGACCTCTTTAGTGCCAGTTCGTGGCATGAACTGGTACTAAAGGTTCGCCACGAACCGGTACTAATAAGTGCCGTCCGGCTAGCCATTGGAACCGACACTAATGGTCACATTAGTGTCGGTTCAGTTACAAACTGGGACTAATGAGCTTCACATTAGGCTCTTTTTCTACTAGTGTTCTATCACAGATCCGAAGGCAAGACTTTTGTTGCTAAGAATGAATCCTTTCTAGAGTAGGAGTATCTCTCGAAAGAAGTGAGTGGGAGGAAAGTAGAACTTGATGAGGTAATTGTACCATCTCTCGAATTGGATAATGGCTCATCACAGAAAATAGTTCTCGTGATGCCTACACCAATTAATGAGGAAGCTAATGATAATGATGATGCAACTTCAGATCAAGTTACTACTGAACCTCGTAGGTCAACCGGAGTACGTTCCGCACCAGAGTGGTACGGTAATCCTGTTCTGGAAGTCATGTTACTGGACCATGACGAACCTACGAACTATGAGGAAGCGACGATGAGCCCAGATTCCGCAAAATGGCTTGAGGCCATGAAATCTGAGATGGGATCCATGCATGAGAACAAAGTGTGGACTTTGGTTGACTTGCCCGATGATCAGCAAGCCATTGAAAATAAATGGATCTTTAAGAAGAAGACTGACGCTGATGGTAATGTTACTGTCTACAAAGCTCGACTTGTTGCGAAAGGTTTTTGACAAGTTCAAGGAGTTGACTACAATGAGACCTTCTCACCCGTAGCGATGCTTAAGTCTGTCCGAATCATGTTAGCAATTGCCGCATTTTATGATTATGAAATCTGGCAAATGGATGTCAAAACTGCATTCCTTAATGGATTTCTCAAAGAAGAGTTGTATATGATGCAACCAGAAGGTTTTGTCGGTCCTAAAGGTACTGACAAAGTGTGCAAGCTCCAGCGATCCATCTATGGACTGGTGCAAGCATCTCGGAGTAGGAATATACGCTTTGATGAGGTGATCAAAACATATGGTTTTATACAAACTTTTGGAGAAGCATGTATTTACAAGAAAGTGAGTGGGAGCTTTGTAGCATTTCTGATATTATATGTGGATGACATATTGTTGATTGGAAATGATGTAGAATTTCTAGATAGCATAAAAGGATACTTGAATAAGAATTTTTCAATGAAATACCTCAGTGAAGCTGCTTATATATTGGGCATCAAGATCTATAGAGATAGATCAAGACGCTTAATTGGACTTTCACAAGGCACATACCTTGATAAAGTTTTGAAGAAGTTCAAAATGGACCAGTCAAAGAAAGGGTTCTTGCCTGTGTTACAAGGTGTGAAGTTGAGTCAGACTCAATGCCCGACCACTGCAGAAGATAAAGAGAAAATGAAAGTCATTCCCTATGCTTCCGCCATAGGTTCTATCATGTATGCAATGTTATCTACCAGACCTGATGTGTGCCTTGCTATAAGTCTAGCAGGGGGGGTACCAAAGTAATCCAAGAGTGGATCACTGGACAACGGTTAAGAACATCATGAAGTACCTGAAAAGGACTAAGGATATGTTTCTCGTTTATGGAGGTGACAAAGAGATCGTCATAAACGGTTACATCAATGCTAGCTTTGACACTGATCCTGATGACTCTAAGTCACAAACCAGATACATATTTTTGTTGAACGGTGGAGCTATCAGTTGGTGCACTTCCAAGCAGAGCGCCGTGGCGGGATCTACGTGTGAAGCGGAGTACATAGCTGCTTTGGAAGCAGAAAATGAAGGAGTCTGGATGAAGGAGTTCATACCTGATCTAGGTGTGATACCTAGTGCATCGGGTCCAATGAAAATCTTTTGTGACAACACTGGAGCAATTGCCTTGGCGAAGGAATCCAGGTTTCACAAGAGAACCAAGCACATCAAGAGACGCTTCAACTCTATCCGCGACCAAGTCAAGGAGGGAGACATAGAGCTTTGCAAAATACATACGGATCTGAATGTTGCAGACCCGTTGACTAAGCTGTTGGAAATATACCCTAGATGCAATAATAAAATGGTTATTATTATATTTCCTCGTTCATGATAACTGTCTGTTATTCATGCTTGAATTGTATTATCCGGAAACAGTGATACATGTGTGAATACATAGACCATAATGTGTCCCTGGTAAAGCCTATAGTTACTAGCTTGTTGATCAACAGATGTTCATGGTTTCGTGACCATGGACATTGGATGTCATTGATAACGGGATCACATCATTAGGAGAATGATGTGATGGACAAGACCCAATCCTAAGCCTAGCACAAGATCGTGTACTTCGTAATGCTAAAGCTTTTCCAATGTCAAGTATCTTTTCCTTAGACCATGAGGTTGTGCAACTCCCGGATACCGTAGGAATACTTTGGGTGTGCCAAACGTCACAACGTAACTGGGTGGCTATAAAGGTACACAACGGGTATCTCCGAAAGTATCTGTTGGGTTGGCACGAACCGTCACAACGTAACTGGGTGGCTATAAAGGTACACAACGGGTATCTCCGAAAGTATCTGTTGGGTTGGCACGAACCGAGACTGGGATTTGTCACTCCGTATGATGGAGAGGTATCTCTGGGCCCACTCGGTAAGACATCATCATAATGAGCTCAATGTGACTAAGGAGTTAGTCACGGGATGATGTACTACGGAATGAGTAAAGAGACTTGCCATGACGAGATTGAACAAGGTATCGGTATACCGACGATCGAATCTCGGGCAAGTACTATACCGATAGACAAAGGGAATTGCATACGGGATTAAGTGAATCCTTGACATCATGGTTCATTCGATGAGATCATCAAGGAACACGTAGGAACTAACATGGGTATCCAGATCCCGCTGTTGGTTATTGACCGGAGAGTCGTCTCGGTCATGTCTACGTGTCTCCCGAACCCGTAGGGTCTACACACTTAAGGTTCGGTGACGCTAGGGTTGTAGAGATATATGCACACGGTAACCCAAATGTTGTTCGGAGTCCCGGATGAGATCTCGGACGTCACGAGGAGTTTCGGAATGGTCCGGAGGTAAAGAATTGTATATAGGAAGTCCAGTTTTGGCCATCGGGAGAGTTTCGGGGGTCACGGTAGTGTACCGGGACCACCGGAAGGTCCCGGGGGTCCACCGGGTGGGGCCACCCATTCTAGAGGCCCCCATGGGCTGTAGGGGGAGGGGAACCAGCCCATAGTGGGCTGGCGCACCCCCTTGGGCCTTCCCCTGCGCCTAGGGTTGGGAACCCTAGGGGTGGGGGGCGCCCCCCTTGCCTTGGAGGGCAAGCCTCCCCCTTGGCCGCCGCCCCCTAGGAGATTGCATCTCCTAGGGCCGGCGCCCCCCTGGCACCTATATATAGTGGGGGGGAGAGAGGGCACCCGCACCCTTGCTCTTGGCGCCTTCCTCCCCCCGTTACACCTCTTCCTCCTCCCGCAGGTGCTTGGCGAAGCCCTGCAGAATTTCCGTTGCATCCACCACCACGCCGTCGTGCTGCTGGATCTCCATTACCCTCTCCTCCCCCCTTGCTGGATCAAGAAGGAGGAGACGTCGCTGCACCGTACGTGTGTTGAATGCGGAGGTACCATCCGTTCGGCGCTGGGATCATCGGTGATTTGGATCACGACGAGTACGACTCCATCACCCACGTTCTCTTGAACGCTTTCGCTCGCGGTCTACAAGGGTATGTATATGCACTCCTTTATCGGGTGTGTGTCTCTCCCACTTTAGTCGGATCGGATTCGATGAAAAGGGTCCTTATGAAGGGTAAATAGAAATTGACATATCACGTTGAGGTTTTGGAGTAGGTAAGAAACGTTCTTGCTAGAAACCTATAGCAGCCACGTAAAACTTGCAACAACAATTAGAGGACGTCTAACTTGTTGATAACCCTCAACCGTAAGGGATCGAGATAGTCTTCGCGGGTAAGAATAACCCAATTTATTGATTCGACACATGGGGAGCCAAAGAGTATTTATAAGCTTTGACAGTTGAGTTGTCAATTCAACCGCACCTGAAATATACTTACTTGCAACAAAAGATAAGTGGTAATAGTGATATGATAGTGATAATAGTGATAGTAAAAGTAAACAGCAAAAAGTAAATAGTGAAGGTAAATGGCAAAAGTAGCAACTAGTGACAAGCAGGGTTTAAAACACTGTAGGCTAGGGAGATGGATGGTTGGGCGCTGCATGGATGAGATAGATTCTAACTTGGGGCACGACACACGGAAAAGTAATGATCATCTAGGCAAATATCAAACATTAGGCATGTATCCCGTAGGTAGTTGTACGTGCTTGCAATAAGAACTTGCACAACATCTTTTGTCCTACCATCCCGCTACGAACGGGGCCAAAAGGAACTTATGGAGATTAAGGTGCTCCTGTCAAAGAGCACCAGAACAAAGCAATGAACTCAATGGATACATGTAATCCTCAAACTACATACCATCCCCTTTGGTGTCCCAAGCTGTCACTTTTGGGATCGCCGGTTCCGAACCGTAATAGGTGCAAACAACTCATAGATAGGATCACGAACACAAATATATTCATGCAAACACATATGGTTCAGATCTGAAATCATGGCACTCGGGCCCTAAGTGTCAAGCATTAAGAATAACAAGTTGAAGCAAAGATGATAAACACCATAGTAGATGATAGGCAACATGCCCCCAACGATCTGACAAACTATTACATGATCTAACTCATCCAATCCCTACCATCCCCTTCGCCTACAACAGGGGAATTACTCACACATGGAGGGAGAAGTCATGGAGGGATGATGGAGTGGTGATGATGATGACGATGGCGACGATCTCCCCTCTCCGGAGGCCAATTCAGCCTCCAGATTAGCCCTCCCGAGGAAGAACAGAGGGTGGCGGCGGCTCCGCGACGGAAAACTGCGAAAAGAACTTCTGATCTGGGGTTTTCGTGTCGGGAGTAAAAATACGAGGCAAAGTAGGGCACCAGGGGGTGTGGGCCACACCCAGGCGACCCCCCGGCGCGGCCCAGGGGGGGGGGGGGCGCCCACAGGGCGCCTGGGCACCCCCTACCCCCCCCTCTGGCCCCACTTCTGGCTCCTGGTTCCTTTGGGTGCGTGGATTTTCTGTGATTTTTTGTGGATTTTTCTGAGATACTTAAAAATCCGTTTTCCTGCACACAATAAAACCATACAGGTAGCTCTGCTGAAAACAGCGTCAGTCCGGGTTAGTTTAGTTCAAATCATGCAAGAATGAGGTCAAAACAATATCAAAAGTGTTTGGAAAAGTATATACGTTTGAGACGTATCAACTCCCCCAAGCTTAGCATATTGCTTGTCCTCAAGCAATTCAGTTCAACGAACTGGACGCGACAAAGAAAATTTTGACAAACTCTTTTGCTTCATTAGATGTATATAAGCATGTACTACGAAAAGAGTTTAGCAAGTATTGAAACAGTACTTATGAGGACAATGCAAGGAGAAATCCTTCTTTCAAGTGACCAGTCACAAATACTTAAAAGTAAATAATATATTACTGAAAATCAAGACAAGATTACATTGCACATAGCTTGAGCATATTAGGGTGGTATCTCGCTAGCCTCCATGAGTGAAGCAAAACATAAATGCAGAGACTCCTCCAGAGTTTTTAAAAGAGACTAGAACTAAGAATTTCAGAATAAATCATATCACAAGTATGCAGAAGACAATGTAATACTTTGGGACAATGCACGTTACCCTCAGAATGACAATTACGCTCTCATAGTTGGTGCTTTGAAGAAAGAAGGTGAGACTCTCGAACCGTGGCTTTTATTGGCAAGGTTGAAAACCCGTGGTCGGAAATGAAACTAAACATGTACCAGAGCTCTTGGTTTTAAAAACAGAGATAAAAACGTTTTGAGAGGTGCATATTTCGTCAACGAATGCTAGCAGATAACTCAATCACTTCTTGAGCTGGACAAGTTTAGAGGAACGGCTCCCGCATGAGGATGATCACATCCTCTTAATCTCCTTTGTTTATCACTGCCAAAGTTTTCTGATTTCTCATGAACAAAGCGTGAAGGAGGGTTTGTTTGTTATATTATCTTTTTGAGCCGGGCGCACTCAATGCCAGTTCCTTTTCGTATTAGGGGTTTGCACATTATACATGCAATCCAGGGGTGAAACTTGTCCAACTTAAAAAGATTATGAATTAACTACTACTTCCTCATGAGCTAAAACATAGGCACAAAAGAGAAATGCTTTTGATTAATTTCGAGATGGTACACGAAAGTCTTCGTTAGGAATGGCAGGTAAATACCATGTATAGGAAGGTATAGTGGACTCATATGGCATAACTGGTTTTAAGGATTTTGGATGCACAAGCAGTCAGTCCGCTTAGTACAGGTGGAAGTTTAGCAAAAGACTGGGAAGCGACCAACTAGAGAGCAATAACGGTCATAATCATGCAGAGCGACAAAGCAACATTGAGTCGGGCATGAAAGTGATATAACTATTCTGAAACTCAAAGATCATCAAGGCAGAGTAGACTTTTTAGTCTTAACATGTGTAAGCATGTGCCAAGTCAATCCAAAAATTCTCTAAAGGGAAATACCACCTTAGTATACCAGACTATGAATAGTGCAATGCATGTAGATCATTTCAATAACACATTATATACTCTAGTTATTCGAGATTAGCCACAAGGAAAGCATGAACCACTGGAAGAGCATTGTAAACATGGCACTATGTTGCTACAAGCTGGTCTCTAGATCATAGGTACAGGCATATGTACAAAAGTAGAAACAAAAAGAGTTCATACCGGTCTTCCTTGTTGCTTCCCTTCAGTCGATCTTCGTCATTACTGCTCGTCACTTGCACGATCGAACGTAGGAAATATAATTAAATGCCATCACGGACTCGAGCTGAACTCTGAAAACAAAGCAAACTAAAGAGAGAAAGGAAATCTTTTTGGATTTTTCAAAGGTTGAATAAAAGCAAAAGAAAGAGAAAATCTTTTTGTTGTTTTTGCAAAGAGAGAAATAAAGAAGAACGGGCAAAAACTTTGAAAAGATCAAAGCGAATAAAACGGATAATACAATGGAAAAGTGAGAGGGGCACGTACTCCCCCAAGCTTAGGCTTTTGGCCTAAGTTGGTAGCAGCTACTGCCCCCAGGAGCCTCCTGCTCCGGGGGTATGGTGGTGAGTCCAAGGGTCGTAGAAGGATGCTGGCGCGTACACCGAACTCCTCGGAGTCTCCCACGAGGAAGGTTCTGAACGCCAAACAGAGGAAGAACCTTCACCAAACTCGGTGGCGGTTTCTCCCTGAAAAGGTGGTAACTCACCGTGCTCCTCCTCGTCGGGCACAACCCCCTCCATAGGGTTATGAAACTGACACTGGACCATGAACTCATCGAACTGGACAACATCAAAGGACCATCCGTTCCTGCGAGAAAAATCAAACAAAAGAGGTGCAGGTAGACGGATCTCGCGTTCCGCGGTAGTTCCGAAACGCAAGATATAAACAAGGTTATCAAGCTCAGAACCCATGGTAACAAACTTATGCCTTTTCATAGCAGCAAGATCAAAGCTTAAATAAGTAAAAGGATTATCATCAGGGTGTGGGGTGCCTCCAAGATGTTCTAAGATAAGTGTGGCATAAACGCCACCATATAAGTCCCCCTTGTTACCGTTCATAGCAAGGCGTCGAGCAATTAAGGTACCCAGAATATAATCAGACCTCCTTGAGAGGGCTGCTGCCAGGATAGCAATATCCGGAGCAGAAATGCTGCTCGTGTTGTCCCGAGCTAACACCCCTCTGGCAATATAATATGCAAAATACCTGAGGTGAGGAAATAAGATGCTGGAGATCTTCGACCGATGAATATCCCTCGTACCCATGCTGCAGGGAGAGTTGATGACGGTTTTCAGCTCGGAGGGCTGAGTGGCCATCCTAGCCGTCCTCCCAACATTCGGCACACCTATTATTTCACAAAAATTTCCCAAAGTCATGGTGATAAGATCATTGTAAATTTTAAACTCAATAGCACCTGAATCAGGATTATATCTAAAACTATTAATGAAACTGGAGGTGTGTTTTTGATACTGAGTAACACGGCTCGTGACGAGTCATGTCAAACCTGCATTAGCACAAAGATTATAAAACTCATCCTTGATTCCCGCAGCTTCCATGAATTCATCACATGGAAATGTCATCGCACGTGTTGGACTTGTATCTTCCAACAACTCCAGGGGCACATGATCTTCATTATAGCTCACCCTAGCAGTCGATGGTGAAGCTGCGGCTCTAGTAACTCGATCGGAGTGTGCGGGCCTCCTCTTCTCAAGCGACCCTTTTGCCCTTCCTAACAAACTCATTTCTGAATTTTTTTTACACTTTACAAAAACGAGGATTAAAACAAAGTGAGCTAAGGCAAACTACTCAACTCACTTGCCCAAGGCATAAACTTGCATCAAAACTTGAAAAATAACTTTCTACATATGCATGCAAGCTCATCTATACATCACCAAGAACTACTAAATACTCGCAAATGAAGCCACCAATCAAAAATCTAATTGGAGGGGTGGAGGAGTCACATACCAGGGAGTATTTGCTCAAAATTTCAGCTCAAATGATGGGCTGTAGAGAGAGATCGAAGAATCGCCCCCAAGAACAGCAAGAACACAAGAACAAGAGCAGAACTCGAGTTTTTGGAGAAAGAGAGAGAGAGAGGGAGGAAGAAGACATACCTGGAGGGGGGCCCTGTGGGCCCCAGGCGCCCTATGGGCGCGGCCAGGGGCTGGGCCGCGCCAGCTGGCCGCCTAGGCAACTGGTGGGTCCCCCTGGCTGGCCCCAGGACTTTCTGGGTCACTCCCGACGTGGAAATTTTTATTTTAATTTTTCTGGAATTTTTCTGAAAACTTCACTGTTGAAATTTTTTCGAAGTTCAAAAAGCTGCGAAACTCTCTGAAAACTTGAAGTAGTGAGTAGTATTGTGAAGCTTCAAAACATAAATATTTGGTACAACAAGTAGGACAGAAACTAAAAACAAATGAAAATATAACAAGCTCAACTTTTTATCCATATAAAACATATTTGCTAATAAGGTTGATCAAGTCTTACCAACAAACAGGCGATATATAGAGCAAAAAGTCTCACCTCTCACGAAGTAATCACTGAACCTTTACCTTGATGGACATTGTCCCTACCATGATAGTTTTGTATTTGTGAGGCACATGTAGTGGACAATCCCATTCTCCAATCTTCATGGTCTCGATATTTTCTATAGAGTTGAGGCCATGCCTCCTGTCGATCTTGTTCGGAAAATATACCGTGTGTTCTTTATCATTCACATGGAAGGTAACCTTCCCTTTATTGCAATCAATGATAGCACCTGCAGTGTTAAGAAAAGGTCTACCAAGAATAATGGACATGCTCCCATCCTCGGGCATGTCAAGCACAACAAAATCAGTAAGAATTAAACAATTAGCAACCTCTACGGGAACATCTTCACAAATACCTATCGAAACAGCGGTTGACTTGTCAGCCATCTGAAGGGAGATATCTGTAGGAATTAGTTTCTCTAAACAAAGCCTCTCGTAAAGAGAGAGAGGCATAACACTCACTCCTGCTCCAAGATCACATAAAGCAGTTTTGACATAATTATTCTTTATGGAGCAAGGAATGGTGGGTATACCTGGATCACCGAGCTTCTCATGAATCTTGCCACTGAAAGAGTAGTTAGCAAGCATAGTAGATATTGCATCATTAGGAACTTTTCTTTTATTAGTGACAATATCCTTCATATATTTTGAATAAGGAAGTAACTTAATAGCATCAGTCAAAGGGATTTGAAGAAAAAGAGGTTTAATCCACTCACAAAACTTATTATAATGCTCTTCTTCTTTAGATTTGATGGACTTACCTGGAAAGGGCATGGGTTTCTGTACCCATGGTTCTCTTTCCTTCCCATGTTTTCTTGCGATGAAGTCTTCTTTAGTGTACCTCTTACATTTGTCAGGTGCTTCTTCTTCTCGAACTTCAGGTGGATCATTCTTCTCATTATTATTACCTTCAGGTTCAGCACCGTCTTCAGTCTCAGCATCGGAGATAGATACGCTGTTAGGATCAATAGTTGGCTCTTCATCTGCAATAGGATCATTAGAATTGTCAGTCTCCTTATGTTTCTTCTTTTTCTTTGGAGAGCCAACAATTTCTTCTTCCTGCATTTGAGAATCATGCTCGATTCTCTTCGGATGCCCCTCTGGGTAGAGAGGATCTTGAGTACTAGTTCCTCCTCGGGTCTTAATCCCGAAAGCCTGCAAATTATCTTATTTGGCATTGTTAGCAAGCAAATCTCTTTGCACTTTAGAAATTTGGTCAAGCTGAGTTTGAACCATTTGAAAATGCTTCACAAGGCATTGAACATCATTAACTGTTCTATCTAAAACATCAAGCAGTCTTTTGATAGCAAGGGAATTATCATGCAATTGACTTTCTATCCTCTCATTAAAATGATTTTGTTTCATAATAAAATTATCAAACTCATCTAAACATTGACCAGGAGGCTTACCATGAGGGATGTCACTTGCGTTGAAATCTAAAAGAGAGTGTACCTCTACCATAGGAGGGTGAGTGGTAGGCTCACACAGCTTCTCAATAGGGGGTAGATTCTTCACATCTTCAGCTTTAATACCTTTCTCTTTAATAGACTTCTTTGCTTCTCGCATATCTTCGGGGCTTAGAACAAACATGCCCCTCTTCTTTGGTGGTGGAGGTGGTTCAGGGACGGACCAATCTTCATGGTTTTTGGCAATCCTGCCCATCAAATGTTCCGCATCGTCTGGTGTTCTTTTCCTGAAAACACAACCAGCACAACTGTCCAAATAGGACCTGGATTCATCAGTTAGACCAGCATAGAATATATCGATTAATTCATTCTTAGGGATTTCATGTCCTGGTCTAGCCCGAATTAGACCGCAGTACCTCCCCCAAGCTTTAGGGAGGGACTCATCCTGCAACTGTTTAAAGTTATAAATTCTTTGTAAAGCAGCATGTTGCATGTGAGCAGGAAAGTACTTATCAACAAAAGAGTGAGCTAAGTCTTGAGGACTCTTAATGGAACCGCATGGAAGCGAATCATACCATGCTTTAGCACCTTCCTTCAAGGAGAAAGGAAGAAGCTTGGTGATATAAAAGTATCGTATCTTCTCATCTGCGGTAAACAGGCCACCTAACTCACCGAGTTTAGTCAGGTGTGCAATAGCATCATCATTTTCTCTGCCATAAAAGGGGTCAGCTTCAACCATAGGTATAAGTGAAAGATCAACAGAGAAATCATAATCAGGATCATCAATGCATATAGGAGATGTAGCAAATTCAGGATCAGGAACGGTTTTGTTCTTCAAAGAGTGTTTTTCAAATAGTTTCTTAATAACTTCAGGGTTAGAGCCGGAAAACTCTGTCAGTTCCCTGCATAAATCTTCATCAAGCATATAGTAATCATCATCAAGGAGCCTCTCTTTGAGTTTACTCAAATCAGGATAATCATAAGTTTCACCAATAGGGTAGCGAGTAACAGGAAGTTCAATTCCAGACTTTTTAGCAGCAGCAGCAATTTGTTTCTCAAGAGCATAACTAAGCGAACTAATATCATCAAAAGTAGTAGAAGCATCATCAAGAGTATCAGACATAGTAACAGATTCAGTAGGAGCATCATGTGGTGGTGGTGAGGCAAACTTACTCATAACGGAAGGTGAATCAAGTGTAGCACTAGTGCTCAGAGCAGTACCTCTTCTTGTAGTGGATAGTAAGATCGGAACCTTGGGGTCTCCTTTCTTACCCATAGTGGATAAAGTGCAGCAGGTAGGATACCTCAAGTAGACTTGTAAATATTGCTATGCTCCCCGGCAACGGCGCCAGGAAACGGTACTTGATAACCCTCAACCGTAAGGGATCGAGATAGTCTTCGCGGGTAAGAATAACCCAATTTATTGATTCGACACACGGGGAGCCAAAGAGTATTTATAAGCTTTGACAGTTGAGTTGTCAATTCAACCGCACCTGAAATATACTTACTTGCAACAAAAGATAAGTGGTAACAGTGATATGATAGTGATAATAGTGATAGTAAAAGTAAACAGCAAAAAGTAAATAGTGAAGGTAAATGGCAAAAGTAGCAACTAGTGACAAGCAGGGTTTAAAACACTGTAGGCTAGGGAGATGGATGGTTGGGCGCTGCATGGATGAGATAGATTCTAACTTGGGGCACGGCACACGGAAAAGTAATGATCATCTAGGCAAATATCAAACATTAGGCATGTATCCCGTAGGTAGTTGTACGTGCTTGCAATAAGAACTTGCACAACATCTTTTGTCCTACCATCCCGCTACGAACGGGGCCAAAAGGAACTTATGGAGATTAAGGTGCTCCTGTCAAAGAGCACCGGAACAAAGCAATGAACTCAATGGATACATGTAATCCTCAAACTACGGACCATCCCCTTTGGTGTCCCAAGCTGTCACTTTTGGGATCGCTGGTTCCGAACCGTAATAGGTGCAAACAACTCATAGATAGGATCACGAACACAAATATATTCATGCAAACACATATGGTTCAGATCTGAAATCATGGCACTCGGGCCCTAAGTGTCAAGCATTAAGAATAACAAGTTGAAGCAAAGATAATAAACACCATAGTAGATGATAGGCAACACGCCCCCAACGATCTGACAAACTATTACATGATCTAACTCATCCAATCCCTACCATCCCCTTCGCCTACAGCAGGGGAATTACTCACACATGGAGGGAGAAGTCATGGAGGGATGATGGAGTGGTGATGATGATGACGATGGCGACGATCTCCCCTCTCCGGAGGCCAATTCAGCCTCCAGATTAGCCCTCCCGAGGAAGAACAGAGGATGGCGGCGGCTCCGCGATGGAAAACTGCGAAAAGAACTTCTGATCTGGGGTTTTCGTGTCGCGAGTAAAAATACGAGGCAAAGTAGGGCACCAGGGGGTGTGGGCCCCACCCAGGCGACCCCCCGGCGCGGCCCAGGGGGGGCGCCCACAGGGCGCCTGGGCACCCCCTGGCCCCCCTCTGGCCCCACTTCTGGCTCCTGGTTCCTTCGGGTGCGTGGATTTTCTGTGATTTTTCATGGATTTTTCTGAGATACTTAAAAATCCGTTTTCCTGCACACAATAAAACCATACAGGCAGCTCTGCTGAAAACATCGTCAGTCCGGGTTAGTTTAGTTCAAATCATGCAAGAATGAGGTCAAAACAATATCAAAAGTGTTTGGAAAAGTAGATACGTTTGAGACGTATCACTTGTTCTTGCAGCATGTGCTATGTGATGTGATATGGCCAAAAGATGTGATGAATGATATATGTGATGTATGAGATTGATCATGTTCTTGTAATAGGAATCACAACTTGCATGTCGATGAGTATGACAACCGTCAGGAGCCATATGAGTTGTCTTATTTATTGTATGACCTGCGTGTCACTGAATAACGCCATGTAATTACTTTACTTTATTGCTAAACGTTAGCCATAGTAGTAGAAGTAATTTTTGGTGAGACGACTTCATGAAGACACGATGATGGAGATCATGATGATGGAGATCATGGTGTCATGCCGGTGACAAAGATGATCATGGTGCCCCGAGGATGAAGATCAAAGGAGCAAAATGATATTGGCCATATTATGTCACTTTATTTGATTGCATGTGATGTTTATCATGTTTATTACATCTTATTTGCTTAGAACGACGGTAGTAAATAAGATGATCTCTCACTAAAATTTCAAGAATTGTGTTCCCCCTAACTGTGCACCGTTGCTAAGGATCGTTGTTTCGAAGCACCACGTGATGATCAGGTGTGATAGGTTCTAACGTTCGCATACAACGGGTGTAAGCCAGATTTACACACGCAATACACTTAGGGTTCACTTGACGAGCCTAGCATGTACAGACATGGCCTCGGAACACGGAAGACCGAAAGGTCGAACATGAGTCGTATAGAAGATACGATCAACATGAAGATGTTCACCGTTGATGACTAGTACGTCTCACGTGATGATCGGACACGGGCTAGTCGATTCAGATCATGTTTCACTTAGATGACTGGAGAGATGTCAATCTGAGTGGGAGTTCATTAAATATGATTAGATGAACTTAATTGTCATGAACTTAGTCTAAAATTCTTTACAATATGTCTTGTAGATCAAATGGCCCACGCTCATGTCACCCTCAACTTCAATGCGTTCCTAGAGAAATCCAAGCTGAAAGACGATGGCAGCAACTATATGGATTGGGTCCGTAACCAGAGGATCATCCTCATAGCTGCCAAGAAAACTTATGTCCTAGAAGCACCGCTAGGTGACGCTCCCGCCCTGGCAAACCAAGATGTTATGAACGCTTGGCAGTCGCGTTGTGATGATTACTCCCTGGTTCAGTGCGACATGCTCTACAGCTTAGAATCGGGGCTCCAAAAGCGTTTTGAGCACCACGGAGCATATGAGATGTTCCAAGAGCTGAAAATGGTTTTCCAAGCTCATGCCCGAGTTGAGAGATATGACGTCTCCAACACATTCTACAGTTGTAAGATGGAGGAGAATAGTTCTGTCAGCGAGCACATACTCAAATTGTCTGGGTTGCACAATCGCTTGTCTCAGTTGGGAATGAATCTCCCAGACGAAGCGGTCGTTGATAGAATCCTTCAGTCGCTCCCACCTAGCTACAAGAGCTTCGTGTTAAACTTCAATATGCAAGGGATGGAGAAGTCCATTCCCGAAGTGTATTCAATGCTGAAATCAGCGGAGGTGGAGATCAAGAAAGAGCATCAAGTGTTGATGGTGAATAAAACCACTAAGTTCAAGAAAGGCAAGGGTAAAAAGAACTTCAAGAAGGATGGCAAAGGAGTTGCCGCGCCCGGTAAACCAGTTGCCGGGAAGAAGCCAAAGAATGTACCCAAGCCTGAGACTGAGTGCTTTTATTGCAAGGGAACGGGTCACTGGAAACGGAACTACCCCAAATACTTAGCAGATAAGAAGGCCGGCAACGTCAAAGGTATATATGATATACATGTTATTGATGTGTACCTTACCAGTGCTCGTAGTAGCTCCTGGGTATTTGATACCGGTGCAGTTGCTCACATTTGTAACTCAAAGCAGGAGCTGCGGAATAAGCGGAGACTGGCGAAGGGCGAGGCGACGATGCGCGTCGGGAATGGTTCCAAGGTCGATGTGATCGCCGCCGGCACGCTGCCTCTACATCTACCCTCGGGATTAGTTTTAAACCTTAATAATTGTTATTTAGTACCAGCTTTGAGCATGAACATTGTATCTGGATCTCATTTAATGCGAGATGGCTACTCATTTAAATCCGAGAATAATGGTTGTTCTATTTATATGAGATATATGTTTTATGGTCATGCCCCGTTGGTCAATGGTTTATTCTTGATGAATCTCGAACGTGATGTTACACAAATTCATAGTGTGAATGCCAAAAGATGTAAAGTTGATAATGACAGTCCCACATACTTGTGGCATTGCCGCCTTGGTCATATTGGCGTCAAACGTATGAAGAAGCTTCATGCAGATGGACTTATAGAGTCTCTTGATTATGAATCATTTAACACGTGCGAACCATGCCTTTTGGGCAAGATGACCAAGACTCCGTTCTCCGGAACAATGGAGCGAGCGACCAACTTATTGGAAATCATACATACCGATGTGTGCGGTCCAGTGAGTGTTGAAGCTCGCGTAGGCTATCGTTATGTTCTCACCCTCACGTATGACTTAAGTAGATATGGGTATGTCTACTTGATGAAACACAAGTCTGAGACCTTTGAGAAGTTCAAGGAATTTCAGAATGAGGTTGAGAATCAACGTGACAGAAAAAATAAAGTTCTTACAATCGGATCGTGGGGGTGAATATTTAAGTCATGAATTTGGCACGCACCTAAGGAACTGTGGAATTGTTTCACAGTTGACACCGCCCGGAACACCTTAGCGTAATGGTGTGGCCGAACGTCGTAATCGTACTCTGTTGGACATGGTGCGATCTATGATGTTTCTTACCGACATACCGCTATCTTTTTGGGGATATGCTTTAGAGGCTGCCGCATTCACTTTAAATAGGGCTCCGTCAAAATCCGTTGAGACGACACCGTATGAACTTTGGTTTGGCAAAAAACCTAAGCTGTCATTTCTGAAAGTTTGGGGTTGCGATGCTTATGTCACGAAACTTCAACCTGAAATGCTCGAACCCAAATCGGAAAAATGCGTCTTCATAGGATACCCAAAGGAAACGATTGGGTACACCTTCTACCTCAGATCCGAAGGCAAGGTCTTCGTTGCCAAGAATGGATCCTTTCTGGAGAAAGAGTTTCTCTCGAAAGAAGTGAGTGGGAGGAAAGTAGAATTTGATGAGGTGACAGTCACCCCTTCCGAACCAGAAAGTAGCGCAACGCAGGAAATTATTCCTGAGGTGCCTGCACCGAATAGGGAGGAAGTTAATGATGATGATCATGAAGATTCAGATCAAGTTACTATTGAACTTCGAAGGTCCACAAGGACACATTCCGCACCAGAGTGGTACGGCAACCCTGTCATGGAAATCATGTTGTTAGACAATGGTGAACCTTCGAACTATGAAGAAGCGATGGCGGGCCCGGATTCCAACAAATGGCTTGAAGCCATGAAGTCCGAGATAGGATCCATGTATGAAAACAAAGTATGGACTTTGGTGGACTTGCCCGATGATCGGCTCACCATAGAAAATAAATGGACATTTAAGAAGAAGACTGACGCGGATGGTAATGTGACCATCTATAAGGCTCGGCTTGTCGCTAAAGGTTATCGACAAGTTCAAGGGGTTGACTACGACGAGACTTTCTCTCCCGTAGCGATGATGAAGTCCATCCGAATCATGTTAGCAATTGCCGCATTCTATGATTATGAGATATGGCAAATGTACGTCAAAACGGCATTCCTTAATGGCTTCCTCAAGGAAGAGTTGTATATGATGCAGCCGGAAGGTTTTGTCGATCCTGAAAATGCTAACAAGGTATGCAAGCTCCAGCGCTCGATCTATGGGCTGGTGCAAGCATCTCGGAGTTGGAATATTCGCTTTACTGATGTGATCAAAGCGTTTGGGTTTATACAGACTTGGGGAGAAGCCTGTATTTACAAGAAAGTGAGTGGGAGCTCTGTAGCATTTCTCATATTATATGTGGATGACATATTGCTGATGGGAAATGATGTAGAATTCTTGGAGAGCATAAAGGCCTACTTGAATAAGAGTTTTTCAATGAAGGACCTTGGAGAAGCTGCTTACATATTAGGCATCAAGATCTATAGAGATAGATCGAGACGCCTCATTGGTCTTTCACAAAGCACATACCTTGATAAGATATTGAAGAAGTTCCATATGGATCAGTCCAAGAAAGGGTTCTTGCCTGTATTGCAAGCTATGAGATTGAGCACGGCTCAATCCCCAACCACGGCAGAAGATAGAGAAAAGATGAGTGTCATCCCCTATGCCTCAACCATAGGTTCTATTATGTATGCCATGTTGTGTACCAGACCTGATGTGAACCTTGTCATAAGTTTGGTATGGAGGTACCAAAGTGATCCTGGTATGGAACACTTGACAGCGGTCAAGAACATCTTGAAGTACCTGAAAAGGACTAAGGGTATGTTTCTCGTTTTTGGAGGTGACGAAGAGCTCATCGTAAAGGGTTACGTCAATGCTAGCTTCGACACAGATCTGGATGACTCCAAGTCACAAACCGGATACATGTATATTTTGAATGGTGGGGCAGTCAGCTGGTACAGTTGCAAGCAAAGCATCATGGCGCATTCTACATGTGAAGCGGAGTACATAGCTGCTTGCGAAGCAGTGCAGGAAGGAGTCTGGATGAAGGAGTTCATCATCGACCTAGGAGTCATTCCAAGTGCGTCGGGCCCGATGACTCTCCTCTGTGACAACACTGGAGCTATTGCCATTGACAAGGAGCCCAGGTTTCACAAGAAGACCAAGCACATCAAGCGCCATTTCAACTCCATCCGGAATTATGTTCAAGATGGAGACATAGATATTTGTAAAGTGCATACGGATCTGAATGTCGTAGATCCGTTGACTAAACCTCTTCCACGAGCAAAACATGATCAACACCAGAACTCTATGGGTGTTCGATTCATCACAATCTAACTAGATTATTGACTCTAGTGCAAGTGGAAGACTGTTGGAAATATGCCCTAGAGGCAATAATAAAATGGTTATTATTATATTTCCTTGTTCATGATAATTGTCTGTTATTCATGCTTGAATTGTATTATCCGGAAATAGTGATACATGTGTGAATACATAGACCACAACGTGTCCCTGGTAAAGCCTCTAGTTACTAGCTCGTTGATCAACAGATGGTCATGGTTTCCTGACCATGGACATCGGATGTCATTCGTAACGGGATCACATCATTAGGAGAATGATGTGATGGACAAGACCCAATCCTAAGCCTAACACAAGATCGTGTAGTTCGTAATGCTAAAGCTTTTCCAATGTCAAGTATCTTTTCCTTAGACCATGAGGTTGTGCAACTCCCGGATACCGTAGGAATACTTTGGGTGTGCCAAACGTCACAACATAACTGGGTGGCTATAAAGGTATGCAACGGGTATCTCCGAAAGTATCTGTTGGGTTGGCACGAACCGAGACTGGGATTTGTCACTCCGTATGACGGAGAGGTATCTCTGGGCCCACTCGGTAAGACATCATCATAATGAGATCAATGTGACTAAGGAGTTAGTCACGGGATGATGTACTACGGAACGAGTAAAGAGACTTGACATGACAAGATTGAACAAGGTATCGGTATACCGACGATCGAATCTCGGTCAAGTACTATACCGATAGACAAAGGGAGTTGCATACGGGATTAAGTGAATCCTTGACATCGTGGTTCATCTGATGATATCATTGAGGAACATGTAGGAACTAACATGGGTATCCAGATCCCGCTGTTGGTTATTGACCGGAGAGTCGTCTCGGTCATGTCTACGTGTCTCCCGAACCCGTAGGGTCTACACACTTAAGGTTCGGTGACGCTAGGGTTGTAGAGATATATGCACACAGTAACCCGAATGTTGTTTAGAGTCCCGGATGAGATCCCGGACGCCACGAGGAGTTCCGGAATGGTCCGGAGGTAAAGAATTATATATAAGAAGTCCAGTTTCGGCCATCGGGAGAGTTTCGGGGGTCACGGTAGTGTACCGGGACCACCGGAAGGGTCCCGGGGGTCCACCAGGTGGGGCCACCCGTCCCGGAGGTCCCCATGGGTCGTAGGGGGAGGGAAACCAGCCCATAGTGGCTGGCGCACCCCCTTGGGCCTCCCCCCTGCGCCTAGGGTTGGGAACCCTAGGGGTGGGGGGCGCCCCCCTTGCCTTGGGGGCAAGCCTCCCCCTTGGCCGCCGCCCCCTGGCCCCTATATATAGTGGGGGGGGGGGAGGGGGAAGCCGCACCCTTGCTCCTGGCGCCTCCCTCCCCCCCGTTACACCTCTTCCTCCTCCCGCAGGTGCTTGGCGAAGCCCTGCAGAATTTCCGTTGCATCCACCACCATGCCGTCGTGCTGCTGGATCTCCATCAACCTCTCCTTCCCCCTTGCTGGATCAAGAAGGAGGAGACGTCGCTGCACCGTACGTGTGTTGAACACGAAGGTGCCGTCTGTTCGGCGCTGGGATCAACGGTGATTTGGATCACGACGAGTATGACTCCATCATCCATGTTTTCTTGAACGCTTCCGCTCGCGATCTACAAGGGTATGTAGATGCACTCCTTTATCCCTCGTTGCTAGATGACTCCTTAGATTGATCTTAGTGAAGCGTAGAATTTTTTTGAATTTTACTATGTTACCCAACATAAGCCTCTTCCACGAGCAAAACATGATCATCACCAAGACTCCATGGGTGTTAGAATCATTATTATGTAATCTAGATTATTAACTCTAGTGCAACTAGGAGACTGAAGGAAATATGCCCTAGAGGCAATAATAAAGTTGTTATTTATATTTCCTTTATATCATGATAATTGTCTTTTATTCATGCTAGAATTGTATTAACCGGAAACTTGATACATGTGTGGATACAAAGACAAAACCCAATGTCCCTAGTAAGCCTCTACTAGACTAGCTCGTTAATCAAAGATGATTGAGTTTCTTAACCATAGACATGTGTTGTCATTTGATTAATGGGATCCCATCATTAGGAGAATGATGTGATGGACATGACCCATCCATTAGCTTAGCATAATGATCGTTTAGTTTTATTGCTATTACTTTCTTCATGACTTATACATATTCCTCTGACTATGAGATTATGCAACTCCTGAATATCGGAGGAACACTTTGTGTGCTATCAAACGTCACAACGTAACTCGATGATTATAAAGATGCTCTGGTGTCTCCGAAGATGTTTGTTGAGTTGGCATAGATTGAGATTACGGTTTGTCACTCCGTGTATCGGAGAGGTATCTCTGGCCCCTCTCGGTAATGCACATCACTATAAGCCTTGCAAGCAATGTGACTAATGAGTTAGTTACAGGATGATGCATTACGTAACGAGTAAAGACACTTGCCAGTAACGAGATTGAACTAGGTATGATGATACCGACGATCGAATCTCGGGCAAGTAACATACCGATGACAAAGGGGATAACATATGTTGTTATGCGGTTTGACCGATAAAGATCTTCGTAGAATATGTAGGACCCAATATGATCATCCAAGTTCCGCTATTGGTTATTGACTGGAGATGCGTCTCGGTCATTGAGGGAGTACTGGATCGAGGGGTCCTCGGGAGGCCAGATAACTCTTGGTGGGCCAGACTGGTGGGCTGTGAAGATCATAGTTGAAGATCATCTCTCGTATCCGGATAGGACTCCTGTATTCGTATAAAGGCAGGTTTTAGGTTCGGGTGTAATCTTTCCTTCCTCTGCAAGATGGTATGTACAAACCCTAGGCCCCTCCGGTGTGTATGTAAACCGGAGGGTTTAGTCCGTAGAGGCTAACAGAGAATCTCAAATCCTCATAGGCTAGACTTTAGGGTTTAGCCAATTCGATCTCGTGGTAGATCAACTCTTGTAATCATATTCATCCATATTAATATAGCAGGAAGTACGATTTTACCTCGATCGTGAGGGCCTGAACCTGGGTAAACATCGTGTCCCTAGCCTCATGTTACCATCGATCCTCAGGCGCATAGTTCGGGACCCCCTACCCGAGATCCGCCGGTTTTGACACCGACATTGTTGCTTTCATTTAGAGTTCCACTATGTCATCGACCTAAGGACTGATGGATTGCGCCATCAACAACAACGGAAACATTGAGGGAATCTTCCCTCCTAGACAGCTCTTCGTGTTTGGCGGCTTCACGCTTCGCGCCAACACTGACGGCCACCTCAAGCAGATCGAGAGCTACGCCCCTGGCCATCAAGTCAGATTCGGAAGCTTAAACCATGTTGCTGATATCCGCGGAGACTTGATCTTTGACGGATTCGAGCCCGCGGCAACCTCTCTCTACCATCACGATGAACATGATCTACCTTTATCATCGAATCAGGAAATAACACCTGCAACGGTTCTGGCCCTAGATCCGGAACAGATCGCGTCGCCCGAGGATGGGAGGCTCAACCCCGCCACGGAAGCTGCAGACTCCATGGCGTTGGAGTGATGTCTACTACACAACCTTCTTCTTGTAGATGTTGTTGGGCCTCCGAGTGCAAAGGTTTGTAGGACAGTAGCAAATTTCCCTCAAGTGGATGACCTAAGGTTTATCAATCCGTGGGAGGCGTAGGATGAAGATGGTCTCTCTCAAACAACCCTGCAACCAAATAACAAAGAGTCTCTTGTGTCCCCAACACACCCAATACAATGGTAAATTGTATAGGTGCACTAGTTCGGCGAAGAGATGGTGATAAAAGTGCAATATGGATGGTAGATATAGATTTTTGTAATATGAAAATATAAAAATAGCAAGGTAACTAATGATAAAAGTGAGCGTAAACGGTATTGCAATGCTAGGAAACAAGGCCTAGGATTGATACTTTCACTAGTGCAAGTTCTCTCAACAATAATAACATAAGTGGATCATATAACTATCCCTCAACGTGCAACAAAGAGTCACTCCAAAGTCACTAATAGTGATACTCCATTTTCACCTCAAGTATCCGTGGGCATGATTGTATGATATGCATCACACAATCTCAGATTCATCTATTCAACCAACACAAAGAACTTCAAAGAGTGCCCCAAAGTTTCTACCGGGGAGTCAATACGAAAACGTGTGCCAACCCCTATGCATAAGTTCACAAGGTCACCGAACCCGCAAGTTGATCACCAAAACATACATCAAGTAGATCACGTGATATCCCATTGTCACCACAGATAAGCACATGCAAGACATACATCAAGTGTTCTCAAATCCTTAAAGACTCAATCCGATAAGATAATTTCAAAGGAAAAAATCAATTCATCACAAGAAAGTAGAGGGGGAGAAACATCATAAGATCCAACTATAGTAGCAAAGCTCGCGATACATCAAGATCGTGCCATCTCAAGAACACGAGAGAGAGAGAGAGAGAGAGAGAGAGAGAGAGAGAGAGAGAGAGAGA
>LR738711.1:250550198-250682694 GCA_902687465.1 Secale cereale
AGAGAGAGATCAAACACATAGCTACTGGTACATACCCTCAACCCCGAGGGTGAACTACTTCCTCGTCATGGAGAGCGCCGGGATGATGAAGATGGCCACCGGAGAGGGATTCCCCTCCTCCGGCAGGGTGCCGGAACGGGTCTAGATTGGTTTTCGGTGGCAATAGAGGCTTGCGGCGGCGGAACTCCCGGTCTAGGTTATTTTCTGGAGATTTCTATATATATATATATATATATATATATATATATATAAGGGCTGTTGGAGTCAGGAACAAGTAAGGGGGTCCCCGAGGCGGCCACGAGATAGGGGGCGCGGCCCCACCCTCGTGGGCATCCCGGGACTCCCATGGTCCATCTACGGTACTCATTGGGCTTCTTCTGGTCCAAAAACATCGTCCGTTGAGTTTCAGGTCAATTGGGCTCCGTTTGGTATTCCTTTTCTGCGATACTCAAAAACAAGGAAAAACATAAACTCGCACTGGGCTCTGGGTTAATAGGTTAGTCCCAAAAATCATATAAAATAGCATATAAATGCATATAAAACATCCTAGATGGATAATATAATAGCATGGAACAATAAAAAATTATAGATACGTTGGAGACGTATCAAGCATCCCCAAGCTTAATTCCTGCTCGGCCTCGAGTAGGTAAATGATAAAAACAGAATTTTTGATGTGGAATGCTACCCAACATAATTCTCAATGTAATTTTATTATTGTGGCATGAATGTTCAGATCCGAAAGATTCAAGACAAAAGTCTAATATTGACATAAGCATAACAATACTTCAAGCATACTAACAAAGTAATAATGTCTTCTCAAAATAACATGGCCAAAGAAAGTTCATCCCTACAAAATCATATAGTTTGGCTATGCTCCATCTTAGTCACACAAAATACTCAAATCATGCACAACCCCGGTTTCAGCCAAGCAATTGTTTCATACTTAAATTTTTTCAAACTTTTTTAACTTTCATGCAATACATGAGCGTTAGCCATGGATATAGCACTATAGGTGGAATAGAGTGGTGGTGGTGGAGAATACAAAAAGAGGAAGATGGTCTCACATCAACTAGGCGTATCAATGGTCTATGGAGATGCCCATACATAGATATCAATGTCAGTGAGTAGAGATTGCCATGTAACAGATGCACAAGAGTTATAAATGTATGAAAGCTCAACAAAAGAAACTAAGTGGTGATACGTCCAAAACGTATCTATAATTTCTGCTTGCTCCATGCCACTTTTGGGTGATATTGCTATGATATTTATACACTTCCATACACTTTTGATCATATTTGGACTAACCTACTAATCCAGTGCACCCCAGTGCCAGTTTCTGTTTTCGGCTGTTTTTGTATTTCAGGTTTTCACATTACGAGAACTGTCAGGAAAAATCCAGAAAAATTATATAAAAAATCAGCGTTCCAGAACCTACCTTGCGCCCGAAGTACAGCCGGGGGGGGGGGGGGCACCAGGGCCCCAGGCGCCTTGGCGGCGCGCCCCCCCTGGGCCGCGCCGGGGGGGCGCCTGGGCCCCCCGAGCCCCGTCTGGTGCCCCCTTTGGCATACATTTAGAGCGTCCATCGAAACCCTCGGGACGGGAACTCTTTTTCGCGATCTCATCTCTGTTCCGCCGCCGCCGCTTCCAAGATCGGGAGCACCAGGAGAACTCTTCCCGGCACCCTGCCGGAGGGGAGGATCATCATCGGGAGCCTCTCCACCACCATGGACGCCTCCCGGATGAGTTGTGAGTAGTCTCCCTTGGACCATGAGTCCATGACCAGTAGCTATGTGATGTTCTCCTCCCGTTCTTGTGCTTCACTAATTAGTCCTCGTGAGCTGCCCTACATGATCGAGGCACATATGTAATCCTTATGCTGTTGCTATGATGAGTTTGCTGGGATCCGATGGATTGTGAGATTATGTTCAGATTGTGATTGAGTAATATATTTGATCTACCTCTTTTATATTTATGTTCATAAGTAATTCTTGCATGTTCTCCATTGTTATTTATTGCTTTGGCCAAGTAATACGTAGTGACTCCAAGAGGGAACGTTATGCTTGATTGTGGGTTCATGCCCCTCGATGACTAGCTTGAGTGACAGAAACATGAGTCTAGGGGATGTGCTGTTGCCACAAGGGGGAAAACAACGATGCTTGTGCCCGCGGGTGCAAGGATTGTTTACTTTACGCAAAGTTCTTTTAATGCAGTTGTCTGTTGCTTTGAGTTTACACTATGGGTGGGGCTCGCAACTTAATACCAGTGAGATGTTCTGGATAGATATCTCAAGGTGGATGATTAGTAGTAGATATTGATGGATTTCGGTCTACTTACTTTGGCGTACCGCCCATGCTTTGAACCTCAACCTTTCTTGCAATGTAGTCAGCATTGGTTTGCATTCGTGGTCCTGTCAATTGCCCAGCTGTAATTCGTTTACCTCACATAGCTGTTTTATCGTCTTTTGGGAGAGAGACATCACTAGTGAACATCATGAGACTCCGGTCCATATTACCATCATTGATCACATCCGCTATTTACTTTTCGCTTTTATTTACTATTGCAAACATTATCTATCACTACTATCATTTGTGTTTAATCCTTTGTGAACTACAAGGCCGGAGGGATTGACAACCTCTCTGTACTCGTTGGGAGCAAAGTTATTTGTATCTGTGTGCAGGTCCATGTTGATTGCTAATATCTGGCGCCGTTAGCAGTTGACACCTACTTGTTGAACCTAGGAGTCTCTGGGGATTCGATCCTTGGCATCTTTGCTAAGGGAAAAACTTCCACAACACTTCATCTCACACCTTCCACTTGGGGTAACCAACGAGGGGTTAGAGGCCCATAAGGAGTTTTTCTGGCGCCGTTGCCGGGGACTCCACTCTTCAGGATAGGGGAGTTGCATGCTATCTTTTACCTTTGCTTTTTAGTCTTGTTAGTTTACCTTTCAGTTTTTTGCTTTAGTACCTTTTTATCGAAAATCACGAAAATAGTTATCTTGTTTGCTTGCTACTATGGGTTCTACCAAAAACACTAAATGGGAGGAGTACACCCCTTCTTCCATTACCCCAATTACCACTGTCGGGATCTACAAAAGTAATAAACCTTGTGATTATATTAGTCTTGACGGAGGGTTATGCCCATGGCATGGTCTTCCAGGAAAAGAGTATGAGCCTCAGTTTAAAATTGCTCCTAAGCTTCCCCAAACTTGGGAAGATGTTCAAACTCTTATAATAGAGAGCGATTCAAACAAAGAGGATGACACTACAATTTTGCCCAATAATGATAAAATTGATTTTGATAATTGTAGTATTTCAGAAGTTGTCACCTTTCTACAAGGAATGGCCAAAGATCCCCACACTAGCACGCTTAATCTTGCCTTCACAGAGCATATCACTAATGCTCTCATCAAAGCTAGAGAGGAGAAACTTAGAGTAGAAGCCTCCATACCTAGGAAGCTAGAGGATGGTTGGGATCCTATGATTAAAATTAAGATAAACAACTTCTCATGCTATGCTTTATGTGATATTGTAGCTAGTACCTCTGTTATGCCCAAAAGACTATATGATATGCTTAAATTGAAACCTTATGATTCTTGTTCTTTTGGTGTTCGTCTCGTTGATTCTTCCATAAAGAAACCTTTGGGGAGGATCGACGATGTTCTTATCGTTGTCAATGACAACTACGTTCCCGTTGATTTTACTATTATGGATATTGAATGTGATCCTTCATGTCCAATTATTTTGGGACGTCCCTTTTTACGCACCGTTGGTGCTATCATTGACATGAAAGAGGGTAATATAAAATTTCAGTTTCCTCTCAAGAAAGGGATGGAACACTTCCCTCGTAAGAAGATCAAGTTACCTTTTGAGTCCGTTGTACGGGCTAGCTATTCTTTTACTCTTGATAAAACTTGATCTATATGCATTATGCCTAGCTTAAAGGCATAAAAGAAAGCGCTTTTGGGAGGCAGCCCACATGAATAAATTTTTATATTTTGCTTTTGTTGTGTCTTGATGTTGTTTACTACAGTAGCATCATCATTGTATCTTTGCTTTTCATATTTGTGTCAAGTATAGCCTCTGATTGCTAGAAAGTTCAAAAGTTGTGAGGTGCTGTCCAGGAAACAGATTCTGTCCTTGGATAGAAAAATTCGTATAATATCACCAGATCATCTTTTTGGTCTGAAGTTTTTTGACAACGTTCTCTATATAATTGTCTTTCGTGCGTCTGTTCTGAGTTTGTTGATTTGAGTTGCAGAAGTACCCCGAACAAATCATTTACTACCTGCTGTTCTGTTTTTCACAGATTCTGTCCTGTTTTGCCTTTCCTTCATTTTGCAAACCAAGAGCTTGCTTTTTCTTTGCAAAAACCTTTTGGAAATCTTGAGAAACAGTAGACCTTCAAGAATATCTTTATTTCCAGCAAGGAACAATTATTTTATTAAGGGTACTAACCTCGCTAATCAGATTATGATGAGTTATGTATGAAGGGAGTTTTCAAGTGTGCGAGGGAAGATGATAAAAAGATTCAGGAGTGTCAAGCGCTCAAGCTTGGGGATGCCCCCGTGCACCCCCAAGAAATATTCAAGGAGACTCAAGCGTCTAAGCTTGGGGATGCCCCCGTGCATCCCCTTCTCCATCAACATTATCAGTTCGTCTTTCGTTCCGCTATATTTTTATCACTTCATGTGTTATGTGCTATGCTTGGAGCGTCTTGCTTTTAGTTTTCTTTTTAGTTTTTCATAACGAGTCGGAACTCAGCGTTCTTTATGTGGGAGAGAAACACGCTCCACTTCTACCTAGAACATAACATAGAATTTTCATGTCTATCTTTGTTGTGTGTGTTCTTTGTCTTTTAATAGCTACTATCATGTTCAGCTCTTAGTATTCATGCTTATCTTTTCAAAGAGCTTTTGTTTAGTTGGTTGCTTGAACTCTCTTTAATTATCATGCTTATCTTATTAAGAGAGTTTGCTTCTGTTGCATTGGTTGATATGTCTATGATAAGGATGCTATGTGCATAATGGCGCTTAGTAGTTCAGGTTTTCTTATGGTTAGTCTCAAATAGCTGAGGGATTCCCAATGTGTTATTGGAGTACCAACTTGATTTGTTTGCCTATGATGTGGTATGGTTTAGTAATATCTTCCTTCAAGAATTTATTTTGATTGACTTGGCGTATGCTCATGCATATTTAAGACTGTAAAGAAAGTCTGTCAAGCCTTGATGATCTTTTATTTCTGAGTAGCGATATAACTACCATGCCTGATTCAATGTTGCTTTGTCGCTCTACATGATTATGACCGTCATTGCTCTCTTAGTTGGTCGCTCCCAGTCTTTTGCTAACCTCCACCTGTACTAAGCAGACTAACCTTGCAATACATAGCTCATGGGAAAGTAGCTTAAAAACTATTGTGGTAGAGAATATGTTGCCTATGTATCTTATTTCTTATAAGTTGCTTGCTGAGCGGTAACCATGTTTCTGGGGACGCCATCAACTGTCACACTTTTGTTGAATATCATGTGAGTTGCTATGCATGTTCGTCTTGTCTGAAGTAAGGGTGATTTGCCATGGGTTGAATGGTTGAGTATGCATATTGTTAGAGAAGAATATTGGGCCGCCAACCAAAGCCATGTATCATGGTGGAAGTTTTAGCTTGGACATTAATCCTCAATCTCTTATGAGAATATGCTTATGCATTAAAGAGGAGTCCATCATCTATTTTCTATGTTGTCCCGGTATGGATGTCCTCAAGTTGAGATCTATCAAAAACGAGAAATCAAATGCGATTTATCTCCTTGGACCTTTGTACAGGTGGCATAGAGGTACCCCTTTGTGACACTTGGTTGAAACATATGTAATGCAATGATAACCCATGGAAATCCGAGCTAATTAGGACAAGGTGCGAGCACTATTGGTATTCAATGCATGAGGCTTGCAACTTATAGGATGTCTTATGCATGACACATATGAAGTACTACTACCGTTGACAAAATTGCTTCTATGTTTTCAAAATAAAAAGCTCTAGCACATAACCATTCTTTTACTTTTATGTTGAGTCTCCACCTTCTTTCTTCAAGCACCAATTACTGAGAGCATGATTGTCATTCTAAGTGTAATGTGCATTGTTCCAAAGTAGCATTGTCTTTTGCATGATTGTGATATCGTTTATTTTGAAATCATTGTATTTAGTCATCACTTAAACCTTGAAGGTGCCCCTGCATTTATGTTTTGCTTCACTAAAGGGGGCAAGCTAGATATCACTTTATCATATTTGCACATCATGTTCATTGCAAATCTATTTGATGTTTCAATGTCATGGTGTAAAACTTTCAGTCCTTTGTGATTTTCTCATGAGGCAACTTAATTACTACAGATTCATTATCTCAGTAAGCTTTTGTCATATGACTATAAAAAGTCCTATATGGTTAATAGCATGTCACCACAGAAATTATTCTTGTTATCATTTACCTACTCGAGGACGAGCAGGAATTAAGCTTGGGGATGTTGATACGTCCAAAACGTATCTATAATTTCTGCTTGCTCCATGCCACTTTTGGGTGATATTGCTATGATATTTATACACTTCCATACACTTTTGATCATATTTGGACTAACCTACTAATCCAGTGCACCCCAGTGCCAGTTTCTGTTTTCGGCTGTTTTTGTATTTCAGGTTTTCACATTACGAGAACTGTCAGGAAAAATCCAGAAAAAATATATAAAAAATCAGCGTTCCAGAACCTACCTTGCGCCCGAAGTACAGCCGGGGGGGAGGGGCCACCAGGGCCCCAGGCGCCTTGGCGGCGCGCCCCCCCTGGGCCGCGCCGGGGGGCGCCTGGGCCCCCCGAGCCCCGTCTGGTGCCCCCCTTTGGCATATATTTAGAGCGTCCATCGAAACCCTCGGGACGGGAACTCTTTTTCACGATCTCATCTCTGTTCCGCCGCCGCCGCCTCTTCCAAGATCGGGAGAACCAGGAGAACTCTTCCCGGCACCCTGCCGGAGGGGAGGATCCTCATCGGGAGCCTCTCCACCACCATGGACGCCTCCCGGATGAGTTGTGAGTAGTCTCCCTTGGACCATGAGTCCATGACCAGTAGCTATGTGATGTTCTCCTCCCGTTCTTGTGCTTCACTAATTAGTCCTCGTGAGCTGCCCTACATGATCGAGGCACATATGTAATCCTTATGCTGTTGCTATGATGAGTTTGCTGGGATCCGATGGATTATGAGATTATGTTCAGATTGTGATTGAGTAATATATTTGATCTACCTCTTTTATATTTATGTTCATAAGTAATTCTTGCATGTTCTCCGTTGTTATTTATTGCTTTGGCCAAGTAATACGTAGTGACTCCAAGAGGGAACGTTATGCTTGATTGTGGGTTCATGCCCCTCGATGATTAGCTTGAGTGACAGAAACATGAGTCTAGGGGATGTGCTGTTGCCACAAGGGGGAAAACAACGGTGCTTGTGCCCGCGGGTGCAAGGATTGTTTACTTTACACAAAGTTCTTTTAATGCAGTTGTCTGTTGCTTTGAGTTTACACTATGGGTGGGGCTCGCAACTTAATACCAGCGAGATGTTCTGGATAGATATCTCAAGGTGGATGATTAGTAGTAGATATTGATGGATTTCGGTCTACTTACTTTGGCGTACCGCCCATGCTTTGAACCTCAACCTTTCTTGCAATGTAGTCAACATTGGTTTGCGTTCGTGGTCCTGTCAATTGCCCAGCTGTAATTCGTTTACCTCACATAGCTGTTTTATCGTCTTTTGGGAGAGAGACATCACTAGTGAACATCATGAGACTTCGGTCCATATTACCATCATTGATCACACCCGCTATTTACTTTTCGCTTTTATTTACTATTGCAAACATTATCTATCACTACTATCATTTGCGTTTAGTCCTTTGTGAACTACAAGGCCGGAGGGATTGACAACCTCTCTGTACTCATTGGGAGCAAAGTTATTTGTATCTGTGTGCAGGTCCACGTTGATTGCTAATATCTGGCGCCATTAGCAGTTGACACCTACTTGTTGAACCTAGGAGTCTCTGGGGATTCGATCCTTGGCATCTTTGCTAAGGGAAAAACTTCCACAACACTGCATCTCACACCTTCCACTTGGGGTAACCAACGAGGGGTTAGAGGCCCATCAAGTGGGTGTGCATCCAACTTGCTTGCCCACGAAGACCTAGGGCATTTGAGGAAGCCCATCGTTGGAATATACAAGCCAAGTTCTATAATGAAAATTCCCACTAGTATATGAAAGTGACAAAACAAGAGACTCTCCATCATGAAGATCATGGTGCTACTCTGAAGCACAAGTGTGGAAAAAGATAGTAGCATTGTCCCTTTTTTCTTTTTTTTTTCTTTTTTTCTTTTTTTGGGCCTTTCTTTTTTCTTTGGCCTTTCTTTCTTTTTTTTATTTTTATTTTTTCCTTTTTTTATTTTTTTATTTGGGACAATGCTCTAATAATGATGATCATCACACTTCTATTTATTTACAACTCATTGATTACAACTCGATACTAGAACAAGGTATGACTCTATATGAATGCCCCCGGCGGTGTACCGGGATGTGCAATGAATCAAGAGTGACATGTATGAAAAATTATGCATGGTGGCCTTGCCACAAATACGATGTCAACTACATGATCATGCGTGGCAATATGACAATGATGAAGCGTGTCATAGTAAACGAAACGGTAGAAAGTTACATGGCAATATATCTCGGAATGGCTATGGAAATGCCATGATAGGTTGGTATGGTGGCTGTTTTGAGGAAGGTATATGGTGGGTGTATGGTACCGGCGAAAGTTGCGCGGTACAAGAGAGGCTAGCAATGGTGGAAGGGTGAGAGTGCGTATAATCCATGGACCCAACATTAGTCATAAAGAACTCACATACTTATTGCAAAAATCTACAAGTCATCAAAACAAAGTACTACACGCATGCTCCTAGGGTAAGGGTTCGTAGGAGTTAACCATCACGCGATCCCGACCTCCACATAAAGGATGGCAATCAATGAAATACCTCATGCTTCAAATTTGTCACACAACGGTTCCCATACGTGCATGCTACGGGACTTGCAAACCTCAACACAAGTATTTCTCAAATTCACAACTACTCTACTAGCATGACTCTAATATCACCTTCCTCATATCTCAAAATGATCATCAAACATCAAACTTCTCATAGTATTCAATGCACTTTATATGAAAGTTTTTATTATACCCATCTTGGATGCCTATCATATTAGGACTAAATTCATAACCAAAGAAAATTACCATGCTATTTAAGAGTCTCAAAAAAATATAAGTGAAGCATGATAATTCATCTATTTCTTCAAAATAAAACCACCACCGTGCTCTAAAAAGATATAGAGAGAATTCCTTATTTGGCCCTCTTATAAAGTTTGGTTCTCTATTTGGCCCAAAATAATTTTTCTTCTATATTTGACACCTAAAGTAAATTTTGTTCCTTATATGACACTTCCGTTCATTTTAGACACTAACGGTGTTAAGTGTGAGGCGAAAAGATCGTTTTGCCCCTAGTGTATTATGTAACCATTCTTGATGTAGTTAAAAGGCAATCAGTTCGTCTATGTTTTAGGGATGTTCAACGAATACCACACATGTATATGTATGCTTCAATATTTTTGTTAGTTAATCACGTGCGCGTGCGTGCATGTCTATGGCCTTGGTGATCTGTTGAGCAGGCCGCCTCCTACACGTTGTGGGCGCCGCGGGCGTGGCCGGGCGGATCGCATGCGCTCGCAACTGCTGGAAAGTTTTCGGGAGAGTAGTTGCTCATATGTGCATGCAGAGAGTAGCCGATGCATGTGGTTAGTGTCCAATGTGGTGGTTAGTTAAAGTAGTGCGTACGAGACTTGCGGTGTGGTCGTGTGTACTTAAGAAATTGTAGTCCCATTTGTGTGGGATCAGTTCGTGCTGAAAATACAGAAAAATCGACGGCGCGATGATTCGTGGCAGTCGTGATTAAAGATGCGCCTGTAGTCGGACGAGCTAGCTGATTTTGCGAAATGTGTAAATACACAAGATTCTTTTAGGAGACAACACACACGTACGTAGCAAGCCAACCGAAGCTAGCAGCCTGCTGGATCGATCTGCTGATTGATCGGTATTGCCGACTAGCTAGCTATGCAAGTTTACCTGTAAAAAACAAACAAAGAAAAGCAAAAAAAAAACACTAGCTATGCAAGTAAGCAAAGTACCACCAGCCGCTGGTCCTTGCTCGATCTGACATAGCCGCTGATCCACCAAGCGTGAGCGTCCTCCGGTCCTCAAGTCAACTCAGTCACCATACATATATGTAATGCCCAGGATGGAATTATACCTCCTACGTGTCGAGGCACGACTTAAAGGCATAAGTCCATCCTAGAATGATCTCAAGTTTGGTAATCTTTGCACAACTCATGTAAAAGAGGGATAGTAAACTGAAAATAGTTGGCTTACAATCGCCACGTCACAGAATAACAGTACAAGTCTCAAACATCATACAATAAGATCACTACAACCCTCTAAGGGCAAAAGCCAAATGTCAAAGTACCAAACTCAGATAAATAAACAACCACAGGCGGATCGAATCCTAGTAAGAGTCTCCACTACTGATCGTCCGGGTAGCGCACGTAGTAACGACTACGCTCCTCGTCGTACTCCCAATCCAGCTCGGTGCCATCACCTGGATAGCTCACGGCTGGACCTGCATCTGGTGTGAAGTAACTGTGAGCCACAGAGGACTCAGCAATCCCGTTCCCGGGTAACAGAACTATCAAAGCCTTTAGGTGAGGAAAGGCTGAAGAAAGAAATGAGGTGAAGGAACAACAAAGAGTCTGCAGCAGCAACTAGCACTAACTTACGCCAGAGAGAGCGAGAAGAGAAGGCAAAGCGAGAAGTGATCACGAAGTGATCCTAGCTACAAGCTCACAAACATAACCCCTCCGTGTTCAACTCCCGAATCCCGATTCGGAAATTGACAGTCACGGAACACACGCTGGTAGTGTATTAATATCATTGTGTCAAGTTTTCTACAACCGGAATTAACAAGCTCCCATCTGCCACATAACCGCGGGCACGGCTTTCGAAAGTTCAAACCCTGCAGGGGTGTTCCAACTTGACCCATTACAAGCCCACGATCCGCGGAGTCGCAACTCCAAAGTGGGAAGACCCGAGTATTCTCGGAATCCCGTGCTCAAGATATACCGAGCTAAGGTAAGGTTAATCCAGCAAATCCTCCCGGCGTGTCGACACCCTGATAGTAGCCGCGCGTATCTAGGTCTCAGGACACGTCCGGATGAGCAGTACGTACAGATACCAAAGACCCCAGCGAACCGGGTGGTATCCGCAAGTGGCTCTAGGTTGGACCAACACTCAAGTCGAGCACTGGCCCAGGGGGTTGAATTAATTAAGCCTCGGGTTAATTACTCCCTCGGAAAGGTTTTAGTTGTTTAGGCAAATAGTACCAAGGTTGGGACTTGCTGGAAAAGACTTAGCACTTAGCGGTTTATCGAGGGGGTCCCATACACCCCAACCGTGTTAGGAACGCATAATCAAGGAACATAAAACCGGCTTATACGGATCCTAACGGCATGAGTGGAACAAAACACCAAGCAAAAGGCTTAGCCTTCCACCCTTGCCAATATATATGTGATTTCAGTTAAAGCATTTATATAGTGTGATATAACCCAACCAAACTTCAACATGGAGCAAGCATCTTCACTTCACCTGCAACTAGCAACGCTATAAGAAGGGCTGAGCGAAGCGTACTTAGCCAAGCAACGGTTTGCATAGGTAAGGTGGTTAAACATGGCATTTGGTTACAAGTAGGAGGCTGACAAGAAGAACATGGGCATCGAGGCAAAACTATAGATCGAGACTACTAGCAATAGACAAAGATAGTAATGTTATCGGGGTTCGGTCATCTTGCCTGAAGAGAAGACGTTCGGATCAAAAGAAGGGTCCTCTTGCTCAAACTCGTTGGAAACCTCGTGCTCAACCTCGTTGGAAAACTCGTTCTCAGCTTCCGGCTCTAAACAAGACAAACACACCAAGCGCCAATCAACACGATGCAATGCGCACTCGAAAAACATGAATGCATGATGGATGAACTAAAGATGCACATGGGGCACGGAAAACATCACTCAAGCAAAACACCTCAAAACAAGATAACAACCTGATATTATTAATCTACACAGAAAATCACCCAAGTTTGATATAAGATTCGCTGAAATCGGAGTTACGGGCTAAAAGTTATGCCCGAAACAAGATTTGAGCGAAAACTGCAAATTACAGCAACATAGCATCTTGGGAGCTCAAAATAAATAATCTACAGCACCCAAAAAGCATGGCAAAGGACTTGAACACAAACTAGATATAATGTACAGCAACTAGGTCCAAAGTGCACCCCAAACGGAGTCACGGATCAAAAGCAATGATCTTGGACATATTGAACTTTGAAATAAAATTCTGGCAGCAGAATTTTATTGAAAGTTTAGAGCAAAAGATAAACATGCTACAGCACCTCAAATGGACATGTGAGGACATGGATGGAAAGACAACAATATATACTTCATGGAACAATCAAAATCCACCCCAAAACTATCATGCATTTTCCTAGAGCATCACACGAACATGGCATCGGAACGTTACAGATTTCAGACTTTGTGAAATTTCACTAAGTCCCAAAACAGCAACATCATCATAGCAACAAAAAGAGCATGTTTAAGACACCTCGGAACTAAACATGGCAAAGGGTAAGCACCTCATCAAAATACATATGACGGTGATCTCGAAACACACAAGCATGCATCAATGTGGTGAACACACCGATTACAACGAGCTCAACAACATGGCATTTCATAACAAGTGAAAACACAACATATGAACATGGCATCTTGCAACGATGATAACAAGGAAACAATACATCTACCATGCAACCTATCACAAGCAACACGTAGTTCGTGACAAGACGAACACGTGGACATGTCATTTGCTTCGTTTGGACAAACGAGCTAAAAGTTATCACATGTCAAAGGTGGCATGAAAATAACACATAGCAGCAGTTTATATCATCATACACTCTTGCAACAGCAAAACAAACCCCTAGATGATCTCTAACATGCATGACTACAACAGGTAAAACGTAGAGGGCATCTCCACGAACATCTGGACATGCTACACGCGCAAAACGGAGCAACACACAAAAAGTTAGGGCAGGTCAAAGTAGGCATTCTCAGATAACAGATCTGGGGAGTTAGGAAAAAAAACAACCTCAAAACAGTGCGGGTTCGGCCCGGATGAACAGTACGAGGCCCGGGGGGGAACAGTGGCGGCGGCCCCGGTGAACAGTGGCGGGTGCGGCCCGGCGGAGCAGGCCCGGCTGGCGCACGGCGCGGACGAGCGGCCCGCCCGGGTGGCGAAGGCCCACCGCGGCGAGGGGAGGGCGGAGGCCCAAGCGCGCGGCTCGGACGGCGAGCGTGGGCTGGCGAGGCGGCGCACGGCCCGGCCGGTCGGGGCGAGGGGAGGCCCGTGGCCTGGCGGCGCAGAGGCGGAGAGGCGGGAGGCCGACGATGTGGTCCCCGGGCCGGCCCGTGACGAGGCGACCTGGCGACCTGGCGACCTGGCGACCGGCCCGCTCGGTCGAGCGAAACGGCCAGGCGGCGCGCGGGAGGAGCGCGCGGGAGACCGGCGGGCGATCTCCTGGCGTTGACTTCGGCGCTGGGCTGCTTCGATCGAGGGGATCCTTCGGGATCCCGAGCTGATTTTTGGATCTGAGATAGAAAAGAAAAAAAAGAAGGGGAGAGAGGAGGAAGAAGAAGGAATGTCCAAATAGACCTAGGGTTTATATATAGCAGTTTTAGACCTAGGGTTTGGGGACTAGGGATGTTTAGGAGCCCTCCGATCTGGATCCAACGGATCCGATCGCGGGGATGATTTAAAAAGGCCCAGACGGAGAAAAGAGACTGCAGCAGGGGTATTTCCGGGACACGAAGTAAGGGCACTTCGGACCCACACGGACAACGGAGGGAAAAGTCAACGGAGTCCAAACGAGACGAGATTTGAGAGGCGGGTTGCACACAACAAAACAACAACACACAACACAACCTCGCGGCACACCGGTAACGAAAAACGCCCGAACAACAAAGTAGGCCTACGGGACGTCACGGACACGTGAGGGAGCTCCGGAACGCGAAACGGACAACGGGAAGAAACGCCACGAACCGGATGCAACCCACAACACAAAAGCAATGCAATGCACATGTCTACATGATATGAATGAATGCCACACACTCACACAACAAAACGACGAAAGCCCGAAAGACAAAGAACCCGAAATGGAAATAGATGAAGCCGGAGATTTATTATAAGCACAAAAGGGAAAGTATTACATCCGGGGCATTACAAACTCTCCTCTACTACAAAAAGATCTCGTCCCGAGATCTAGGACTGGAAAAAGGAAGGGTACTCGGAACGAAGATGATCTTCTCGTTCCCAGGTAGCTTCTCGGTCTGTGTGATGTGACCACTTGACTTTCAGAAACTTGATGGACTTGTTGCGAGTCTTGCGTTCAGTTTCTTCGAGAATTGCAACTGGATGCTCTCGGTAGGAAAGGTCTTGTTGAAGATCAATCTCCTCAAACGGAATCATGCGCTCAGGTGCCTTGAAGCATTTGCGAAGCTGAGACACATGGAAGACATCATGAACATTTGCAAAGTTGGAAGGGAGCTCGAGCTGATAGGCTAGATCGCCTCTTTTGCCCAGAATTTTGAAAGGACCGACGTATCTAGGAGCAAGCTTTCCTTTGATACCGAACCTTTGAGTTCCTTTCGTCGGAGAAACTCGGAGATAGACATGATCACCGATGTCGAAAGCCAAATCACGATGCTTTCCGTCATAGTAACTCTTCTGACGCGACTGAGCGGCCTTGAGATTCTCACGTATGACTTTGCACATTTCTTCGGCTTCAGAGATCAAATCATTGCCAAGAAGTTGGCGTTCGCCTGTTTCAGACCAGTTGAGAGGGGTACGGCACTTTCTGCCATAGAGAATTTCAAACGGTGCTTTGCCTGCACTTGCTTGGAAGCTGTTGTTGTAAGAGAATTCGGCAAATGGAAGACAGTCCTCCCATTTCATGCCGAAGGAGATGACACAGGCTCTGAGCATATCTTCAAGGATCTGATTCACACGCTCGACTTGACCACTAGTCTGAGGGTGAAAGGCAGTGCTGAACCTGATCTTCGTGCCCATGGCGGACTGAAAGGAGTCCCAGAACTTTGATGTGAACAAGCTGCCACGGTCTGAGGATATCACTTGAGGAATGCCATGTAGGGACACAATTCTGGAAGTGTACAGCTCTGCAAGTTGAGCTACATTGATTGATTCTTTGACTGGAAGAAAGTGAGCGACTTTGGTAAGCTTGTCAATCACCACAAAGATAGCATCATTGCCTCGCTTGGATTTAGGAAAGCCAGTGACGAAGTCCATTTCAATATGGTCGAACTTCCACTCAGGAATAGGAAGAGGTTGGAGAAGACCGGCTGGACGTTGATGTTCTTCTTTCACTCTTCTGCATACATCACATTCATTCACGAATTGGGCAATTTCCCTTTTCATGCGTGTCCACCAGTAAGATTGCTTGAGGTCTTGATACATCTTGGAACTGCCAGGATGAATGGAAAGGAGAGAGTCATGAGCTTCTTCCATTATGAGCTTCCTGAGATCACCTTTGGGAACAACGAGTCTGTCCTCGAAGAACAAGGTATCTCTCTCATCAACACGGAAGCACTTGTATTTTGGAGTGCCCTTTGCAATCCCATGTTTCACCTTCTTCACCATGGTATCACTGAGCTGGGCCTCACGGACTTGATCTTCCAAGGTAGGAGCAATTTGGAGATTAGCAAGAAAACCCTGCGGAACAACCTGAAGGTTGAGCTTCCTGAAAGCTTCACAAAGCTCAGGCTGGTGTGGCTTGATAAGAAGGCTGTTGCAATATGCCTTTCTGCTCAAAGCATCTGCAATTACATTCGCCTTGCCTGGAGTGTACTCAATGCTGGGGTTGTACTCTTGGATCATCTCGACCCAACGAGTCTGACGGAGGTTCAGATGCGGCTGTGTGAAGATGTACTTCAAGCTCTTGTGATCAGTGAAGATGTCGACCTTTCTGCCCAACAACAGATGTCTCCACGTAATCAGAGCATGTACCACAGCTGCTAGCTCGAGATCATGTGTGGGATAGTTCTTCTCAGCTGGCTTTAGCTGACGTGAAGTGTATGCCACAATTCTCTTCTCTTGCATAAGCACACCACCAAGACCTTGAAGAGAAGCGTCACAGAACACTTCATAGGGCTTGGATTCATCTGGAGGAATCAGAACTGGAGCTGAGACAAGCTTCTCTTTGAGGGTTTTGAAAGCCACTTCACACTCGGGAGACCAAAAGTATTTGACATTCTTCTGAAGGAGGTTGGAAAGAGGCTTGGCAATCTTGGAGAAGTTCTCCACAAACCTTCTGCAATAGCTGGCAAGACCCAGAAAACTGCGGAGCTGCTTGACGTTCTGAGGAGCTTCCCAGTTGACAATTGCTTCAACTTTCTCGGGGTTAACCGCAATACCGTCAGCTGAGATAATGTGGCCCAGGTAGAGAACCTTATCGAGCCAAAACTCGCACTTTGAGAACTTGGCATAGAATTTATGCTCTCTGAGTCGATCAAGAACCAGACGCAAGTGCTTTTCGTGATCTTCTTCATTCTTGGAAAACACCAAAATATCATCCAGATACACAAGCACAAACTCGCCTGTATAGGGGTTGAAGATGTAATGCATCATCCTTGAGAAGGTAGGAGGAGCATTGGCGAGACCGAAGGACATGACGGTATACTCATATGAACCGTAGCTCGTTCTGAACGCCGTCTTGGGAATGTCTTCCTCGCGAATGCGAATTTGATGGTAGCCCATTCGGAGGTCAAGCTTAGAGAACACTTTAGCTCCTTTGAGCTGCTCAAAGAGTTCACTTGTTATGAAATGCCATCTTGTTGAGCTCGTTGCAATCGGTGTGTTCACCACAATGATGCATGCTTGTGTGTTTCGGGATCACCTTCATATGTATTTTGATGAGGTGCTTACCCTTTGCCATGTTTAGCTTAGATGTGACTTAAACATGCTCTTTTTGTTGCTATGATGATGTTGCTGTTTTAGGACTTAGTGAAATTTCACTAAGTCTGAAATCTGTAACGTTCCGATGCCATGTTCGTGTGATGTTCTAGGAAAATGCATGATAGTTTTGGGGTGGATTATGGTTGTTCCATGAAGTATATATTGTTGTCTTTCCATCCATGTCCTCACATGTCCATTTGAGTGGCTGTAGCATGTTTATCTTTTGCTCCAAACTTTCAATAAAATTCTGCTGCCAGAATTTTATTTCAAAGTTCAATATGTCCAAGGTCATTGCTTTTGATCCGTGGCTCCGTTGGGGGTGCACTTTGGACCTAGTTGCTGTACTTTATATCTAGTTTATGTTCAAGTCCTTTGCCATGCTTTTTGGGTGCTGTAGATTAATTATTTTGAGCTCCCAAGATGCTATGTTGCTGTAATTTGCAGTTTTCGCTCAAATCTTGTTTCGGGCATAACTTTTAGCCCGTAACTCCGATTTCAGCGATTCTTATATCAAACTTGGGTGTTTTTCTGTGTAGATTAATAATATCAGGTTGTTATCTTGTTTTGAGGTGTTTTGCTTGAGTGATGTTTTCCGTGCTCCATGTGCATCTTTAGTGCATCCATCATGCATACATGTTTTTCGAGTGCGCATTGCATCGTGTTGATTGGTGCTTGGTGTGTTTGTCTTGTTTAGAGCCGGAAGTTGAGCACGAGTTTTCCAACGAGGTTGAGCACGAGGTTTCCAACGAGTTTGAGCACGAGGACCCTTCTTTCGATCCGAACTTCTTCTCTTCAGGCAAGATGACCGAACCCCGATAACATTACTATCTTTGTCTATTGCTAGTAGTCTCGATCTATAGTTTTGCCTCGATGCCCATGTTCTTCTTGTCAGCCTCCTACTTGTAACCAATTGCCATGTTTAACCACCTTACCTATGCAAACCGTTGCTTGGCTAAGTACGCTTCGCTCAGCCCTTCTTATAGCGTTGTTAGTTGCAGGTGAAGTGAAGATGCTTGCTCCATGTTGAAGTTTGGTTGGGTTATATCACACTATATAAATGCTTTAATTGAAATCACATATATATTGGCAAGGGTGGAAGGCTAAGCCTTTTTGCTTGGTGTTTTGTTCCACTCATGCCGTTAGGATCCGTATAAGCCGGTTTTATGTTCCTTGATTATGCGTTCCTAACACGGTTGGGGTGTATGGGACCCCCTCGATAAACCGCTATGTGCTAAGTCTTTTCCAGCAAGTCCCAACATTGGTACTATTTGCCTAATAACAAACTAAACTTGCATAGGGAGTAATTAACCCTCTTTCTTAATCAACAACCCCGGGCCAGTGCTCGACATGAGTGTTGGTCCGAAACGGGGGTTCTGCGGGTCCGCCTTGGGGCAACCCGAGGTATTTGGTATCCACCCGTAGAATCGCCCATCCGGTCGTGGCCTGAGACGAGATACGCGCGGCTACTATCAGGGTGTCGGCACGCCGGGAGGATTTGCTGGATTAGCCTTACCTTAGTTCGGTTTAACTTGAGCACGGGATTCCGAGGATACTCGGGTCTTCCCACTTTGGAGTTGCGACTCCGCGGATCGTGGGCTTGTAATGGGTCAAGTTGGAACACCCCTGCAGGGTTTGAACTTTCGAAAGCCGTGCCCGCGGTTATGTGGCAGATGGGAGCTTGTTAATTCCGGTTGTAGATAACTTGACACAATGATACTAATACACTACCAGCGTGTGTTCCGTGACTGTCAATTTCCGAATAGGGATTCGGGAGTTGAACACGGAGGGGTTATGCTTGTGAGCTTGTAGCTAGGATCACTTAGTGATCACTTCTCGCCGTAGGCCTTCTCTTCTCGCTCTCTCTTGCGTAAGTTAGTGCTAGTTGCTGCTGCAGACTCTTTGTTGTTCCTTCACCTCATTTATTTCTTCAGCCTTTCCTCACCTAAAGGCTTTGATAGTTCTGTTACCCGGAAACGGGATTGCTGAGTCCTCTGTGGCTCACAGTTACTTCACACACCAGATGCAGGTCCAGCCGTGAGCTATCCAGGTGATGGCACCGAGCTGGATTGGGAGTACGACGAGGAGCGTAGTCGTTACTACGTGCGCTACCCGGACGATCAGTAGTGGAGACTCTTACTAGGATTCGATCCGCCTGTGGTTGTTTTATTTATCTGAGTTTGGTACTTTGACATTTGGCATTTGCCCTTAGAGGGTTGTAGTGATCTTATTGTATGATGTTTGAGACTTGTACTGTTATTCTGTGACGTGGCGATTGTAAGCCAACTATTTTCAGTTTACTATCCCTCTTTTACATGAGTTGTGCAAAGATTACCAAACTTGAGATCATTCTAGGATGGACTTATGCCTTTAAGTCGTGCCTCGACACGTAGGAGGTATAATTCCATCCTGGGCATTACAAGTTGGTATTCAGAGCCTTCTCCGACCTAGAAGCCCCCACTGATTGATCGAATCGTTGACGGTTGAGTCTAGGCACACACTGAAAAATGTTTTGAGTCCTATATTTATATCGGAGAGTAGGATTTCTTTGCTTCTCATCCCCTTTCTCTCTGGTGAGGACTCCTGACGATTACTCTTGCCTCTTCTACTTTCAAAAATTGCACCAAATTTTTTTAGGATCCCGCGAGTATTCTGGGATTGTTTCGATGTTCTTGTGACAAGGATATTGTTCTCGATGCCTCCTGTTACCGAGGAGTTGAGCTTCGGGGTATCATTGACACAAGCATATCGCGGCAGTACTAAATACTTAAGACGGCCGACATCGAAAATCTCTCCTATACGGCCAGTGGCAAGATAACCCCGACATCACCCAGTACTGGGGAGGTAGTTCGAGAGTATTGCCATAGCTTGTTATAGTGGATGCTTTTCGAAGGTCCGAGGTAAACAGTTTCCGAGAACGACTGGTTATGTGTTGAAGGATGGATACACCTGAATGTAGGTTTAGAGTTGATTGCGCGGTGCTTCCCGTGTATCCCCAACACCTGATTGCATAACTGGAAACTTTCGGAAATCTATAGGTGGGTTCATCTAGTAGATCGTAGGCATTCTTCCAACGGATGCTCGATATGAAGTTTGGGGTTCTACATTGAGTGAAGTGGTTTTATGGACTTGTTCTGATCGGGAGTTGCATCTTAAAGGGTCCTTGGCTATGCTGATCCGGGGACTGCAAAACCCTTTTGTAACACGTTCCATGAGCTTTCAGCACAAAGATGTCGAACGAAGCTTCTATCTTGTATTTGTTCTATCTGTTCCTTGTTCCTTTTTATTTACCTTTTGTTCTCCAAGTGGCTTCTCGTCAAGTTGATGTACCTGCAGAATTCATTCGTTCAATATCTATCCTTTGTTTTGTTTTGATTCTGGTATTCGAGTTGCTTCGATGTCAAATGTTGATTCCATACCTTTCCTAATCGGTATTCTCATATTTCTATGGGAGTGCTAGCCCTTCTTGATCATCAAGATGGTCGTGTTAATTCTTTTCAACCGGTGTCCTTTTTGTTCATCCCAAGTTGTCTTTGTTTTCCCCACCCTCCCACCCTTCTTCTTCTTGGAGTCAGAAATTCTCAAATGAAATATCCATTTTATTCATGCGATATTTCTTCATTCTTTTCCTTCAATGTTCTTATCCGGTGTTTATCGTGAAGATGCTCAAGAGCTTCAAGCTCATCATTCTGTTGTTCTCTAATTCTTCCGGTGGATGTAATTCAAGATTACGGTGTTGATCTTATCCTTTTCCTCATTTCACAATGCTTTCTTATTCCGGTGCACCAATTAATCATTTCTCCTCTTGCTATTCATATCCGGAGTGCTAAAGAGTCATAATTCCATTCTTAATCCGTTCAAATTATTTTGAGCTTTGTCCCCTTATTCAAGCCATTTAATTCAACCGGTGCAATATCTCTTAAGCAATCTTTTTCAACGGTGATTTCTTTTGAGTGGGCCTTAACCCACAGGTCTTTTCCCAGGATCTTACCTGACTCTTCTAATTATTCCGGAGATATACTTAAATTCTTTTCAAAGTGTGACGTAAGAATGATCCCCATCAGTCACATGCCTTCTCCAAGATCGCTTTCAAATTCTTTTCATCATTGGTTCAACCTTCTTAATTCTTCATTCCGGAGTGCTCAACAATTCTTATGGCATTTCTCGTCTTCATTCTCAACATTTGAAGACCGGAGAAGAGTTTCTCTTAAATCTTGGCCCGTTCTCTTGATGAGTTGTGATTCTAGCTTCATGCCATCCTCATTATTGTTCCGATGTGTGAGGAATTCTTTTATACCCATCCGAAGCATTTCTTGAATTCTTTTCCTTGTGTTCCTCCGAAGGCCACCTTTTCAGAATATCTCTTCGTTCTCAGTTTTCAACTTCGTCCTCCAAATATTCTTCATTGATGTCTCTTCGTTCGTCTCCATATTCTTACGGTGGTTCTTTCAAGTTACTCTTCCGTTGTTATCATTTTAATTCATTTTGTTCTTTTCATAATCCTACCGGTGGTTCGTTGAATCCGAGGTTGTACTAGACCTCTCTTTAATTCTTTGCAACGAGAATAAGTAGTATGCCAAATCCTTTGGTTGTCATCAATTTAATTGGTGAAGGATATGCATGCAATAATTCTTATTCTTATTCCTTCCAAGTGTTTAATTCTTTTGTCTGGAGCTTGTTCATCATGTCACATTCTCGGTTTCAAGTTGTTCATCTTGTTTTCCGGAGCTCCAAATTATTTCATTTATCATTTCAAGTTCCATCTAATTCGTCGCAGGCCTTGAATCTTATTCTTTTCATCTTTCACTTCTAATGTTTTCATCACCGGAGTTCTTCTTGGTGGTTCATCATCTTTTAATTCATCCTCGAAGTTTTCATCAAGATTCTTGTGGGAACTCAAGCATTCTTCATCATGCTTCCAATTGCAATTCTTTCTGCCTTATCTTTTCAGATGGTGTTATGTCATTCTTGTCAATTCCTTCATGTTTCATGATTCACGAGTTATCAGGAATGAGATATTTAAAACCATCATTTCTTTCTCTTTAGGAGATCTTTTCAAGCCCTCATTTTTATCTCTTGGAGTCATCTTGGGTTGTATTTCACCTAAAAGCTTTCCCTAAGGATTGTTGTTATTATGGTGCTTATAAATGACCCAAGTTCTTCATTTATCCTCCCGGTGAGATAAGTTTTCATCTCCTTGTTGATCTCAATCAAATCAATTGTTTAAGTTAGTGGCTGGTTGTCACCTCTTAATTCTGAGATGTTTCCATAAGCCCACAACGAGCTTATTCTTTCGTTGTTGATTTTCCAACAACTCAGTTCAACCCTTCTTTGTAAGATGCTCTTTCAAATTAAATTTTGGGAGAAGTTGTCATTTTTCTTCTCCATTCTTTTCTTTCATTGATCTATATTCTATTCTTTCATTCCGGAGGCTTTGTGTTGTTGCTCTCTTAAACCATCATCTCGTTTTTATCAAGATCATGTTCTTTCCTTGCTTATCTTTAACCGGAGTGTTGTATTCTTCATTCTAGTTCCGTCATCTTATCAAGTTTTAACTCTCTTTTAACCGGAGTGCTGTCTGAATCTTTCTTACCCCTTGTGCCATTCTTTCAATTGTTTCGGAGGCAATATGCTGTTCATTTCATCAAGTATCATTCCATCTCCTCAAGTTCTTGTTCAATTCCTTCCATTTTCAGACGGAGTGCTGCCCAAATTCTGTCATTCTTATTCCTTGGCTATACCGTTGCGGTTTCTTATTCTTTTGGTTCGTAAGCTCTTGCTTCATGTCTTTCAACCTACAAGGTTCTCATAATGTTCCTTGTTACTCTTTCTAACGGAGTGTTTTCAACTTCGTTCAACTCCGTTGTATTCTTCTTTCATTTTGTTCAACCTCTCAAGGTTCTTTGGTTTCACTCGTTCGTCTAAGAAGCAACTTTGTTTTACCTCTTCCTCTTCCGTTTTTACCCGGTGATATCTCTAGGATCTCGGGTCGAGATCCTCTGTTAGTGTGGGAGAGTTGTGACGCCCGAGACCGACGTCCCAGAAGATTCCAGAAGCTTCCCGAAGATTCCAGATGTTCCGGGTTGCCCGTGTGTTCTTTTGTGCTTGTGTTATTTATTTTTGCATTGCATCATGCATCATGCCATCATGTCATATTTATTTTTTTGCATCTCAACCTAAATAAACCGTGTGGACCTTCGGTCCATTTAAATCGAGGGAAGATGACTTCTCTTTAAAACATATAAAAGCCTCCTAATATTTATGGAGCTATATTAATAAATATTCCATGCCTTCGGAATCATCGTAACACACTTGCATTAATTCCCCATGTTTATTTCACTCCAAGTTTGACTTCTATACCTTGCCTATAATTCTTTCCGTTGTTTCGAGGCACCTCCTTTTATCTAAACTCCTTTTATTGCAAGCTAAATGTTTTAGCTTTGCACTTCCTTTTTGTTGGAACTATTTTGTAAGGTTGGAATTAATCCGTAAAGCCTTACAAAAATGTCCATCATTTTATTCTGTTCGTTGACTCTTTTATTTTATTTTTTTGGCTCTCTCCTTTTATTCTTATTTCTGCTAAGGAATAAAAATAAAAAAAAGGCAGCAGCCCAGGCCGCCGGCCCATCCAGGCCTCTCCTCCTCCCTCCTCTAGGCCAAGGCCACTTCGGCCCAAATCACCTCCCTCCAGCCCGAGGCCCATCAATCCCGAACCCTAGCTCCAGTCCCGATCGATCTCTCCTCCCAGTCCTCCCAGCCGCCGCCAGCCTCTCTCTGCCTCTCGCCCCGATCCCGTGGTTCCTCTCCTCTCCCCGCACCTCACCCTCTCACCTCTCTGCCCGACCGCAACCCTCGTTTCCCCGATCCCGTTCCCTCGCTCGACCACCCCTCTCCTCCTCTCGAGCGCCCCGGGCCTCTTCCCGTCGCGAGGCAAGGAGCCCCATCGCCCGACGTCCCCGCCTCCTCGCCCCGTTCGTCCCTCCGTCGAGCGCCAGAAGCGGGCCGCGCCCTCCATCGCTCGCGTCGCCCGAGCACTCTGCTCCTCCAGCGCGGGGCCCTCCGCCCCGAGGCAGCTCCCCTTGCCTGCTCCCATGGCCTGAGCGCCGCATCTCCAGGAGCCGCCGGCGTCCTTCTCCTCCAAGTGCTCCGCCGCGCCGATCCTCTCCCTCCAGCCAAGGTCACCGCGGGCCCTTCCTCCGTTCCTGCCGCGCCGCTGCCTCCGCGGGTCGCCCGGAGCCCCGACGGCGCTCCTTCTTCCTCCCTTCGGCAGCGCTGGAGCGCGCCCCTTCCCTCCGTCCTCGACGCCAAGGCGAACGGATTCGTCGCCTCCTCTGCGCCATGGCCTTCCCCGCGCCGGTCTCTCCAGGGCCAGCCAGCGCCTCGCCTCTTCCTCGGCAGGACCGGCCGAGTCAACTTCGCCTCCAAGGCCGCAGCGCCCGAGGGCCCTTTGCTTCTCCGTCCAGTAGGCCGTCCAGCCCCGTCTCCCGCTCCTGCTGTCCCGTGCTGCCTTGTTGTTTTGCTCCTGTTTGTGTTTTGTGTTGTTCTGTTGACTTGTCAGGAGACCCGTTGACAAGTCCGAGATCCGAGTACAACTACATAACGTCGACCGAATGACTACATGAACAACTACGAACGAAAACGCCTCCGGGAACAAGTACCGCGACCGACTCGACAAGTACCTCTTCGGTTGCGTCAAGTTCGACTACACGGCCGCCACGAGTACCCCTACGCCGAGTACCACTACTTCCTCTACCGTCGCCGAAGACCGGCAAGTACCACGACGTCCGAGCTCATCCGACCGTGAACCAAGACGTGAACGTGAACAACTACATGACCCGACAAGTACCACTACATGTACAAGTACCTCGACGACCGAACGGCTACGAGCTCGAGAACGACTACTCGGAGACCCAAGTACCACTACCGTCGCCCGAACGTCTACCGTCGCCCCGTGTACCACGACTCGTGAACGACTTCTTCCACTACGTCTCGAACCGCCCCGAAACGCACGCTTCAAAGGTATAACCCCGAGACGTGACCCGTGTGATGCTTGTTGTGTTGTATGAATGTTCCCTTGTGTGCTCCGTGCCGTCGTGCCCGTTCCACCTTTGTCATGTCCCTCGGTTGCTTCGTCACCGACCCGTGGGAACCCGGCAACGGGATCACCCCATCATCTCGTTTGACTCGCTTCGTCACCTTTTGCACCGGTCTCTTAACGAGATACCGGGACCGATATGATGCGTTGCATCATTTTCGGAATCATGCCGTGGCACCCTTTCGTTCCACCACGGTGACAAATGCTTCTTATCTTGTTAATTGTCAACCTTTTAATAAAACTTGCATAAACTTGTTCATGCCATCCGCATCATGTTAACAACCTTCAAATGTTAATTGTTGTTTGCTTATAATTAGTAAACATGCTCATGAGGATTTTTCCGGATATGTTGTTGTTATTCTCCGGCCTCATTTAAAATGTTTAGTTGTGTAGTTTTATTATGTTTCACCTCTTGCCATGCTAAAACAATTAATCTTGTCTTGTTAATAATGAGAGTCAACTAAATACTTAAATGTGGTGTTTCGTCAATATGCAACTCGTTGCATATTGCGCTCCACTTAACTTGTAGTATTTGTTTGTGCACTTTGCCATGCCATGCATATTTAAACCGGACATGCATCATACTTGTTTGCGCATCGTATGCCATGTTTATGTTTGTGTGTTTACCGTGTTGTTTCTTTTCTTTCCGGTTGCTTCTCTTGTTAGCTTCGGTTTCGTTCCGGAGTTGTGAGGATCCGCTCGACTGTTGCTCCGTCTTCTTCTTGGATCTGTTCTTCTTCCTCTGTGGAATCCCAGGCAAGATGACCGAACCCGGATACCATTACTATCTTTGCCTATTGCTAGTAGTCTCGATCTATAGTTTTGCCTCGATGCCCATGTCTTTCTTGTCAGCCTCCTACTTGTAACCAATTGCCATGTTTAACCACCCTACCTATGCAAACCGTTGCTTGGCTAAGTACGCTTCGCTCAGCCCCTTCTTATAGCATTGTTAGTTGCAGGTGAAGATTGAAGATGCTTGCTTCATGATGAAGTGGTTGGGTTATATCACACTATATAAATGCTTAAAATGAAATCATCTATATACTGGCAGGGTGGAAGGCTAAGCCTTTTGCTTGGTGATTTGTTCCACTCATGCCGTTAGGAACCGTATAAACCGGTGTTATGTTCCTTGATTATGCGTTCCTAACACGGTTGGGGTGTATGGGACCCCCTTGATAAACCGCTAAGTGCTAAGTCTTTTCCAGCAAGTCCCAACATTGGTACTATTTGCCTCATAATAACAACTTAATTAAATAATTAAATTTGCATAGAGGGTCGCTCCCTCGAGGATCCTTTATTTCTACATAGCAGGGGGGGCCAGTGCTGATGGTGTTGGTCCCAAACTAGAGCCACTTGCGGATACCACCCAGTTCGCTGGGATCTTCGGTATCTGTACGTACTGCTCATCCGGTCGTGGCCTGAGACGAGATACGCGCGGCTACTATCAGGGTGTCGGCACGCCGGGAGGATTTGCTGGATTAGCCTTACCTTAGTTCGGTTTAACTTGAGCACGGGATTCCGAGAATACTCGGGTCTTCCCAACTATGGAGTTGCGACTCCGCGGATCGTGGGCTTGTGATGGGCCAAGTTGGAACACCCCTGCAGGGTTTGAACTTTCGAAAGCCGTGCCCGCGGTTATGTGGCATGTGGACGCTCCGTGCCATCTTTCTTCTTGACAAATAAGACACCACAGCCCCACGGAGATGTACTCGGTCTGATGAGACCCATACGCTCCTGTTCATCCAACTGTTTCTTCAATTCCTTCAATTCATCTGAAGAGAGCTTGTAAGGACGCCGGCAAACAGGTTCGGTGCCCGGCTCGAGTTCGATGACAAACTCCACCTGACGGTGTGGAGGCATGCCTGGAAGTTCTTCTGGAAAGACGTCTTGATATTCATTCACCACTGGAATTTGCTCTATGGCATTAATTTCACCCTTATCATTAAGAGAGAAAAGCCGAATAGTATTATCCCTGGAGGCGAAGATAATCACATCTTCATCAGAATGAGTCAATTTGACTTCCTTTTGAGCACAATCAATGTGAGCATCGTGCTGAGAAAGCCAATCCATTCCGAGAATGAGGTCGATGTCAGAATGACCAAGAACCACCGGAGAAGCCAAAAATCGATAATCACCCATGCGAATAGAAATATCCGGAACATGCACCCGAGAGGTCATTTGCAAACCAGGAGAAATAATGCTCAACGGCTTCGGCATCACTTGAGTGACAAATTCATGCTTAGCAACAAAAGGTCTTGAGATGAAGGACAAAGATGCACCCGAATCAAACAATACTTTAGCTGGAAAAGAGTTCACTGAGAGATTACCCAGAATGACATCAGAAGAAGCCTCTGCTTGTGCTGCATTCATCAGATTAACCCTTGCAGACTTTGGATCATGCTTGACAATAGCTGAACTCATAGGAGGAGGAGGTGGAAGACGCTTCGGATTCGGACATCTGTTGGCATAATGACCCTTCTGGCCACACTTGTTGCACACCACTTCAGAGAGAGGACGGAACTGAGAGCCACTGGACTTGGAGCCTTGAGCCTGAAACTGCTTCTTCGACTGGTTGCTTGGGTTGGGTGGGTGGGAGAAACCACGGCCACTAGAGTTCTTGTTCGAGTTGTTGAAGTTGCTGGAGTTGTTGAATGGAGCTCGAATCATTGGAGGAGGAGGAAGCCAGAATTTCTGTTGTTTCGCAGCCAACTGAGACGATGAGGTAGAGTGAACAGCATCTCGAATTCTCTTCTTAGAAGCCTCCATCTTAAGCTGAGCTGCTTCTTGTTTCAAAGCCATATTATAGAACTTATCGAATTCGTCTGGCTCGAACAAAGTGAGAGCAAGCTGAAGTTCATCTTTGAGACCTCCACGGAACTGATAGATTTTGCTCTTTGCATCAGGAATGTCTTGCTTTGCATAGCGAGCGAGGTTTTGGAACTTGACATTATACTGATAGACTGTCATGGAGCCCTGCTTGAGGTTGCGGAATTGCTCACGCATACCCTCGATAACACTTGTAGGAATGTGATGCGAGCGGAAATCCTTGCAGAAATTCTCCCATGAGATCACTTGACCCGGCCTTGAGTCTTTGTACTGCTGCCACCAGTCAGCAGCTTGATCTTTCAGTTGGAAGGCTGCAAACTTCACATAGTCATCTTCTTTCACGTTACTGCACTCAAAATGCTTCTTTATGTCGGTCAGCCAATCCTCAGCATCAAGAGGGTCGACACAGTAACTGAAAGCTTTAGGATTGTTGGCCAAGAACTGGTTGAGGGTAGCATGGTGCTGCTGGAAGAAGTTGCCTTGGTTCATTGGAACACCCTGATTAGCTTGATTAGCTTGCATAGCTTGCATTTGCTGCATCATCTGCATCATCAACTGAGTGTTCTGAGCTGTAGTCTGCATAATTGCTCTCCAAGCCTCAGGCGGAGGAGGAGGAGAAGGAGGACGTTCCGGAACCTCTTCACCCTCTGGGTTGGCATTCGGAACCCTTTTCGGAGCCATCCTGTAAGAGATGACCACGAATCAGCAATTGATTGACAAAAGGAATAAGCTGAATCAATGGAATGAATTGCAACAAGTCTTCACAATAATCATTCGAACAATAAGAACGAATGAAATCATCCGAACAAGAGGAACGAATGAATTTCTTAGTTAAATTGATAACATCAGTCTTCACGAGAAGCCACATAGGGATCAAAAGGATAAAATAATAAAAACAACAAGGTACAGACGGGAACAAACACAAGAGAGGAGTTTCGTTCTAACATCTTTGTGCTGAAAGCATATGAACGCGTTACGAAAAGGTTTTGCAATCCCCGGATCAGCATAGCCAAGGACCCTTTAAGATGCAACTCCTGATAGTAACCTCGGTCATATAACCTCTTCACTCAATGTCGAACCCCGAACTCACTACCCTGCATTCGTTGGAAGAATGCCTACGATCTACTGGATAAAACCCACCTATAGTTTTCCGAAAGATTCCAGTTATGCAATCAGGTGTTGGGGATACACGGGAAGCACCGCGCAATCAACTCTAACCTACATCCAGGTGTATCCATCCTTCAACACATAACCAGTCTTTCTCGGAAACTGTGTACCTCGGACCTTCGAAAAGCATCCACTATAACAAGCTATGGCAATACTCCCGAACTACCTCCCCAGTACTGGGTGATGTCGGGGTTATCTTGCCACTGGCCGTATAGGGGAGATTTTCGATGTCGGCCGTCTTAAGTATTTAGTACTGTCGCGATATGCTTGTTACAGTGATACCCCGAAGCTCAACTCCTCGGTAACAGGAGTCATCGGGAACAATATCCTTGTCACAAGAACATCGAAACAATCCCAGAATACTCGCGGGAATCCTAAAAAAAAATTTGTGCAAATTTTGAAGATAGGAGAGACAAGAGTAGACGTCAGGAGTCCTCACCAGAGAGAAAGGGGATGAGAAGCAAAGGAATCCTACTCTCCGATATAATATATGACTCAAAAAGTTTTCAGTGTGTGCCTAGACTCAACCGTCAACGGTTCGATCAAACAGTGGGGGCTCCTAGGTCGGAGAAGGCTCTGATACCAACTTGTAATGCCCAGGATGGAATTATACCTCCTACGTGTCGAGGCACGACTTAAAGGCATAAGTCCATCCTAGAATGATCTCAAGTTTGGTAATCTTTGCACAACTCATGTAAAAGAGGGATAGTAAACTGAAAATAGTTGGCTTACAATCGCCACGTCACAGAATAACAGTACAAGTCTCAAACATCATACAATAAGATCACTACAACCCTCTAAGGGCAAAAGCCAAATGTCAAAGTACCAAACTCAGATAAATAAACAACCACAGGCGGATCGAATCCTAGTAAGAGTCTCCACTACTGATCGTCCGGGTAGCGCACGTAGTAACGACTACGCTCCTCGTCGTACTCCCAATCCAGCTCGGTGCCATCGCCTGGATAGCTCACAGCTGGACCTGCATCTGGTGTGTGAAGTAACTGTGAGCCACAGAGGACTCAGCAATCCCGTTCCCGGGTAACAGAACTATCAAAGCCTTTAGGTGAGGAAAGGCTGAAGAAAGAAATGAGGTGAAGGAACAACAAAGAGTCTGCAGCAGCAACTAGCACTAACTTACGCCAGAGAGAGCGAGAAGAGAAGGCAAAGCGAGAAGTGATCACGAAGTGATCCTAGCTACAAGCTCACAAACATAACCCCTCCGTGTTCAACTCCCGAATCCCGATTCGGAAATTGACAGTCACGGAACACACGCTGGTAGTGTATTAATATCATTGTGTCAAGTTTTCTACAACCGGAATTAACAAGCTCCCATCTGCCACATAACCGCGGGCACGGCTTTCGAAAGTTCAAACCCTGCAGGGGTGTTCCAACTTGACCCATTACAAGCCCACGATCCGCGGAGTCGCAACTCCAAAGTGGGAAGACCCGAGTATTCTCGGAATCCCGTGCTCAAGATATACCGAGCTAAGGTAAGGTTAATCCAGCAAATCCTCCCGGCGTGTCGACACCCTGATAGTAGCCGCGCGTATCTAGGTCTCAGGACACGTCCGGATGAGCAGTACGTACAGATACCAAAGACCCCAGCGAACCGGGTGGTATCCGCAAGTGGCTCTAGGTTGGACCAACACTCAAGTCGAGCACTGGCCCAGGGGGTTGAATTAATTAAGCCTCGGGTTAATTACTCCCTCGGAAAGGTTTTAGTTGTTTAGGCAAATAGTACCAAGGTTGGGACTTGCTGGAAAAGACTTAGCACTTAGCGGTTTATCGAGGGGGTCCCATACACCCCAACCGTGTTAGGAACGCATAATCAAGGAACATAAAACCGGCTTATACGGATCCTAACGGCATGAGTGGAACAAAACACCAAGCAAAAGGCTTAGCCTTCCACCCTTGCCAATATATATGTGATTTCAGTTAAAGCATTTATATAGTGTGATATAACCCAACCAAACTTCAACATGGAGCAAGCATCTTCACTTCACCTGCAACTAGCAACGCTATAAGAAGGGCTGAGCGAAGCGTACTTAGCCAAGCAACGGTTTGCATAGGTAAGGTGGTTAAACATGGCATTTGGTTACAAGTAGGAGGCTGACAAGAAGAACATGGGCATCGAGGCAAAACTATAGATCGAGACTACTAGCAATAGACAAAGATAGTAATGTTATCGGGGTTCGGTCATCTTGCCTGAAGAGAAGACGTTCGGATCAAAAGAAGGGTCCTCTTGCTCAAACTCGTTGGAAACCTCGTGCTCAACCTCGTTGGAAAACTCGTTCTCAGCTTCCGGCTCTAAACAAGACAAACACACCAAGCGCCAATCAACACGATGCAATGCGCACTCGAAAAACATGAATGCATGATGGATGAACTAAAGATGCACATGGGGCACGGAAAACATCACTCAAGCAAAACACCTCAAAACAAGATAACAACCTGATATTATTAATCTACACAGAAAATCACCCAAGTTTGATATAAGATTCGCTGAAATCGGAGTTACGGGCTAAAAGTTATGCCCGAAACAAGATTTGAGCGAAAACTGCAAATTACAGCAACATAGCATCTTGGGAGCTCAAAATAAATAATCTACAGCACCCAAAAAGCATGGCAAAGGACTTGAACACAAACTAGATATAATGTACAGCAACTAGGTCCAAAGTGCACCCCAAACGGAGTCACGGATCAAAAGCAATGATCTTGGACATATTGAACTTTGAAATAAAATTCTGGCAGCAGAATTTTATTGAAAGTTTAGAGCAAAAGATAAACATGCTACAGCACCTCAAATGGACATGTGAGGACATGGATGGAAAGACAACAATATATACTTCATGGAACAATCAAAATCCACCCCAAAACTATCATGCATTTTCCTAGAGCATCACACGAACATGGCATCGGAACGTTACAGATTTCAGACTTTGTGAAATTTCACTAAGTCCCAAAACAGCAACATCATCATAGCAACAAAAAGAGCATGTTTAAGACACCTCGGAACTAAACATGGCAAAGGGTAAGCACCTCATCAAAATACATATGACGGTGATCTCGAAACACACAAGCATGCATCAATGTGGTGAACACACCGATTACAACGAGCTCAACAACATGGCATTTCATAACAAGTGAAAACACAACATATGAACATGGCATCTTGCAACGATGATAACAAGGAAACAATACATCTACCATGCAACCTATCACAAGCAACACGTAGTTCGTGACAAGACGAACACGTGGACATGTCATTTGCTTCGTTTGGACAAACGAGCTAAAAGTTATCACATGTCAAAGGTGGCATGAAAATAACACATAGCAGCAGTTTATATCATCATACACTCTTGCAACAGCAAAACAAACCCCTAGATGATCTCTAACATGCATGACTACAACAGGTAAAACGTAGAGGGCATCTCCACGAACATCTGGACATGCTACACGCGCAAAACGGAGCAACACACAAAAAGTTAGGGCAGGTCAAAGTAGGCATTCTCAGATAACAGATCTGGGGAGTTAGGAAAAAAAACAACCTCAAAACAGTGCGGGTTCGGCCCGGATGAACAGTACGAGGCCCGGGGGGGAACAGTGGCGGCGGCCCCGGTGAACAGTGGCGGGTGCGGCCCGGCGGAGCAGGCCCGGCTGGCGCACGGCGCGGACGAGCGGCCCGCCCGGGTGGCGAAGGCCCACCGCGGCGAGGGGAGGGCGGAGGCCCAAGCGCGCGGCTCGGACGGCGAGCGTGGGCTGGCGAGGCGGCGCACGGCCCGGCCGGTCGGGGCGAGGGGAGGCCCGTGGCCTGGCGGCGCAGAGGCGGAGAGGCGGGAGGCCGACGATGTGGTCCCCGGGCCGGCCCGTGACGAGGCGACCTGGCGACCTGGCGACCGGCCCGCTCGGTCGAGCGAAACGGCCAGGCGGCGCGCGGGAGGAGCGCGCGGGAGACCGGCGGGCGATCTCCTGGCGTTGACTTCGGCGCTGGGCTGCTTCGATCGAGGGGATCCTTCGGGATCCCGAGCTGATTTTTGGATCTGAGATAGAAAAGAAAAAAAAGAAGGGGAGAGAGGAGGAAGAAGAAGGAATGTCCAAATAGACCTAGGGTTTATATATAGCAGTTTTAGACCTAGGGTTTGGGGACTAGGGATGTTTAGGAGCCCTCCGATCTGGATCCAACGGATCCGATCGCGGGGATGATTTAAAAAGGCCCAGACGGAGAAAAGAGACTGCAGCAGGGGTATTTCCGGGACACGAAGTAAGGGCACTTCGGACCCACACGGACAACGGAGGGAAAAGTCAACGGAGTCCAAACGAGACGAGATTTGAGAGGCGGGTTGCACACAACAAAACAACAACACACAACACAACCTCGCGGCACACCGGTAACGAAAAACGCCCGAACAACAAAGTAGGCCTACGGGACGTCACGGACACGTGAGGGAGCTCCGGAACGCGAAACGGACAACGGGAAGAAACGCCACGAACCGGATGCAACCCACAACACAAAAGCAATGCAATGCACATGTCTACATGATATGAATGAATGCCACACACTCACACAACAAAACGACGAAAGCCCGAAAGACAAAGAACCCGAAATGGAAATAGATGAAGCCGGAGATTTATTATAAGCCCAAAAGGGAAAGTATTACATCCGGGGCATTACAATATACATACACAACATTGGTTGAGCATCCATAAAACATGAGTGAATTGTTTGCTTTTTTTAACACATCCAGGATAGTTACACAATGCACTAGGGGCAACATGGTCTTTTCACCTCACACTTAACACCGTTAATGTCTAAAATGGACGGAAGTGTCATAGGAACAAAAATTACTTTAGGTGTCAAATAAGGTAGAAAATTTTATTTTGGGTCAAATAGGGAACCAAACTTTAAGAAAGGGCCAAATAAGGAATTCTCTAAAAGATATAAGTGAAGCACTAGAGCAAACGACAAACTACTCCAAAAGATATAAGTGAAGATCAATGAGTAGTCGAATAATTATGTAACTATGTGAAGACTCTCTAACTTTTAAGAATTTCAGATCTTGGGATATTATCCAAACAGCAAGCAAAACAGAATTAAAACAAAATGGCGCTCCAAGCAAAACACATATCATGTGGTGAATAAAAATATAGCCTCAAGTAAAGTTACCGATGAACGAAGACGAAAGAGGGGATGCCTTCCCGGGGCATCCCCAAGCTTAGGCTTTTGGTTGTCCTTGAATTTTGCCTTGGGGTGCCTTGGGCATCCCCAAGCTTAGGCTCTTGCCACTCCTTATTCCATAGTCCATCAAATCTTTACCCGAAACTTGAAAACTTCACAACACAAAACTCAACAGAAAACTCGTAAGCTCCGTTAGTATAAGAAAATAAAACCACCACTTAGGTACTGTTGTGAACTCATTCTAAATACATATTGGTGTTATATCTACTGTATTCCAACTTCTCTATGGTTCATACCCTCCGGTACTACCCATAGATTCATCGAAATAAGCAAACACCACATAGAAAATAGAATATGTCAAAAACAGAACAGTCTGTTGCAATCTGTAACTTTCGAATACTTCTGTAACTCTAAAAATTCTCAAATAAATTGGTGGACATGAGGAATTTGTCTATTAATCTTCTGCAAAAAGAATCAACTCAAAAGCACCCTTCTGTAAAAAAATGGCAGCTAATCTCGTGAGCGTAAAGTTTCTGTTTTTTACAGCAAGATCGCAAAGAATTTACCTAAGTCTTCCCAAAGGTCTTACTTGGCACTTTATTGAAACAAAAGCTATAAAACATGATTACTACAGTATCTTAATCACGTGAACACACAAAAAAACTGTAAGGGTAAATATTGGGTTGTCTCCCAACAAGCGCTTTTCTCTAGTGCCTTTTAGCTAGGCATGATGATTTCAATGATGCTCGCAAAAAAAGATCAGAATCAAAACATAAAGAGAGCATCATGAAGAATATAACTAGCACATTTAAGTGTAACCCACTTCCTATGCATAAGTATTTTTTGAGCAAACAACTTATGGGAACGATAATCAACTAGCATAGGAAGGGAAAACGAGCATAACTTCAAGATTTTAAGCACATAGAGAGGAAACTTGATATTATTGCAATATGTAGAAGCATATAATCCTCTCTCATAATAATTTTCAGTAGCATCATGAATGCAACCATATAACCAGCACATAAAGCATTCTTTTCATGATCTACTTGCATATAAATTTTACTACTCTCCACATAAGCAAAATTCTTCTCATTCAGAATAGTGGGCGTATCATAAGAAACTTGAATACTATAGATTTTTTCCACATTAAAAGAGTAATGTTCAGAAAAAGGGTAATCATAATCATGACAAGTTTTATAAATATAATCATCACTACTTTTTATAGCATAACTGTCATCACAATAATCATCATAAATAGGGGGCATGCTATCATCATGATAAATTTGCATATCAAAACTTGGGAGGCTAAAAATATCATCTTCATCAAACGTAGCATCCCCAAGCTTGGGACAACCATTAATTGCAGCAAATAAATTCTAAAACATGTCATTCTCATCAAACATAGCATCCCCAAGCTTGGGCCTTTTCATATTATAAGCATAATCACTCTCATCATTAATAGTATGGATAGCACCGATAGTATAGCAATTATCATCATCACAATGAGTAATAGGAGCAACATAATTTGGAAGGGATACCTTTTTACCTTTGCTTCTCCGTCTTTTCTTTTTCTTATTCGCATCATGTGTGGGTTTAATCCTCTTTTTGGAGCTCCTTATTAATGAGATTGGTTGAATAGAAGGCTCCTCCTCGTTACCTGATTCAACATAAGAAAGAATAGGAGGATACAGGGAAACCTCTTCCCTTTCATTAGTATTCTCTTCATCTTCTATTTGTTTTCTTGTCTTTATGTAATTGGCAATATGAGGATTTTCAATGCAATTCACCGCACAATACATAAATATTTCTTCTAGATCAAAATAAAGAACTCTCTCAGGGGAAAATTCTGAAATGTTCTTAATTATACGTTTCATTTCTTCATAACCCAAAAGAAAACTAAGTTCATTATGATGTGCAAGGGAAATCAAGTCATCACAATTTTTGGACACGATTCGATCATGAAACAATTTGCATTGGATATTTAAATGACCACGCTCATCGCAAAGTTCACAAGGATGGCTAAGAAATTTTAATTTTCAGCACAAACATCTAGCCTTTCTTGCAACCATTTAGTTTCTAAATACTTATGCCTCTTGCAAAATCTATCTTCCCTATTTGGTGTGTACTTGGAAACTCTATGCACTCCACAAAAATTGACATGCTTATATGAGATATTTTCATCATGACTAGTGCAATCATCATTAGTACTATGGATATTCAAAGAGTTCGTACTAAAAACATTGCAATCATGCTAAACATTCAAAGATTTAGTGCCAAACATTTTAATGCATTCTTCTTCTAGTAATTGGGCACAATTTTCCTTTCCATCATTTTCTCGAAAGATATTAAAAAGATGAAGCATATGAGGCAACCTCAATTCCATTTTTTTGTAGTTTTCTTTTATAAACTAAACTAGTGATAAAACAAGAAACTAAAAGATTCGCTTGCAAGCACTCACCTCCACGGCAACGGCGCCAGAAAAGAGCTTGATGTCTACTACACAACCTTCTTCTTGTAGACGTTGTTGGGCCTCCAAGTGCAGAGGTTTATAGGACAGTAGAAAATTTCCCTCAAGTGGATGACCTAAGGTTTATCAATCCGTGGGAGGCGTAGGATGAAGATGGTCTCTCTCAAACAACCCTGCAACCAAATAACAAAGAGTCTCTTGTGTCCCCAACACACCCAATACAATGGTAAATTGTATAGGTGCACTAGTTCGGCGAAGAGATGGTGATAAAAGTGCAATATGGATGGTAGATATAGGTTTTTGTAATATGAAAATATAAAAATAGCAAGGTAACTAATGATAAAAGTGAGCATAAACGGTACTGCAATGCTAGGAAACAAGGCCTAGGGTTAACACTTTCGCTGGTGCAAATTCTCTCAACAATAATAACATAACTGGATCATATAACTATCCCTCAACGTGCAACAAAGAGTCACTCCAAAGTCACTAATAGCGGAGAACAAACGAAGAGATTATTGTAGGCTACGAAACCACCTCAAAGTTATTCTTTCTGATCAATCTATTCAAGAGTCCGTAGTAAAATAACATGAAGCTACTCTTTCCATTCGATCTATCCTAGAGTTCGTACTAGAATAACACCTTAAGATACAAATCAAACAAGACCCTAATGTCAACTAGATACTTCATTGTCACCTCAAGTATCCGTGGGCATGATTATACGATATGCATCACACAATCTCAGATTCATCTATTCAACCAACACAAAGAACTTTAAAGAGTGCCCCAAAGTTTCTACCGAAGAGTCAAGACAAAAAAATGAGAGAAATGAGAGAAGGGACAATTGCTACTATCTTTTTTCCACACTTGTGCTTCAAAGTAGCACCATGTTCTTCATTGTAGAGAGTCTAATGTTTAGTCACTTTCATATACTAGTGGGAATTTTCATTATAGAACTTGGCTTGTATATTCCAACGATGGGCTTCCGCAAATGCCCTAGGTCTTCGTGAGCAAGCAAGTTGGATGCACACCCACTAGTTTCTTTTGTTGAGCTTTCATTCATATTTAGCTCTAGTGCATCTGTTGCATGGCAATCCCTACTCACTCACATTGATATCTATTGATGGGCATCTCCATAGCTCGTTGATATGCCTAGTCGATGTGAAACTATCTCCCTACTTTTTGTCTTCTCCACAACCACCTCTATTCTACCCATAGTGCTATATCCATGGCTCACGCTCATGTATTGCGTGAAAGTTGAAAGGTTTGAAAAGATAGAGTATGGAAACAAATGCTTGGCTGAAATCGGGGTTATGCATGATATGAATATTTTGTGTGATGAAGAGGGAGCATAGCCAGACTATATGATTTTGTACGGATAACTTTCTTTAGCCATAGTATTTTGAGAAGACATGACTGCTTTGTTAGTATGCTTCAAGTATTGTTATTTCTTATGTCAATATAGACTTTTGTCTTGAATCTTTCAGATCTGAACATTCATGCCACAATTAAGAGAATTACATTGAAAAACTATATTGGTTAGCATTCCACATCAAAAATTCTTTCTTTATCATTTACCTACTTGAGGACGAGCAGGAATTAAGCTTGGGGATGCTGATACGTCTCCAACGTATCTATAATTTTTGATTGTTCTGTGCTATTATATTATCCTTCTAGGATGTCTTATGGGCTTTATTATACACTTTTATATGATTTTTGGGACTAACCTATTAACCCAGAGCCCAGTGCCAGTTTCTGTTTTTCTCCTGTTTTAGGGTTTTACAGAAAAGGAATATCAAACGGAGTCCAATTGACGAGCCAATTTTTTATGATTTTTTCTGGACCAAAAGAAGCCCTCGAAGCAAAAGTGTTGGGCCAGGAGAGCCGCGGGCTACCCTCTAGGGTGGAGGGCGCGCCCCCCCTATGTCGAGGACGGCCCGTAGCTCCCCTTTACTTGGCCCTAACTCCAAAAAATCCTATAAATACTGAAACCTTCGGAAATTAACCTAGATCGGGAGTTCCGCCGCCAAAAGCCTCTGTAGCTACCGAAAACCAATCTACACCCGTTCTGGCACCCTGCCGGAGGGGGGAATCCCTCTTCGGTGGCTATCTTCATCATCCCGACGCTCTCCATGACGAGGAGGGAGTAGTCCACCCTCGGGGCTGAGGGTATGTATAAGTAGCTATGTGTTTGATCTCTCTCTCTCTCTCGTGTTCTTGAGATGGCACGATCTTGATGTATCGCGAGCTTTGCTATTCTAGTTGGATCTTCTTCTCCCCCTCTACTCTCTTGTAATGGATTGAGTTTTCCCTTTGAAGTTATCTTATCGGATTGAGTCTTTAAGGATTTGAGAACACTTGATGTATGTCTTGCACGTGTTTATCTGTGGTGACAATGGGATATCATGTGATCCACTTGATGTATGTTTTGGTGATCAACTTGCGGGTTCCGTGACCTTGGGAACCTATGCATAGGGGTTGGCACATGAACTTTGGGGCACTCTTTGAAGTTCTATGTGTTGGTTGAATAGATGTTTCTGAGATTGTGTGATGCATATCGTATAATCATGCCCACGGATACTTGAGGTGACAATGGAGTATCTAGGTGACATTAGGGTTTTGATTGATTTGTGTCTTAAGGTGTTAGATTGAACGTTACTACGGACTCTTGAATAGATCGATCAGAAAGAATAGCTTTGAGGTGGTTTCGTACCCTACCATAATCTCTTCGTTTGTTCTCCGCTATTAGTGACTTTGGAGTGACTCTTTGTTGCATGTTGAGGGCTAGTAATATGATCCAATTATGTTATCCTTGTTGAGAGAACTTGCACTAGTGAAAGTATGAACCCTAGGCCTTGTCTACTATCATTGCAACACCGTTTATGCTCACTTTTACCACTTGCTACCTTGCTGTTTTTATATTTTCTTATTACAAAAACCTATATCTACCATCCATATTGCACTTGTTTCACCATCTCTTCGCCGAACTAGTCCACCTATATAATTTACCATTGTATTGGGTGTGTTGGGGACACAAGAGGCTCTTTGTTATTTGGTTGCAGGGTTGTTTGAGAGAGACCATCTTCATCCTACGCCTCCCATGGATTGATAAACCTTAGGTCATCCACTTGAGGGAAATTTTCTACTGTCCTAAAAACCTCTGCACTTGGAGGCCCAACAATGTCTACAAGAAGAAGGTTGCATAGTAGACATCAGTCACTGAACCCGCAAGTTGATCACCAAAACATACATCAAGTAGATCACGTGATATCCCATTGTCACCATAGATAAGCACATGCAAGACATACATCAAGCATTCTCAAATCCTTAAAGACTCAATCCGATAAGATAATTTCAAAGGGAAAACTCAATTCATCATAAGAAAGTAGAGGGGGAGAAACATCATAAGATCCAACTATAGTAGTAAAGCTCGCGATACATCAAGATTGTGCCATCTCAAGAACACGAGAGAGAGAGAGAGAGAGAGATCAAACACATAGCTACTGGTACATACCCTCTGTTGGGGAACGTAGCAGAATTCAAAAAATTTCCTACGCTTCACCAAGATCAATCTAAGGAGTCATCTAGCAACGAGCATAATGGAGTGCATCTACATACCCTTTGTAGATCGCGAGCGGAAGCGTTCGAAGGAACGTGGATGAAGTAGTCGTACTCTTCACGATCCTCGTCACCGATGATCCCAGCGCCGAACGGACGGCACCTCCGCATTCAACACACGTACGGTACAGCGCCGTCTCCTCCTTCTTGATCCAGCAAGGGCGGAGGAGAGGTTGTCGGAGATCCAGCAGCACGACGGCGTGGTGGTGGATGTAACAGGAAATCCTGCAGGGCTTCGCCGGCGCCCTGCGAGAGGAGTAGGAAGTGTGACGGGAGGGGGGAGAGGCGCCAGAGGCTTGGGGTGCAGCTGCCCTCTCCCCCCCACTATATATAGGGGCCAGTGGGCGCCGGCCCTAGGGAGATCAGATCTCCTAGGGGGCGGCGGCCAGGGGGGAAGACTTGCCCCCAAAGGCATAGGGGGCGCCCCCTCCCCCTAGGGTTTCAACCCTAGGCGCATGGAGGGGGGGCCCATATGGGTGCGCCAGCCCACCAGGGGCTGGCCCCCTTCCCCTTGCGGCCTAGGGGACCCACCGGGATGGGTGGCCCCACCCGGTGGACCCCCGGGACCCCTCCGGTGGTCCCGGGACACTCCCGGTGACCCCCGGAGTTCACCCGATGGCCGAAACTGGACTTCCTATATATCATTCTTTACCTCCTGACCTTTCCAGAACTCCTCGTGACGTCCGGGGTCTCATCCGGGACTCCGAACAACATTCGGGTTTCCATGTGCATGTCTCTCTACAACCCTAGCGTCACCGAACCTTAAGTGTGTAGACCCTACGGGTTCGGGAGACACGCAGACATGACCGAAACGACTCTCCGGTCAATAACCAATAGCGGGATCTGGATACCCATGTTGGTTCCCACGTGTTCCTCGATGATATCATCGGATGAACCACTGTGTCAAGGATTCACTCAATCCCGTATGTTATTCCCTTTGCCTATCGGTACGGTACTTGCCCGAGATTCGATTGTCGGTATGCCCGATACCTTGTTCAATCTCGTCATGGCAAGTCTCTTTACTCGTTCTGTAATCCATCATCCCGTGACTCCTTAGTCACCTTGAGCTCATTATGATGATGTCTTATCGAGAGGGCCCAGAGGTACCTCTTCGTCATACGGAGTGATAACATCCCAGTCTCGGTTCGTACCAACTCAACAGACACTTTTGGAGATACTCGTTGCGTACCTTTATAGCCACCCAGTTACGTTGTGACGTTTGGCACACCCAAAGTATTCCTACGGTATCCGGGAGTTGCACAACCTCATGGAGCTTATGCATTACGAACTAAACGATCTCGTGCTAGGCTCAGGATTGGGTCTTGTCCATCACATCATTCTCCTAATGATGTGATCCCGTTATCACCGACATCCTATGTCCATGGTCAGGAAACCGTGACCATCTGTTGATCAACGAGCTAGTAACTAGAGGCTTACCAGGGACTCATTGTGGTCTATATATTCACACTTGTATCGCTGTTTCCATACAATACAATTCAAGCATGAATAACAGACAATTATCATGAACAAGGAAATATATTAATAATACTTTTATTATTGCCTCTAGGGCATATTTCCAACACCCTCAGCCCCGAGGGTGAACTACTCCCTCCCCATCATGGAGAGCGCCGGGATGATGAAGATTGCCACCGGAGAGGGATTCCCCCCTCCGGCAGGGTGCCGGAATGGGTCTAGATTGGTTTTCGGTGGCAACAGAGGCTTGCGGCAGCGGAACTCCCGATCTAGGTTTTTTATGGAGGTTTCTGTATATATAAGGGGTCTTGGAGTCAGTAACAAGTAAGGGGGGGTCCCCAAGGTGGCCACGAGATAGGGGGTGCGCCCAGGGGGTGGGCGCGCCCCCACCCTCGTGGGCAGCCCGGGACTCCCCTGGTCCATCTCCGGTACTCCTTGGGCTTCTTCTGGTCCAAAAACATCCTCCGTTGAGTTTCAGGTCAATTGGGCTCCGTTTGGTATTCCTTTTCTGCGATACTAAAAAACAAGGAAAAAAATAGAAACTCACACTAGGCTCTGGGTTAATAGGTTAGTCCGAAAAATCATATAAATAGCATATAAATGCATATAAAACATCCTAAATGGATAATATAATAGCATGGAACAATCAATAATTATAGATACGTTGGAGACGTATCATGGAGCCGCACACGGACCCAGCTATAAGCGGGGTTTGTGTTAACGGAACCCCGGATCTAACTCCGGCCTCAGATTCTGAATCACGCACACCTGCGCCCTTCAAGCCAGATCAGGGGTCTATCACCGAATTCAGTACTGCAGATATCTTCCAGCACTCACCCTTTGGCGACATGCTAAAGTCGTTAAGATCCCTCTCCCTAGATGGGGAAACCCAGCCGCATTGTATCCGTTTCGAACTAGAGGCTGATGGAGAATTTTGCTCCCCACCCACCACCCACTTGGTAGCCACGGTTGAAGATCTAACCGATCTACTTGACTATGCTTCCGAAGACTTTGAAGGGATGGACCTCGAAGCCGAAGCGGATCCAGATCAAAACCGGCCCGTAATCGGGCGGTGGACAACTATGTCTTCATACGACGTGTATATGGTGGATACACCTAAGGAGGCGGAGGGCGACGGCGAAAACAATCCCTTAGAGGACAAGCCCGTCGAAGAAACTCCCAAGCGTCAGCGTCCAAAGCGCCGAACTAAACCCCGTAAAGGAAGAAATAGCAACACTGTCACCAACGACGATGACACTCTAGAACAAGCCGAAGACCCCTCAAACCCAGCGATGGAGCAGGAAGAACGAGAGGACGGCGAACAGAGTCTGAAGCCGCTGTCCGATGATAGCGATGCCGAAGACAACGATTACGAACCTGTCTCCGAAGAAGAAGTTAGCCTGGGCGACGACGAATACATCATCCCAGAAGAACCCTCAGAACAAAAGCGACTCCATCGGAGGTTTATTGCCACCGCAAGGAGCCTAAAAAAGCAGCAGAGATGGCTTCGAGCCGCACATGACACGCTCAATGATAGATGGAACGAGGTGCTAGACGACAAACAGAAACATGGCTATAGCGGGCAAACCAAAGGCTACCCCAAGCGTAAACTGCTGCCCGAATTCAACGACGAGGCCGCTGTGCCCATACCGCCGAAGAATAACACCGCCAATAAACCGGACCGACCACCTCGCGGACAGGACAACGTTGCTAGAAATGGTGTACACAAGCCCGCACCACCACCCCGTAAAGGAAAGGAGGATGCGGCTCAAGTCCGAAAACACGATCTGTATGAGGACCTGGACAAAAAAGCTAGTAAGACCAGGTCTATCTACGGACCTAGGGTCCGGTCTCCCGCACGGGACGACAGCTATCAAGCCAATTGCGCCGGTAACATACCAGTACGGGGTCAATACCGAACATCACAACCATCGGACATACGCCACGATATAGAAAAATACAGAGGAGCCGCACACCCTCTATGCTTCACCGATGAGGTGCTGGATCATGATTTTGCAGAAGGGTTTAAACCCATGAACATCGAAGCATACGATGGAACGATGTATCCTGCCACCTGGATAGAATACTTTATTCTTCACATCCACATGGCTCGAGGAGATGATCTCCACACCATAAATATTTACCCCTCAAGCTAAAAGGACCAGCTCGGCACTGGCTAAACAACCTCCTAGAGAACTCCATTGGGAGTTGGGAAGAACTTGAGGACGCTTTTAGGGCCAATTTTCAAGGGACTTATGTTCGGCCCCCGGACGCTGACGATCTAAGTCACATCATCCAACAACCCGGGGAGTCAGCCCGCAAGCTTTGGAATTGGTTTCTCACCAAGAAGAACCAAATCGTCGACTGTCCAGACCCTGAAGCCTTAGCGGAATTCAAGCACATTATCCAGGAAGAATGGCTAGCCAGACACCTTGGACGGGAAAAGCCGAGGACAATGGAAGCCTTAACTACACTCATGGCCCGCTTTTGCACGGGCGAGGATAGCTGGTTAGCTCGTAGCACTACCAGCGACCCTGCAACATCTAAAGTCAGGGACGGCAATGGAAAGCCACGGCGTAACAAAAACAAACATCGAAACAATGCTGGAAGACCAGATGATACAATGGTAAATGACGGATTCAGTGGCTCCAGACCCGGTGAACGGAAGAAGCCATTTAAAGGCAACGGAGATGGTCCATCCAGTCTAGAAAAATATATTAGATAGGCCCTGCCAAATCCATGGCACCCTAGAAAAACCTGCAAACCATACCAACCGTAACTGTTGGGTCTTCAAGCAGGCCGACAAGCTCAATGCTAAATACAAGGGAAAGGAGCCTCGGAGCGAAGACGAGGAAGAACCTCGATAGCCGAATATGGGGGGACAGAGGAAATTTCCCCAGGAGGTCAAAACAGTGAACATGATATATGCCACTCATATCCCAAAGAGGGAGCACAAGCGCGCACTCCGAGATGTCTACGCCGTTGAGCCCGTTGCCCCCAAATTCAACCCATGGTCGGCATGTCCGATCACTTTCAATCGCAGGGATCATCCGACTAGCATTCGTCATGGGGGTTCGGCGGCCCTAGCGGCCGACCCAATAATCGATGGATACCACCTCAGCCGAGTCCTCATGGATGGCGGCAGCAGTCTTAATCTGATATACCAGGACACTATCCTCGAGATGGGGATAGACCCATCAAGAATCAATCCAAGCAGCACGATCTTTAAAGGAGTGATACCTGGTGTAGAAGCCCGCTGCACGGGCTCTTTAACATTGGAGGTCGTATTCGACTCTCCTGATAACTTTCAAAGCGAAGAGTTGATCTTCGACATAGCTCCATTCCGAAGTGGCTATCATGCACTACTCGGAAGAACGACCTTCGCCCGCTTTAATGCAGTCCCGCATTATGCTTATTTAAAGCATAAAATGCCTGGACCACGTGGCCTCATCACGGTCAATGGAAACATGGAGCGCTCTCTTCGTACGGAGGAAGACACTGCGGCCCTAGCAGCCGAAGTACAAAACGGCCTATTCAAGCCGGATAATCTGTTGGACATAACTAAACGTGTCCGACACGTGCCTCAGTGTGGTAGCTCAGATGAACCTGAGCTAGATTAGTAGCTACGCCCCCATCGCCTGCCCCATAAGGCGATAGCACATGTACCTAGAGTGCATAATTATGCCTTAAAAATCCCTTGGGCGGCACTGGGGGCACACTGCATATAGTCCATAGTTCGGCTTGACACTATTCAGACTTTGAACCTATCTTTTCAGGTTCATTAAACGAACCAAACTTGTTATGGCCACACTGGATTTCTTTTTCTTCTCCCGTTTTCTTTTTCTTTTTTGCAGACGGCCATCATACTCTCACCCCTTCAAGGACACATTACAGAAGAGGAAACAGCGCAGACGTGCAGCAGCGACCCGCACTAAGGTTTCTTTTTAGATTAAGACCGTGTGTAAAGCTTTTTCCCTTTTTTGTTATATACCTTTTTGGCATCTAGAATGTCCAAAAAGGTTTTCTGCATTGTCTATAAGTTTGCGGCTCGCCGTACCATAAAGGGATATTAATAGAACAACTTGATTCACATTATGTTCAGAGTTTTATTCACTCGTCATAAATGTTCTCTTACCAAATCAGATTGCCATATGTGCCTTGTCAATAAGGGTCCATTACCAGGGGCTGTATTCAACCCGGTATATATTGAAAAGACCGAACACCTATAGGGAGTGTTCGGCGTCCTGGATGTTTGCCTTATATGCATCAGTTCCAAATCATGTCTTGGGCCAATAGTTGGGTTGCCCGGCTCCTGTGCTTACCCCTACGTTCCCAATTGTTCGGCTAGGGTGTAAAGGGAGAACTATTACGATTGTACTTCTAGCTCGTCTGGTCAAGTACTTCAGTAGAGAAAGCCGAAAACTGACTGTCATGATAAGCGAGAACCCGGTCCGCAATCCGGTGACTTAGTTTTATACTACGATTGATAGAGATCTACCCCGTGTTACACGAAGGGTTGGTTTTTGCCCAACCAAGTGAAATTGAATACCTTAAGTAAAGGAATACCATATCCGCACCAAGGGCTAGTACCTAGCCCCACATGTCAAACTCCTATGACTAAGTGAAAGCAATAATGCCACATAGTCTGATTGCCTGGTTCGCTCCGCATACACCTCCTACACGGACCAAGACATTGGATAAAGAGTGTATATGCATATGACCGAACACCCCAGGTACTATGTACATGGGGGCTGAAGTCGATGACTAGAAACTTTCAGATTTAGATAAACAGTCACACAGGAGGTAAAAGACGCTGATATTATAAATAGCGCAAAAGGTATATACATCGGATTCATAAGCATAAGTCTTTACATCCAGATACAATTACTCGAAGATAATATCCTTCGAGCACTGGCCTTCTACAAGGCGGGCGCCGTTGATGACGTCCTCGAAGTACTTCTTCGGTTTGCGGTGCTCCTTACCGGCGGGTGGACCAGCAGTGGCAATATGCCACGCATTCATCTTCGCCGAGTGCACTTTGACACGAGCGAAGGCCATCCGAGCACCTTCTATGCAGGCTGAACGCATCAATGCATCGACCCGCAGACTTGCCTCGACGAGCCGCTTCACCAATCCAAAGTAGCTACTTGTGATTGGATCAGCGGGTCATAGCCGAACTATTAAGTCCTTCATGGCCGAGCCCGCCATGTTGTGCAGCTCAACTAGCTGCTTCATCTAGTCGCTAAGGGGCGCTGGATGTTGTGGCGCATAGAACTGCGACCAGTACAGCTTCTCCGTATTGTTCCCCTCCTGGGCTCGAAAGTATTGGGCGGCATCTGCGCTGCTCCTTAGAAGATCAGCAAACACGCCTGGAGAACTCCATAATCGTGTCAGCCCAATATACTTATGCCCTCCGAAGATGCTCTGTAAGAGAAATGTCTTACCAGATGCTATCTGTCGTGCCTGCTCGATTTCTTGACGGGCGCTGCGTGACTCGCCTCGCGCATCCTGGGAAGACTTTACTGCCCCAGCAAGCTCGGATGCTTGTTTCGAAGTTTTCTTCTCCAATGCCTCACATTTGAAAATGGCATCGTTGAGTTCAACCTCGACTTCGGACAACCGAGCCCGGTGCTTCTCGCACTCCGCCTTTTCGGCCTATAAATTGGTAGCCGCTTTGTCAGCGGCTAACTTGTTTGCCTCGGCCTCCTTCTTGGCCTTGGCAACCTCACCCTTGAGGGCCTCGAGCTCAGTGGCACCAACTGTGTAATACAGAATACCATATTAGAGTTTGCAAACACACTCAATCAATCTTAAGTCTTATTGACATCTTAAAATCCGCATACCTTGCGTTTCATCTAAACGTTGATTGACGCGATCGAGGTCCGCGTTGGCCAACAGGAGCTTCTACTTTAGTTCGGCAACCTCCAGATCTCGCACAGTTGCCGCAACCAGTGAGGCCTGCACAATAGTTCAGCTCCGTAAGTATGCTATATTCTGGATACTTCGTCCAATTCTTTTCAGAATCACACAAAGCATCATGGGCTACTGGCTATGTATGTGCATAAAAAATAAAAGTTCTATAAAGAACATTACATTGCTTACCTCAAAGCCTGTTAACAGGCTGTTGAAGGTGTCATTCAGTCCGCCCTTGACGTACTGAATCTTCTTCATCACCGCACCCATCATGGTGCGGTGTTCTTCCCTGATGGAAGCACTCTGTAGTGCTTCCTCCATAGAATCCGGCGCCTCCGGATTGACTCCGGGTGCCGCCGTATCCACCCCCACTTGGGGGGGGGGGTCCGGTCTTCGGACCCCGGAGCCGCATTTGGCTCCGGGTCATTGTTTGGGAGGGCCCCAGATTATCCAGGCCCCCCGTCTTCGGTCTCCATGGGGGTTGTTTCCCCATGGTCAGCAGCGGGCGAGGTATTACCTCTGGTCGCCCTGTCACCTGCCCCACCCTCGTCTCCTTGGGCGGAGGACACCCGCTGGGAAGACACTTCGGTGTCACCGCTGATCACGGGCGATGGAGCCCGGACTGGTGGGTCACTCTCTGTCTCTCCAGGCACAAGAGAGTTCCCCTCCGATGATATGGCATCGGGGTGTCCACCAGGAGCGATGTAGGTCAGCAGGGGAGAAATACTAAGTAAATGCTAAACAAAGCGAATGTGCAACAGTTAAAACCGGAGAAACTTACGACTCGGGCAGGGGTCTCTCCTTGGGCTTCACTGTCGGTGTCAAAACCGACAGATCTCGGGTAGGGGGGCCCAAGCTATGCGTCTAGAGAATCGATGGTAACAGGAGGCTGGGGACACGATGTTTACCCAGGTTCAGGCCCTCTCGATCGAGGTAAAACCCTACTTCCTGCTATATTAGTATGGATGAATATGTATACAAGAGTTGATCTACCTCGAGATCGTAATGGCTAAACTCTAGGTCTAGCCTATGAGGATATTGTAAAGATGATCCCCTCTACAGACTAAACCCCTCGGCTTATATACACACCGGAGGAGACCTAGGGTTACAAGGGTGACTTGGGGAAGAATAAATTGATACATACAGACTCTGCACCTGCCTTTCTACGTACATAGGAGTCCTTACCGAATACGGGGGAGGGCCTTCTGCGTCTTCTTCATGCGGCCCATCAATGCGCCCTGGCTTCAACGACCCGGATGACTGAGGACCCCTAAATACAGGACTCCCTCAGTAGCCCCCGGACTTGCCTCCAAGGATGAGATTGTATCCGGCTTCATGTCTTTGGTCTTGCAAGGCGAGTCCTCCTGGATGATAGTTCGGCTTCTTCAAATATTATAATATGCCGATTCCTCTTCGTCGTCATCTCGTCTTCCACATGTCCAATGAATGCGAATCGTCTGGGCGTCTTTTGCGAATACCCCCTTGACTGATCAAGGGAGGCGCATATATAAGAGAATAGATCCAACTGCCTTTCCATCTCATTCCATGTGGAAGAAACCCTAGTGCCTGCAAAAAATCTTCAAACATGGCCAGTGCCACGAGCTCCTCCTCGCGCCCTCATGGCCCTCGTGCAGGAGATTGGAAAAGCTGCTCTGTGTCTCACACACATCTGCGGACACTGCAAGCGCAGGGGTATCTCCCTCCATAGGATCTAGTCCCCGTCTGGGCCGGACTAACGTCTGTCGACAACCAAGCCCTGGCAGAGAGCTTTCCCAACCCCTCCGATGAAAAGCGGGTATGTCTCGTCCCTTAACTTTTAAGAGGCGTGGGGTTCCATGTCCATCCCTTTCTTAGGGGACTCCTGGAGTTCTACGGCCTCCAACTGCACAATCTTACTCCAGGGTCAATTCTGCACATTGCGGATTTTGTTGCTTTATGCTAACTTTTCTTGGGATGCGAGCCCCACTTTGAGCTGTGGAGAAGGTATTTCTGCCTTGTCCCTCGATCGGAAGAAGGATCCATATTTGAAGTTGGGAGCGCCGAACTATGGTGCATAGCCGGGACAGGATATCTCTCCGGTACTCCGAAGAAGGCATCCGAAGAGTGGCCCTCGGAGTGGTTTCACATTGAAGATGTCGCTTTGTCGTATCCAGTTCGTCACGGACTCCCCACGTATTCCAGTGCTCTGCCAAAGAAGCTTTTCAACTGGCGTCCCCGCGGTCCTTCGGAAGAAGAAAAGGCGGAGGTTAGCCGACTGGCCGGCAAGATTAAATTGCTTGCCAGTTCGGGATTAACTATAATCGAAGTGATGGCCATTTCACTGAAGCGGCGTGTGCAGCCGCTCCAAGCCAGAGGACTTCGAATGTATCATTATAATGGCCAGAATGATGCCTCGCGCCGCCTACGCCTGAATCTAGATGACCCTGCCATTCTAGGCGCCGTGCTGGAAGGCCTCTACAAAGGAGAGAAGCTGGACTTCATCTGTTTAACGTGCCGGGAGGCCTTTCTATGCACAATCTTCTCGACTGGGTGAGTCCTTCTCTTTGACCACTCCATTTTTCTTTGTTATGATGTATTGACCGAACTATATTCGGCTTCTCCCAACAGGAGTGGAGGAAGGTGGTCAAGGGGATTAACAATCCCGCCCCGTAGCCAGAGGACCCGCTCCAAAAGACGGGCCCCAGATATGAAGAGGACCCGGATATAGGCGTAGAGTTAATAGAGGGAGTCTTCTATCAGGCCTGTCGTGTGGGCACCTTGGTGGCTATAGTAGCCGATTACCCAGGCCTCATTCCTTCTTCCAGTGTAAGTAATTTAGGGGATATCTCACTAACAAGAAGATTCCCAGTGCGCATTTACCCACCGTATTCTATCATACTTAAATAGGGACGACGCTCCTCAGGCTGAACTATGGGTAGACTGCCAACCCAGAGGGCGGCGCCCGTGTCGGGCGAGGCTTTGAAGCGGAAAAGGACCACGAACACCAGCGGACCTTCAAAGAGGTATGTTTGTTTTACCATGTGCTGGGTGGTGAAATTGTTATTATAACTTTCCGCATTGTTTCTTCCTTTTAGGAGGGATTTAAGCCGGACTGTCCCCGAAGGCGACTTAGGCCAAGCTCCAGTCAATCCAGCATCAGGCCCGTCAAGGGTGAATGCTAATTCGGTGCCGGATTATCCTCTCCAGGAGGATTCGGATGAAGTATCAGCTACCAATTCTGAAGTGGAGGTCGCGATGATTCATCGGCGGCGAAAGCGGCCATGCGTGACCCTGCTTTTTCTGAGGAGGCGTTTAACGCCCTCAATTCTGCAGATGCCTATATCCGAGCCGCTCAAGACGGACTCGCCGGAGCCACTCATCAGCTTTCAAAAGACATGAGAGTAAGTTTTTAGTTTGAATATTCCCATTCCAGTAGCCCCCGAGACTTAAAGCAGTTGGTACAACTGATTTGAGGATCATTTTATTTTTATAGGTCATTCGAGAGAAGAACAATTCTTTATCCAAGGAACTCGAAGAGTGCCGGACTCAGCTCGCCGACTTGAAAATTCAAAGGAATCCGGAAAGGATGCCGTTGGTAAGAATAAATGTGTCCGGAAGCTATAACTGTTCTGCTGATTACTATGATATATATACTAATGTGTAATACAGCACCAGGATCGACTGACCAACTGGAGAGAGAGTTAAGAGCTACCCTAGCGGACAAGAAATTTGCCGAAGAGGAAAAAGTTGTTGGCGAGCGTGCACTAACGCAAGCTATGGAAAAAAGGAACCTAGCGCAGGATGGAATAATTAGGCTCGAACAAGAGCTAAAGGGCGTAAAGGCCCAACTCTCAAGCGCCTTGGAAGAGAACCAGAGGCTAAAAAGCGGCATGTTCAGTATGTCTCTTATACCTAGCTCTCCTTATAGTCTCTTAGTTTGAAAGTTTCTTAAAAAAAAAACTTTTCCTGCAGGTTTATTGACTGGTCTGCCTGAAGGCGGAGTATTCGGTTTTGAGGGCGATGTGCTGCAAGAACTTTCCAGGGTCCATGAACGGGCTCGAAAGGCCATGAAGAGTATGGCCAGAGCTCTATGGCCTGGCGACCCCCCCAGAATCTATGGAGGATTTGGCGGACCTGTTCAAAGGGGCTCGGCGCCGCTTCGAACTATGGAAAGCGTCAGCATGCCGTATGGGTGCTCGAGAAGCATGGGCTATGGCGAAGACGCGCTACACCCGTCTTGATCCAAATCACATGGCCCGTGTGGGACCTTGAGGGTCCGATGGACAGGAAATTCCTCCGTGTTTGGTCTATAACCAAGTAGCTACCAAGCTTTCCCAACAGGTTTGTAAGCTAGACAGCCTGATAGAGGGAATAGAAAATGAGTAGTTGTTTGATTCTATGTATTAATGTACTTTTACCATCAAACTTATCTCCGGCCGAATTTATATAAAGTTTGTCATGGCCGACCATCTGCTTCGACCTCCATAAACCCAAAGGCTGGAGTGTTTCCGAATACTATATCTGTGGTAAAGCACGTGATATGTCCGGAAACCAGGCATTCCGGTCATAATTGCTTGAACAGACGAACTGAGTTCGGGGAGTTATGTTATATTACTGTTTAACGTAAGAAACATCTTCCAGAGAGAATAGTTCCATTAGGGGTTCCTTTCCCTGGGTCGGCGTGCATGAAGATGCGAGCCTAGGCTTTTCGATCCGGTGAGAAGGATGGTCAGAATCCATCTCTTGTGATAGTTAAGATACGCTTTAGAATGTGATATGTCATGTGTCCGCTGACCAATTATTCCCTTAAGAGCACTAGCTTTCGGCTTCACCCAGTCTGAGGTACATATCTGGATTACCCGGCTGTAACAATCACAGAGGTGCTCCCTTTATGCCCTAGCCGAACAATCAGAAACGTAGGGGTAAGCATAGGAGCCAGGCAACCCAGCTTGGCCAAAAATTAAGTCATATCGGTGCATAAAATGGCAAGGATGAACTATAAAAATAGGCGACATTTTTAAGCAAGAAGCTTTATTGATAATGGGCTTCGTTAAACAAGCCCCCAGGTATATGTGAGGACGTACTCGTCATGTGGCAGTTCGGGTGAGACGAATACTTGCCAAGAAAATGTAGAGAGGAAAAGGGAGAGAAACAAGAAAGTAAAAGACAAGACCTAACTTATAAAGAGGAAGAAATTGCTACCGAACTATCCATAAAATCGTCGGAGCCTGGTAGCGTTCCAAGGGTTCGGCTCAAGGCTGTTGTCCTGTGCATTGCGAAGGCGATATGCTCCACCGGTGAGTACTTCGTGAATAATGAAGGGGCCCTCCCATTTTGGTTTGAGCTTGTCCTTTTTATTCTCCGGGAGGCGTAAAACGAGTTCGCCAATGTTGTTTGTCTTGGCCCACACTTCTCTGCTTAGGTATCGCCTAGCCTGTTGTTGGTAAAATGCGGAATGTGCTAGCGCTGTATCACGCTCCTCTTCAAGTCCATCTAGGTCGTCCTGCCGATCTAACTCGGCCTCCCTTTCCTCGTACATGCGCACTCTAGGTGAGTCCTGAATAATGTCACAGGGCAGAACAGCCTCTGCGCCGTACACCATGAAAAAAGGTGTATATCCGGTCGTACGATTGGGAGTGGTCCGCATCCCCCAGAGTACGGAGTCAAGCTCTTCGACCCAGTGTTTATCAGACTCCCGTAGGGAGCGCACTAGTCGGGGTTTAATGCCGCTCATTATCATACCATTGGCCCTTTCGACCTGACCATTGAGGATGGTATACGGAAGCGTAATCGAGTTTTATACCCAACTTTGCACACCAGTTTTTTTACCTCATCAGCTATGAAATTGGAGCCATTATCTGTGATAATACTGTGTGAGACACCATAACGGTGTACTACGCTGGATATAAAATCTATCATAGGCCCTGCTTCAGCTGTTTTTACTGGCTTGGCTTCTATCCGTTTAGTGAATTTGTCTACCATTACCAGTAAGTATTTTATTTTATGACTTACCCCTTTAAGGGGTCCGACCATATCAAGCCCACATACCGCAAAAGGCCAAGTAATGGGGATTGTTCTCAGTGCGATGGGAGGCATGTGACTTTGATTTGCAAAGAGTTGGCAGCCAACGCAGTGTTGGACTAAGGTTTGGGCGTCTGCTCGGGCAGTAGGCCAGTAAAAGCCAGCGCGAAATGCTTTGCATACGAGCGCCCTTGCTGCGGCATGGTGACCGCCCATTCTAGTGTGTATTTCAGTGAGAATTCGCCTTCCCTCCTCTTCGGAGATGCACCTTTGGAGAATACCGGTTGTGCTTTTCTTGTATAGTTCACCTTCGTGAACTTTGTAGGCTTTAGAGCGCCGAACTATGCTTCGGGCCTCATTTTGATCATCTGGGAGTTCCTGCCTATTAAGGTAGGCTAGGAAAGGCTCTGTCCAGGGGGCTATGACAGCCATGATTTCATGAGCCGAAGGAGTTATCTCCATGCTTGGATATCTGATGACATCGTGATTGAGTTCGGCTAGGGGTGTGTTTGGATCCGTATTTGTATCGCCGCTCGCGTCCTGCCATGTTACTGATGGCTTAAACAACCGTTCCACCAATGTGTTCGGTGGGACGGGGTCAGTTTAGCTCCCATGTGTGCGAGTACGTCAGCGGCCTGGTTATTATCCCGGGCTACGTGATGGAATTCCAACCCCTCAAATCGAGCCAACATTTTTAATATGGCATTGCGATAAGCTGCCATTTTTGAATCATTCGCATCAAATTCACCGTTGATTTGGGAGATGGTGAGGTTTGAGTCTTCACGTATCTCGAGGCGTTGTATGCCCATGGATACGGCTAGTCGGAGACCATGCAATAGGGCCTCATATTCGGCCGCATTGTTTGAGTCCGTATACATAATCTGTAAAACGTACCGAACCGTATCCCTTGTTGGAGATGTCAGTATTACGCCGGCCCCCAGCCCGGCTAGCATTTTGGAACCATCGAAGTACATTGTCCAGTGGTAGTATGAGCCGTACTCTTTAGGGAGTTCGGGTTCGGTCCATTCTGCGACAAAGTCGGCCAACACCTGGGATTTAATAGTCCGGCGCAGCTTGTAGGATATTTCGAACGGTAAGAGCTCAATGGCCCATTTGTCTATGTGTCCCATGGTGTCTTTATTATTGATAATATCATTGAGTGGTACCTCAGATGCCACTGTGATCGAACACTCTTGAAAGTAGTGACCGAGTTTCCGAGATGACATGAAGACCGCATAGGAATTTTTTTTATAGTGGGGGTACCGTGACTTACACGGTGTGAGAACCTCGGATACATAGTATACGAGCATTTGAACGGGGAATTTATGTCCCTCTTCGGCTCGTTCGATGACGAGCATGACACTCACCACCTGGTAAGTAGCTGATATGTACAACAGCAATGGTTCGCCAACACCAGGGGCAGCTAGGATTGGGTTGCTTGCTAGTAGAGCTTTTATTTCTTCCAATCCGGTTGTGGCCGCATTTGTCCATTCGAAATTGTCAGTGCGCCGTAGCAATCTGTAAAGTGGCAATGCCTTTTCTCCTAACTTGGAGATGAAGCGGCTTAAAGCCGCTACGCAGCTTGCTACTTTTTGCACTTGCTTGAGATCGGTTGGTATTTTGAGTTCTGATAGGGATACGATGAACCCTAATAGCTTTCCGGCTGGAACGCTGAAGAGACATTTTTCCGGATTGAGCCTTATGTCATATTCTCGGAGGTTGGCAAACGTGAGGCAGAGATCATCCACCAAGGTCTCAACATGTTTGGTCTTTACGACTACGTCGTCAACATGTGTCTCCACTGTTTTGCCAATTTATTTTTCTAAGCATGTTTGAATCATGCGTTGATATGTGGCGCCAGCGTTTTTGAGTCCAAAGGGCATAGTGTTAAAACAAAAGGGGCCGTACGGGGTGATAAATGTTGTTGCGGCCTGATCGGATTCCTTCATCTTTATCTGATGGTATCCGGAACAAGCATCTAGGAAGCACAGTGAGTCGTGTCCTGCCGTCGCATCGATAATTTGGTCGATGCGGGGCAAAGGAAAGGGATCCTTTGGGCAAGCCTTATTCAGGTCTGTGAAATCGACACAGAGGCGCCAGGATTTATCCTTCTTCGGTACCATGACTAGGTTGGCTAGCCAATCCGGATGTTTGATTTCTCTGATGAATCCGGCTTCCAATAGTTTGGCTAACTCTTCTCCCATTGCTTGTCTTTTGGGTTCGGAAAATCGTCGCAGTGACTGCTTGACTGGTTTGAGCCCCTTGATAATATTGGGGCTGTGTTCGGCCAGCCTACGTGGGATTCCCGGCATGTCTGAAGGGTGCCAGGCGGATATATCCCAATTTTTCTGAAGGAAGGCGCGTAACGCGCTATCTACCACCGGATCCAGTTGTGCCCCGATGGATGCTATCTTGTTAGGGTCTGTTGGGTGCACTTGGAATTTGATGATTTCTTCAGCTGGCTTGAAGGAGGTAGACTTTGATCTTTTGGCGAGGATGACATCGTCGGCATCCACCTTTGATCGTAGGGTGGTTAGTTCTTCAGCCGCGAGAGCTTCAGATAATGCCTCTAAGGCTAAGGATGTCGGGTTTTTTCGGCGCAGAGTGCTCTATCCGGATCACTTATTATTGTGATCACCCCATTGGGCACTGGCATTTTAAGCTTCATGTACTCGTAATGGGGTATAGCTTGAAAGCGTGAGAAAGTGTCCCGTCCTAGAAGGGCGTGGTATCCGCTGTTAAAGGGCACAATATGAAAGAGTAGTTCCTCCGATCTGTAGTTGTCGGGTAAGCCGAACACTACATTGAGCTTAATGCTTCCCGAACACTTGGCCTTGCGGCTTGGTATAATTCCCCTAAAGGTTCTGTTGGTGTTCTCAATGCGGGATTTCTTGACCTGCATTTTTGCAAGCGTTTCCTCATATATGAGGTTTAGTCCGCTTCCTCCGTCCATAAGTACTTTAATGAGGCGGAAGCCATCTACTATTGGGTCTAGTACAAGAGCCGCTGATGCTCGGATCGGCCGGACTCGAGGTCTGTTTTTGGCAGAAAAACTAATTGCTGTGTCGCTCCATGGGATTGCAGAGCTAATTTGGTAAACCTCGTCAAGTTCGTGATTTGCTCTCTTGCAACGGTTATTTGAGGGGAATGTCTCGAAGACAGTGAAGACATCGATGTCTTTCTCCCTTGGTGCGATGGTGGCAAGAATTGCCGTACCGCTCTTTGCTACCCGTCGGAGTACCCAACATGCTCTAAGGCAATGGTTTGGGACATTGTCCGGGGTTGCGTGTATTTGGCAAGGTGTATCAAATAGTTTGTCCAGTACGGACATGTGCCTTAAAAGAGGCTTGTTCTTCTTGCCAATAGGAATGCTATCAGATGACCAACTAGGGTAAGTCCGTTTAGCTTTGGTGACGTACTGTTCGGATATGGACTGTTCTAGAGGTGTATTCTAGGCTTTCCAAGTATTTTCCATAGCGTAGTACATCCGTACTAACTGCATAATTCTGTGAAACTCAGAACACGATGTCGGTTGAGGGCGTTCAAGACTCCCTCGTCCGTGCAATTGCGGTGAAATAGAGAAACCGCTTTGTCGTCGCAGCAGTCCCTGACCTTGTTTTTACAAGTAGGAATCTGGCCCATAAGTGGATGACTGTTTCCTCGGGCTGCTGTTATATGTTCGCGAGGTCATCTATGTCCGGGATTCCGGATTTACTTGAGAAGTTTTTCCCAGGGTGGGTGGGTGTTGGAAATTTTGAATCCCGGCTCAGAGTGGTATTTGGGGTTTTAACAACCCCCGATGGTGATAATCCGGTTTCGATGGGATCTAATTGCCCTTCGGGTCAGGCGTCGGTCCTAGAGCTCAAAGAACGTAGTGTGCCTCCTGACTGGGAGGTGTTTGGCTCGATGGGTTCAGAGATCCGGACTGTTGGGTCTCCGTCTGTAGAGGAGAAGTCTCTATGGCTCCATCCTCCACTGCTGCTAGCCTGCTACCAGATGAGTGATCGGAGAAGGGCCGATCTCATCATGGCTGGATTTAAGTCCGATTTGATCTCCTGGCGATGAAAGCCCCAGGGCGGCGATGCGATCCGGCAGCTCATTTATGGGCGAGATTTATGCCGAAGTCGCGTCATCGGAGTAGCCGGAATCGGCATATAAAGGTGATGCTCGACGGCCGCAGGGAGTGCGGCCGGCCCAGAGGCCATGCGGGCACATACAGCGAACCCACTGAGCTGGAGGACCTGGTCGATAGCCAGGTTATTTCCGAGGGTGATCCCGTCGTCGATGACGAGACGCGCCATCAACCGCTCATGGCGAGCGCACAACAGAGCTCTCAATGAAAGCACCATTGTCGGTGTCAAAACCAGCAGATCTCGGGTAGGGGGTGGGCAAGCTATGCGTCTAGAGGATCGATGGTAACAGGAGGCTGGGGACACGATGTTTACCAAGGTTCAGGCCCTCTCGATCGAGGTAAAACCCTACTTCCTGCTATATTAGTATGGATGAATATGTATACAAGAGTTGATCTACCTCGAGATCGTAATGGCTAAACCCTAGGTCTAGCCTATGAGGATATTGTAAAGATGATCCCCTCTACAGACTAAACCCCTCGGCTTATATACACACCGGAGGAGACCTAGGGTTACAAGGGTGACTTAGGGAGGAATAAATTGATACATCCGGACTCTACACCTGCCTTTCTACGTACATATGAGTCCTGACCGAATACGGGGGAAGGCCTTCTGCTTCTTCTTCATGCGGCCCAGCTTCAATGACCCGGATGACTGAGGACCCCTGAATACAGGACTCCCTCATTCACCACAAAGCTATGTTCGGACGAATTCGAACTAGCAGCGAGGGTCATCTTCCTCTTGGGTGCGGCCGTGCCTGCTTTGGCAGGGGCCGCCCTCTTCTTCCCCCTGCCTTGCGCAGGGGGCTCTTATTCTTCTTCTCCCTCTTCCTCCTCATCATCTTCCTCCACCTCGTCAGAGGAGAGGATGTTGATTTACTCGGACCTCTTATGCGTAGGGCGGGGACTGTCTCCGGCCCCCTTGCCCTTCTTCTTGGGCTTCTTGACCGGCGCCTTGTATGGCGCCGAGACCAGCATCGCCGTCACCTGAGGCAATTCTGGGTCTTCGGGCAAAGGCGCCGGACACTTGATCCGGGTCACCTTCTTCGTCCAGCCCTGTATATCATGCAAAAATTCCAATTCCTGTTATCATTAAATAAGGGATGAAATATGTGTTCGACGAAGTTTTCTATTACCTCTGCGGCGGAGAGCACGGTACTAAAACCCGCATCTTCGATTTCTTCCGTCCACTCCTTCTGGCTCTTAAAGAGATGCTTCCAGATCTCCTTGTGTGTAAAGCCGAAGAGATGCTTCAGCGGCTTGTCTCCTTCCAGATCGAACTCCCATAGGGAGGAGTCCCGGCTTTGGCAAGGGAGAACGAGCCGGGTCAGCATTACCTAGACCACGGAGGAGAGCTGGTGCCCCTTGGAGATCACGCCGGACACACGGCTCACGATAGTCGTCACTTCAGTTTGCGACCCCCGGTCCAGAACTTTTTGGTCCAGGAGGTCAACCTCTCTGGGGTTCTGGATCTGATAGTAGGCTCCGCCGCCCATTTGGTGTCTCGGGGTTCGTTGATGTAGAACCACTCCTGCTGCCAGACCTTATTTGTCTCCACAAATGAGCCCTTGGGCCAAGTTACATTAGGGAGCTTGCTAATCATGGCGCCCTCACACTCCGCGTTCTGTCCATCCACCACCTTCGGCTTCACGTTGAAGGTTTTGAGCCATAGGCCGAAGTGTGGAGGGATGAGGAGGAAAGCTTCACATACCACTATGGAAGCGGATATGTGAAGGATTGAGTTTGGGGCTAGATCATGGAAATCTAGCCCGTAGAAGAACAACAGACCCCGGACAAACGGGTGGAGTGGAAACCCTAGCCCCCTAACAAAGTGAGAAGTAAACACTACCCTATCACCCGTCTCAGGGACAGGAATCACCTAACCCTTGGCAGGGACTCGGTGTGCGATATCCACGGCGAGATAGCCTGCGCTCCTAAGATCTGCCACGGTCTTTTCAGTGACCGTGGATGCCTCCCACTTGCCCCTGGCACCGGAACCAGCCATTGCTGGGAAAGAAGACGGTGGTTGAGGAACGCCGAGCGGTGGGCGCAGGAGATGGGAAAGTTGGGGCTAGGGAGATTGGAGAGCTCGAGCTTGAGGAAGGCGTGGGGCTGATGAAAGGGATGGATATCCTTTTATAACACTGCAAATGCAGAACGTCCCCCACTTTAGCCATAAACCTCGCCGGTTCCCAAAGCGGTCGTGCGTAATGCGCGGTGTGGGTGCTCACGTCGTATTGATAAGGATCCCACAATAAGCGGGCATGATCTATATTCTGATGGGACGTGTCAATGAGGATATACCTCGAAACGCGAAAGTAGGACAAAATAAAACGGTTTGATATGTTAGTGGATCGATGCGACGCTTCACCCAAAAGTTGTCAGTAGAGACACACTATTCATTTTCTTTTAAGAGCCTTGCCTTCGAGGGTAAGGGTTGTACTAACCTTGCAGAGCCGAACACAATACTCCTTTTTGCAGAAGATATATTCGGAAGAAGGAACCCGCCTTGCAACCCCGAAGACAATACGGAAGCCGAACTCATCATCATTGAAGTCAGGTTCAGGGACTACTGAGGGAGTCCTGGATCGAGGGGTCCTCGGGAGGCCAGATAACTCTTGGTTGGCCGGACTCGTGGGCTGTGAAGATCATAGTTGAAGATCATCTCTCGTATCCGGATAGGACTCCTGTATTCGTATAAAGGCAAGTTTTAGGTTCGGGTGTAATCTTTCCTTCCTCTGCAAGATGGTATGTACAAACCCTGGGCCCCTCCGATGTGTATATAGACCGGAGGGTTTAGTCCGTAGAGGCTAACGGAGAATCTCAAATCCTCATAGGCTAGACTTTAGGGTTTAGCCAATTCGATCTCGTGGTAGATCAACTCTTGTAATCATATTCATCCATATTAATATAGCAGGAAGTAGGGTTTTACCTCGATCGAGAGGGCCTGAACCTGGGTAAACATCGTGTCCCTAGCCTCCTGTTACCATCGATCATCTGGCGCATAGTTCGGGACCCCCTACCCAAGATCCGCCGGTTTTCACACCGATAGTCATGTCTACATAGTTCTCGAACCCGTAGGGTCCGCACACTTAACGTTCGATGACGATTTGTACTATGAGTTATGTGTTTTGGTGACCGAAGTTTGTTCGGAGTCCCGGATGAGATCAAAGACATGACGAGGAGTCTCGGAATGGTCGAAAGGTAAAGATTGATAGAATGGAAGGTTGTATACGGACACTGGAATGGTTCTGAAAAGGATCGGGAATTTTTCGGAGTACCAGGAGGTTGCCGAAACCCCTCGGGAAAGTTAATGGGCCTATTGGGCCATAGTGGAGAGAGGGAGGCTGCCACGGGAGGTGGCGCCCCCTCCCAAGCCCATTCCGAATTGGACAAGGGGTGGGGGTGCGGCCCCCCTTTCCTTCTCCCTCTCCCTCATTTCCCGTTTCCCCTCTCCGTTGGAAGGAAGGAGGGGGGGGGCAAATCCTACTAGGAATGGAGTCCTAGTAGGACTCCCCCCTCTTGGCACGCCCCCTTGGGCCGGCCTCCTCCTCCCCCTCCTTTATATACGTGGGCAGGGGGGCACCCCAAAGGCACAACAGTTGTTTCTTAGCCGTGTGCGGTGACCCCTCCACAGTTTACTCCTCACGTAATAGCGTCGTAGTGCTTAGGCGAAGCCCTGCGCGGATCACATCACCAACACCATCGCCACGCCGTCGTGCTGACAGAACTCTCCCTCAACCCTCTACTGGATCAAGAGCTCGAGGGACGTCATCGAGCTGAACGTGTGCTGAACACGGAGGTGTCGTATGTTCGGTACTTGGATCGGTTGGATCGTGAAGACGTTCGACTACATCAACCGCGTTAATACAACGCTTCTGCTTTCAGTCTACGAGGGTACGTATACACACTCTTCCCGTCTCGTTTCTATGCATCTCCTAGATAGATCTTGCGTGAGCGTAGGATTTTTTTTGAAATTCCATGCTACATTCCCAACACCACTACCATCCGCCAGACGAGCTTTAGTCGTCGGCTTCCTCCGGCAGCAATGGGGAGAGCACAAGGAATACGATGCGGGGGCGGCGGCTAAGTTCTTGATGCCATTTCCAGGTCACTCTTGAATTCTAAGTGGGGGCTTTCAAGATCCCTTTATCAAACTTATACTGGATCCCAGTATAACTTTGATGGAGCAGAAGATGTGAGTAAACATAGAGGCAATGAACAATGCTCTAGAAATGGTCCAACAAAGGAAGACAGTCATAAAGTCTCCCCTGAAGAGGTTTTTGGTGTGTGTCATACCTGAAGCACATTGGTAAGGATACTTGTTTTTTTGGATGGTAATACATGTCTCATTTATATCATAAGAATCATACCCCCTCCGTTCATTTTTATAAGACGTTTCAAATAGCTCACATTGAACTGTTTTGGGTGATGTCTGAATTGTCTACAAGGTCTTATAAAAGTGAACAGAGGGAGCAACACCCGGACATGCCATCGGTCTCCAGATCTAGCAACCCCCCACGACTAAGACGTCGGAGGAGAAAACCATACCTGCCATCCATGAACCACAAACCCAGCACACGATCCACCACCTTCCAGATACCGCCGATGCAGACCACAATCTGCATCCGCTACTGGGCTACCTCCCAAGCTCCGCGCTTGAGCAAACTCCGTCGCAACGGCGGAGCCCGGGGACACAGGTCCACCACGAGGATGCTGCCGTCACCATTTTAATAAAAAGATGAATTGTATGAAAAGGCAGCATGATACTGTCATGCAAGAAAAGACAGAAGAGATAATCATACTAATGGGAAAGCTCCTAAAAAAGAAGGATCCTGGCATTTACAGAACACCAAATAATTCAAGCAAATTAGAAAGAAAATCGGGGAAGTTATGAAAAAATCGGATGGTCTTCTTTGGAGAATAATAAGGATGTGTTTGGTTAGTTTCTCAGTGGAGCCTGGCCCCGTGGAGCCTGGTTCAGTGTATACAGGCTCTGGGTCATCATCTGCATGTAGTTTGGTTGCCCGCATTAAGCCCAACTTGCATACCCCCCGTAGTGTAAATTGCACTAAGCCGATCCAACATTTGAAAAATGGCTGATTTGAGCGTTCCTGGCGAGCCAGGTTGGGGGCACTTTAAGTTTCGTGCGGCCCAGTTTCTACGTGCGAGCCAGACAACCAAACAACATGCTACTTAGCTCGCCAGAGCCTGGTTGGCTTTAATGCAGGATACCAAACGCACCCTAAGAGAACCACTTTTGGCATCAGAGCAGAAACATTTGCTGGCCAACATGACAGGAGCAATGTTTTAGATTCTGAAATCCAGCATATACAAGGTGCTACCACTAACAATCAAGTAGAAGCATGTGCTTTCCCACCTAGGCATCACATTGCATCCATAAAGGCAGATCATACAAAAAATGGAATGTTAGAATCTGATATTGAAGACTCCAAGATGGCAACCATCATTAGAGAAGAGACAGAGATAATTGTACTAAGAGAGATCACTAATGAAATAGAAACACGGTTGCGTGGTAAAGAGATGGAGCATAACATCAAGCAAGACATTTGCTCATTTGTTCAGTTAAAGTACAATGAGGAAAAGAGCTGCTCTGAAGCGGCATCGACTCTACAAAAGGAGGAGATTGAGAATCTGAAGCAAGCTGTTGACTCTTTCAGTAAAGTAGTGAGGGACAAAGAGGCGTGTCAGATTGAAGTGGGAGCAACGATGGGTCATATGGATATACTATTCCATCAACTTGATTTACTTACAAACAAAGTGGACAAGCAAGACTCCTGTATATCTGGAAAAAAACAAGGAGTTTGATATGTTGTGTTTTAACAAGGAGTTTGATATGATTGTCGGCAGGTTGGAGCAAGCTCTACAGCATGTACGTCAAAATGAGGTCAATTTGAGTGAGTTACTAATAGATTGAGAAATGGTACAGACTTTCCAAAGTAGAAACGTAACATCATCGAAGAAAATGAGAAAATATTCACATCAACCATTTATACAGAAAAGGAGTTCAAAGAACGCATGATAAGTCTTGTTGAATCTATGAGAGAGTTTGAGAATCTTAAGATACTCTCATCGCACAGTGAATCAAGGTGCTTGTATTTGCATTGCATTCAGTAGTGAGGGTACCTGTTTATTTTTGTGAAAACTAGATTATCTGATGATAATTAAGTTTATCTTAACCAATCTCGCCATATGATTACTTTTATACTTCATAGTACTTATGATTTATGACTATTCTATGTTGTATTTGTGTGAATCAGGATGGTGTCATTTTTTTCACAGGTTCTATTTACTGAAAGACCAATGTAAACACCTAACGAAAGAAGGCAATCTATTGCAAAGGAAGGCATTGCGATACAAAGAGATCTGAGACAAGAGGCTCTAATCTTCAAAAGGCCGAGCTCGAGGTAAATATAATTTCATATCCTAACAACTAGTATTAATTAATTTTATTGCTTGTATTCCTTGTACTCTTTGCGTGCAAAATGCAACATGGTTATAACCTTGATAATACCCTAAAGTGGGAGGCGAATGATGTAATGAGGTTTGATTTCTGAATTTTTCTGCAGGTGGATTTACTTGGTGATGAGGTTGAGGCCTTAACTGACCTTCTTGCGAAAATTTATATTGCATTAGACCCCTATTCTCCAGTTTTGCAACACTATACTGGTGTAAGTCTCGATAAACTGGTCTACGTTGGCCAAAGTTATTTGCTAAAGGCATGAATTTGTATAACATGGATGGTAATATAAATTCCAATCTACTGGTTAGTTTCTTCATTAATGAATTTGCCCTTTGCATGCAAGTTTGAGGGTATGTCTAGGATTGCCTACCGCTCCATATCATGTTTCCGTTACAACTTTCAGTCTGATTGACAGCATGATTTTCCTGCACCCTTACAAATTTTGGTCATTACTTTCTGTCGGGTACTAATTGCAGTCTCGCTTTCACAACTTATGGAGACCTCGAACATGATCAAGAAACACGTCAGCACAGAAATGCCTGTGCACATTTACATCAGATGGTGCAACAGCAGCCTTGGTTTTATTGGCCTGAAGGTGCAGTTTAGGCGATCTGCGATAACTTTTGTAGGTCGTTGATATAGCCCTTGCTGTATAATCAAGGACTAGGTTTGCAGAGGTGCTCGATCCCCTCTGGAGGCAGTAGTTTCTAGTAGCGCAGAGTAGCTTGATCCCCTCTGTAGGCAGCAAATTGAATTTCCGGTATATTTCGGTAGTCTTTGAGCACCTTGTAAGTTGTAACTGACCCATCCACATCATGGTTAGTTCTTCCTTGTGTTTGGGTTGTGACACCTGCTGGTCTCCAAAGGTGAGACTTGATTGACCGGCAACAACGGTTGTGGAGTGCTTGCAACCAAATTTTCATTCCAATTATGTGAGAGTTTGACGAGGAAATTATCTGAATTTGATGTTGTCTCGGGAATCTACAACCCACTGCTTTTCTTTATCTTGATATATACAAGGTGGCATATATGATCTGCATTCTCTAACACTGCCCATTCATCTTTCTTTTTTGTTGAACATATCCATTTATGTTTCATCAGCTTTAACAAAATTTCAATTACAAGTCAATCGATACTGAAGAAATTTACGAACAAGGAACATAAGTAAAACAAATCTTCTGATGATATTAACACTGTGGCTTCAATATCAAATACGAGGAAATGAATTGAGTTAGCTCTTATCTCAGAAATCCACGGTTGACTGGTTTTTCTTTCACTCTTGATATAAGGTTGCCTATATGATAGAGATTTGCGTTCGATGCTGAAGAAATTCACGGAGAAGGAACATAATTAAAAAGAAATTTCTATTGATATAATACTAATTTGGACACCAATTACATCAAGAATAGCCCCATTGGTCACGTATATGATTTCAGAGACCAAATTCACATCTAGACTAGCTAGAATCAACCGAGCTACACTCAGATTCTGATGGATAGCATGATTTGCACTAACAGCTGAGCTACACGCCATGGGTCGTTCATTCAGCTGGTCCACACGAAGTAGGGGCACACGGGTCCCATGGCCGGTGTCCAGTTGCCGCATCCAGAGAAGCACTTCCCCTGCATCGGCCCTGGCACGGACACCACGCCTCCTCTGGTCGGTACCCTACAGTAGCAGAAGCACGTCGCAGAGGAGCCGCCGCAGGGGCTGATCATGTGTAGCTGCCGCTGCTTCTGCTGGATCGGCGGCGGCACCAGCGCAGATGAGCCACCGCAAGGGCTTGTGAGAAGCTGCTTCTGCTGAATCGGCGGCGGCGGCGCCAGCGAGCCGATGATTGTCATCTTGACCCCGCGCAGCATGAGCTCAACAAGAAGCCGCGCCGTGTTGCGCGCGTCGTCCAGCCAGCAGTGCAGCCGGCCCTCCCACTCCAGTCCCGCCTGCCGAACCGCCTCCTGAAGGGTGGTCCGCCCTCTGCCGCCGAGCGCCGCCTGGAAAGGGACCCTCAGGTTGATCCAGTGATCGAAGTAGGAGGGCTTCTTGATCCCATTGAAGCGGCACTCGGACTCGAGCATGGTGCGGCAATCCCAATCTCCCCAGGTCACGACGGCCAAGTTCCCTGCCCCCCTAGTCGCCGCCTTCAGCCAAGCATCGTGCATCCAGAGCGCCTCGCCGAGATCCACACCGCCGTCGACGTCCTCCTGCCGGATGCCGGTGAGTTCCCTACAAAATTGGGTCAGCAAAGGGTGATGTTTGGGACGAACGTACCTGCGAAACACGGACTCGATGCGGCCGGTGGCGCTGTCGACGAGCACGGCGGGGAACTCGATGATTTCCTGCGGGAAGATCCTCGCGTCTTTCACGCACGTCGCCTCGAAGTCCACCACCACGAAGAAGTCAAAATCTTGCACCTGCTCCTGCCCGCAGGCCGCCATGATCGCTGCCATGTTCGCCGAAGTGCGCGCAAACTCGAGATCGGGAGTCGGGATCGGGGAAACTAGGGCGGCGAAGATCGAGGAAGGTGGGAATCCAAAACTAGGGCAGCGAAGATGGGGGAAAGTCGGGATCGAAATCTGATTTGTTTTATCGCCACGCTGTACAATTTCTAATCCAATCCGATACTTTTCGGATTGGCGCAATTTCTAGTCCAATCCGATGCTTTTCAAAACAAACAGTTGGCATTTTTCTTTTTTATGTGGTTGGCGCTATTTCTAGTCTAATCAACAAACCAAAGGCTGTGATGTGCCCAAAAAAACAAAGGGCAATTTGATTTTTTGCCACTACTTATTTTGTACGTTGATGATTTGCCCTCCATTACTTTGTAATTGATACGATGACACCCTTTACTTGGCAGTTTGCTAATTTGCCCTCTGGCAAATGGGTTTCGTGAAAAAATATGAAAGTACCCTTGCCAATTGATTGACCTGGAATCGCTCGAGAGCTGTCGGTCGTCGTTCTCGTTCTCATCCCCATCTCGTCTCTCGCACAGGAGACGGCGGTGGCTATTGTTCATCACAATATGGCACGTAACATGAATGCAATAGCCACCATCATGTAGAGGACTTCACAATGAAAATTTTGACATATCATACTATAATGCCCCAGATGTAATACTTTCCCTTTTTGGCAATATATAACTTTGGCTTCATCAGTTCCATTCTGGGTTCTTCGTCTTTTCGGGTTTTTGTCGTTTTGTCGTGTGCGTGTGTGCATTCATCCATGTCATGTTGTCATTGTGCATTGCATTGCATTTGTGTTGTCGTTTTCATCCGGTCCCACTCGTTCCTTCCCGTTGTCCGTTTCGAGTTCCGACGCTCTCTCACGTGCCGTGGCATCCCGGAGTCCTTCTTTTGTGTTTGGCCGTGTAACGTTTCCGGTTTGGCGTGAGACTTGTCGTGCGATGTTGTTTTGATACGTGTAACCCGCCTATCAAGTTGTGTCTCGTTTGGAGTTCGTTTGTTGCTCCAATAGTTATCCTCGTGGGCTAAAAGTACCTCCTCTTTGAGGCCCAAGAAACCCCTCCAACAGCCCACCAACCCAGATCAAACCCTTCCCTTCATCTAGGCCGTTCAATTGTGATCTCGTGGCCGAAAACCTCTCCTCATTTGGACTACCCTAGCTCCTTGTGCCTATATAAACGTCCACCCCCTCCAATTTTGCGTCCAAAACCCTAGTGTTTCCACCTCTGCCGCGCAGTGCTTCCACCGTTGCCGCGTCGTGCTTCCACCGTTGCCGAGCCGTGCTTCCACCACCGCCGAGCCGTGCTTCCACCGACCGCCGCCAGTGCTTCCACTCCTCGCCGCGCGGGCCCGCGGGGCCCCAGGTCAGCCCGCCGTCCGGGCCAGATATCCCCTCGCCGTGCCCTTCGTCTTCTTCCACCGAAGGCCGCCGGAGCAACCCCCCGACGCCGGAGCTTCCCTCGCCGCCGGCCTGAACCTCCGACGCCGCCGCCGCCTCCCTCAGCGTGCGCCACCGCCGCCTCGGCCGCAGCGCCCCTCGCCGCCGGCCTCCTCTCGCCGCCCCTCTCGCCGGCGAGGCCGCGCCGCCCCTCGCCGCCGGGCTCCCAGCCGCCGTCGAGGCACCAGCCGCCGGCCCCGAGTGCTGCAAGGACGGGATCGAGGGCAGCCTCGATCGCTCCGCCAGATCCAGGCGCCCGAACCCTAGCGGGTTCCGACCGGTGGATCCGCCCGACCCGTTTGACCCGATCCGCTTCGCCGATCCGCGCCTGGTAGCCCGCACCCGACCCGTTGACCGGCGCCCGTTGACCCGTTTGACCCGCAGCAGGCTGACTCTTGTTATCAAGCCGTTCCAGCCTCAGCTTTGTGAAGCATTCAGGAAGCTCAACCTCCAAGTTGTTCCGCAAGGCTTTCTTGCAAATCTTCAAGTTGCTCCTACCTTGGAAGATCAGATTCGTGAGGCCCAACTCAGTGATGCTGTGGTGCAGAAATTGAAACATGGTATTGCAAAGGGTACTCCTAAATACAAGTGCTATCGCGTTGATGAGAGACATACCTTGTTCTTTGAGGACAGACTTGTGGTTCCCAAAGGTGATCTCAGGAAGCTCATAATGGACGAAGCACATGACTCCCTCCTGTCGATTCATCCTGGTAGTTCCAAGATGTACCAAGACCTCAAGCAATCTTACTGGTGGACTCGCATGAAAAGGGAGATTGCCCAATTCGTGAATGAATGTGATGTCTGCAGAAGAGTGAAGGCAGAGCATCAACGTCCAGCCGGTCTTCTCCAACCTCTTCCTATTCCCGAGTGGAAATTCGACCACATTGAAATGGATTTCGTCACTGGTTTTCCTAAGTCCAAGAGAGGGAATGATTCTATCTTTGTGGTGATTGACAAGCTTACCAAAGTCGCTCACTTCCTTCCAGTCAAAGAATCCATCAATGCAGCTCAACTGGCAGAGTTGTAGACTTCCAGAATTGTGTCCTTACATGGCATTCCTCAAGTTATCTCCTCAGATCGTGGAAGTTTGTTCACTTCCAAGTTCTGGGACTCCTTTCAGTCTGCCATGGGCACTAAGATCTGTTTCAGCACTGCATTTCACCCTCAGACTAGTGGTCAAGTCGAGAGAGTGAATCAGATTCTAGAAGACATGCTCAGAGCTTGTGTCATCTCTTTTGGCATGAAGTGGGAAGATTGCCTTCCGTTTGCCGAGTTCTCTTACAACAACAACTTCCAAGCAAGTGCCGGCAAAGCTCCGTTTGAAATCCTCTATGGCAGAAAGTGCCGTACCCCTCTCAACTGGTTCGAGACTGGTGAACGTCAACTTCTTGGCAATGACTTGATCTCAGAAGCCGAAGAAATGTGCAAAGTCATACGTGAGAATCTCAAGGCCACTCAGTCGCGTCAGAAGAGCTACTATGACGGCAAGCATCGTGATTTGGCCTTCAACATTGGGGATCATGTCTATCTCCGTGCTTCTCCTATGAAAGGCACCCAAAGATTCGGTATCAAAGGAAAGCTTGCTCCTAGATACGTGGGACCTTTCAAGATCCTTGGCAAAAGAGGCGATCTAGCCTATCAACTTGATCTCCCTTCCAACTTCGCTAATGTTCATGATGTGTTTCATGTGTCTCAACTCCGCAAGTGCTTCAAGACACCTGAGCGCACCATTCCGTTTGAGGAGATTGATCTTTAACAAGACTTGTCTTACCGAGAGCATCCCGTTGCTATTCTCGAAGAAACCGAGCACAAGACCCGCAACAAGTCAATCAAATTCTTGAAAGTCAAGTGGTCACACCATACCGACCGAGAAGCTACGTGGGAACGAGAAGATCACCTTCATTCCGAGTACCCTTCCTTCTTCCATTCCTAGATCTCGGGACGAGATCTTTTCGTAGTAGAGGAGAGTTTGTAATGCCCCGGATGTAATACTTTCCCTTTTTGGCAATATATAACTTTGGCTTCATCAGTTCCATTCCGGGTTCTTCGTCTTTTCGGGTTTTCGTCGTTCTGTCGTGTGCGTGTGTGCATTCATCCATGTCATGTTGTCATTGTGCATTGCATTGCATTTGTGTTGTCGTTTGCATCCGGTCCCACTGTTCCTTCCCGTTATCCGTTTCGAGTTCCGACGCTCTCTCACGTGCCGTGGCATCCCGAAGTCCTTCTTTTGTGTTTGGCCGTGTAACGTTTCCGGTTTGGCGTGAGACTTGTCGTGCGATGTTGTTTTGATACGTGTAACCCGCCTGTCAAGTTGCGTCTCGTTTGGAGTTCGTTTGGTGCTCCAACAGTTATCCTCGTGGGCTAAAAGTACCTCCTCTTTGAGGCCCAAGAAACCCCTCCAACAGCCCACCAACCTAGCTCAAACCCTTCCCTTCATCTAGGCCGTTCAATTGTGATCTCGTGGCCGAAAACCTCTCCTCATTTGGACTACCCTAGCTCCTTGTGCCTATATAAACGTCCACCCCCTCCAATTTTGCGTCCAAAACCCTAGTGTTTCCACCTCTGCCACGTAGTGCTTCCACCGTTGCCGCGCCGTGCTTCCACCGTTGCCGAGCCGTGCTTCCACCACCGCCGAGCCGTGCTTCCACCGACCGCCGCCAGTGCTTCCACTCCTCGCCTCGCGGGCCCGCGGGGCCCAAGGTCAGCCCGCCGTCCGGGGCAGATCTCCCCTCGCCGCGCCCTTCGTCTTCTTCCACCGAAGGCCGCCGGAGCAACCCCCCGATGTCGGAGCTTCCCTCGCCGCCGGCCCGAACCTCCGACGCCGCTGCCAGGGACCTCGCCCGCCGCCGCCTCCCTTAGCGTGCGCCGCCGCCGCCTCGGCCCCAGCGCCCCTCGCCGCCGGCCTCCTCTCGCCGCCCCTCTCGCCGGCGAGGCCGCGCCGCCCCTCGCCGCCGGGCTCCCAGCCGCCGTCGAGGCACCAGCCGCCGGCCCCGAGCGCTGGAAGGACGGGATCGAGGGCAGGCTCGATCGCTCCGCCAGATCCAGGCGCCCGAACCCTAGCGGGTTCCGACCGGTGGATCCGCCCGACCCGTTTGACCCGATCCGCTTCGCCGATTCGCGCCCGGTAGCCCGCACCCGACCCGTTGACCGGCGCCCGTTGACCCGTTTGACCCGCAGCAGGTTGACTCTCGTTTTTTTGGCTAAGTCCCTAGTTGTTTTTCAGTGTCTGATGCATATTTGTTATGAGGATAACTTTTATTGTGCTTGTCCGTTTTGTGCATATGATATGTCAAAATGATCGTGGTGACTTCCATTGTGCCATGCATGTTTGAGGTCATCTAGATGTTTTAATCTTCATGAGAAGAGTGCTACTTGTTATAAACTTCTGCTATTAGTTGTTTTCATGCCATATTTGAGATGTGATATCTTGGTGCATGTTTATCCAAATGGAGCAAATGATATGTCCACATGTTCATCATGAGATGCTCTACATGTTGGTTGCTTTAGCTTGCATGATAGATTTCATATTGCCATGTTTATCTCCTTTGCAAAAGTGCTTGTGGCTGTTAGGTTGTTAAACTTGTTACGAGATGCCTAGTTGAGAAGCTCGTTGCTATTGATGTGGTTGTCCCCTTGTTGCATGCTTAAGTGTTTTGGACTCCCCATCATGTGTACTTTGCTGTGGTGCAAACCACTTGCCTTGTTATGCTTTGAGGTGACTTAAACTTGCTCACAAACATGCCATGATATTACTGCTGTTTAACACTTAGTGAAATTTCACTAAGTCTGGAATCTATAATTTCCAGATGCCATGTTTACTTGTTGTTCTAGGCAAATACATGATAGTTTTGGGGTGACTCTTGATGATTCCTTGTTGTATATGTTGTTGGCTATCCATTCATGCCCTCACATGCTCATTTGGGTGGCTGTAGCTTATTTTCCCTTGCTCCCAAGTTGCTATAAATTACTGCTGTCAGGTTTTTGTTGTCATGTTCAAAATGTCACAGCTTGTTGCTATTGATCCATGCCTCCTATGGAGATGCTCCAATGGAATTGTTTGCTGTAGGATATGTCTACTTTATGTCCATGCTTCTTGTCATGATTTTTGAGTGCTGTAGAGTATATATTTCTTGCTCCGAAGTTGCTATGTGGCTGTTAATTTCAGCTTTTGCATGTTTCTTGTTTCGGGTGTATCTTTTAGCCCGTTGCTCCGTTTTGAGCAAGTCCTGTATGAAACTTGTGTGATTTTGCATGTAGATTCATAATATCCTCTTGTTAACATGTTTTGAAGTATCTTGCTTGTTGCATATTGCCATGTTCCTTGTGTTGTATCTCTATGTTTCCTATGTTGACTTTCTGTGCATCCTAAGTGCATCTGCAGTGCTTCCTTAGTGCATAAGCCATGCATCCTGTAGTTTTGCGCATTGCATCTTGTTTGATTTCATGCCTCGTGTGTTCTTGTGTTAAGTAGAGCCGGAAGCTGAGTACGAGTACGAGAACGAGGTTACTACCGAGGTTGAGAACGAGGAGCCCTCTTACGATCCCATCGACGACTCAACAGGCAAGATGACCTGGCCCAGATATCATTACTATCTTTGCCTATTGCTAGAAGTCTCGCTCTTTAGCTTATTGCCTCGATGCCCATGTTTTCCTGTCAGCCTCCTATTGTAACCATGATCCTGTCTAACCACCCTACCTATGCAAACCATTGATTGGCTACGTAGGCTTCGCTCAGCCCCTCTTATAGCATTGCTAGTTGCAGGGGAAGATTTGAAGATTCTTGCTTCTTGTTGAAGCTTGTTGGGATATCACACTATATAAACTCTTAATGAAATCATCTATATATTGGTAATGAGTGGAAGGCTAAGCCTTTTGCTTGGTGATTTGTTCCACTCATGCCGCCCTAGGAACCGTATAAACCGGTGTTATGTTCCTTGATTATGCGTTCCTCACACGGTTGGGGTTATGGGACCCCCTCGATAAACCGCTAAGTGCTAAGTCTTTTCCAGCAAGTCCCAACATTGGTACTATTTGCCTAATACCTAAAAACTTGCATAGGGAGTAATTAACCCTCTTCTTAATCAACAACCCCGGGCCAGTGCTCCACATGAGTGTTGGTCCGAACTGGGGGTCCTGCAGGGCCACCTTGGGGAAACCCGAGGTCTGGTAAAAACCTGTAGCATCGCCCATCCGGTCGTGGCCTAAGACTAGATACGCGCGGCTACTATCAGGGTGTCGGCACGCCGGGAGGATTTGCTGGATTAGCCTTACCTTAGTCGGAGTATCTTGAGCACGGGATTCCGAGGATACTCGGGCCTTCCCACCTTGGAGTTGCGACTCCGCGGATCGTGGGCTTGTCATGGGCCAAGTTGGAACACCCCTGCAGGGTTTTGAACTCTCGAAAGCCGTGCCCACGGTTATGTGGCAGATGGGAATTTGTTAATATCCGGTTGTAGAAAACTTGACACCATGTTCCGAATACACTACCAGCGTGAGTACCGTGACGGTCATTTTCCGAAAGGGGTTCGAGAAGTGAACACGGTGGGGTTATGTTTGACATGCTTAGTTAGGATCACTTCGTGATCATCTTTTCTTCTGAGGCACTTCTCTTCTCGCTCTCTTTTACGTAAGTTAGTGCTAGTGCTGCTGCAACCTCTTGTTCTTTCTTCAGCCTTGTTCCACACCCAAGGCTTGGATAGTTGTGTTACCCGGGAACGGGATTGCTGAGTCCTCTGTGGCTCACAGTTTCTACACCACACCAGATGCAGGTACTTTGGTGAGCTACACAGGCGATGGCACTGAGCTAGACTGGGAGTACAACGAGGAACGTAGCCGTTACTATGTGAACTATCCCGTTGATCAGTAGAGGTTTCTATTAGGGGCGATTCAGACCTGTGGCTTTATGTTATGTTTGGTATCTTTCATTTGGATCTTCACCCGTAGACGGGTTGTGATGTTATTTGAATGATGTTTGGATATGTAATGAATTGTGTGATGTGGCGAGTGTAAGCCAACTATCTTTTCCCTTTCATCCCTATTTTTACATGAGATGTGCAAAGATACCGAACTTGCGATCATTCCAGAATGGGCTTATACCTTTAAGTCGTGCCTCGACACGTAGGAGGTATAGTCCCATCCTGGGCATTACACATACACTCCATTTGGACCAACATGCACAAAGATACAACCTCACAAACATGCTAACATATTGATGACACACAACAAGGACTTGCCATTAACATCACATAGCAGTTTTGCAACGAAGTTTAAGGCATCAAGATGAACAGTAACATGCATGAAAATGCAACTAACATGTAGAGCATCACGAGATGAACATTTTGACATATTATATGCTCATATTGGGCAAACATGCACAAAGTTACCACACTCACAATAATGCATCATGTTGATGGATTTCAGGGACTTAGCCATTTTGACAGAAAAACAGAGTGAGCGACAAATAGCTATACGACGCACGGGCGGGGTTTATCAGATGCTCACCATGGGCCTGGCCCAGAGAGGAGGAGCAACAGGCAGAGCATGCTGGGCCGGAGGGGTAGCTGGGCCGCTAAAGGGGATGGGCCCTGGGCCCACGGGCGAAGGAGGCCGGCCCAGGAGGCAGGGCGCTGGCGACTGGTCGACGTCGTGCTCCCGATCGGATCAGGAGCGAGGCAGGCGGCGGGGGACCTCCGGATCTGACCGGTGGCGAGGGACGACGGGGGCCGGCGGATCCGACCGGCGCCGGGCCGACGAGGGGGGTGCGGCCGACGACGACCCTCGCAGAGGCCGGTGTGGCGGCGGCGCGAAAGTAGGTGGGCGGCGGCGCAGAGCTCGGAGGCGTCGCGGCGGCGGTGCTCGGAGGCGGAGCCAGCCGGCGGTGGGGCGGAGGCGAGCCGGCAAGGTCGCGCGCGGGAGTGGGGGGAGCGACCTCGGCGAGCGGCGACGCAGAGCCTGTGGACTCGGGGTCGGAGCCGAGCCAGGGAGGCTCGAGCGACAGCGGCGGGATCCGGGCCCAGCGGGCCTCGGATGGGCTCGCGGGCCCGTGCGATGGTGGGACGCGGTGCTGTGACGTGGCGGCTCCGGAGTGGCTGAGGGGGCGGCGAACGGCTGAGGTGGCGGCACGCGATTGGCCGAAGCGACGTGGCTGGGCGGGGTGGGCACGTCCGGTGGCGGATTGGACATGTCCGGTGGCGCGAGGAGGAAGAGGACTAGGTTTCATCCGCGAATTTGGACGGGGAGGGCTAATTTATAGGTAGAGGAAGCTAGGAGTTTCCAAATGAGGTGCGGTTTTCGGCCACGTGATCACGATCCAACGACCGAGAGAATGGAGGTGGTTGGGATGGGCTAGCGGGCTGTTGTGGAGGGGGTGCTGGGCCAAAATACAAAGGGCTTCCGGCGGTTAACACGGTTAACCGTTGGGCTCTCAAACGAACTCCGAATCCGACGAAATTTGACAGGCGGTCTTCCTATGCTATAATTAGACCGCACGTCAAGTTTCAACCCATTTCGATAATATTTTCTGGCCACTTACAAAACAAGGTTTCGGAGGTGTCGCGGGCGCGTGCGAGTGTGTGTGGGCTCCGAACGGACAACAGAAAGGATGGGCGAACTCGGACGGATGCAAGTTTTGAAAACATGAGGATGCAATGCATATGATGACATGGCCAAATGCAACACGCAAGCAGATGACATGGCAAACGCAATGAATAACTGACTGGCACCTGGCGCATCGATCTCGGGGTGTCACATGCGAGCATTCAAATATGATTATATGTACAATTGTATTAAAAAATACAATTATATAGGCCAAAATTGTTTCCAGTCGTAAGTACATCACACACAGTCAGTCTCGGCTAAACTTTTCTGTTCGTATGTACATTTCACACAGTCAATCCAAGGAATACGTTTCCAATAGTATGTACATCCCACACAGTCAATCCAAGAAGTATGTTTCCGTTCGTATATACATTCCACACAGTCACTCTAAGGAAAATGTTTCTGTTTGCATGTGCATCACACACAATATTGCTCATTAAATTGTTTGTGATAGAGTTGCCATTGCACACGAACACGATATTAACAATTTTACTGTTTACATTATTGAATGGATCACACACGGTGCGTAGAAGAAACTGTGTGGCATAGACTGTCCATCACACACACTTTTTATGTGGTAAACATTTGCCCAAGGTGGCCTAACATAAACAATTTTCAAGAGGGAGTCGTGTGTGATTGTTCATTGATCCATCATGGTTTATTCCTAGAAACTGTGTGTGTTGCCTGAGGTCATCGCCCACGGTATTTTCTAAATAACCGTTTGCAATAGAAAACCCAATTAGCAGGCTAATCGATCATTAGCAGGCTAATTATCCTATTATTAATAATCCACTTATTACTCTAATTGACATTTAATATTAAGCACATAATATATTTTATTTTCGTATTAAAGAAGAATAATTTCATAGTTGAAATACATCAGAGTACAACATCATATAACTTCAGCACTCAGCTACCCCATTACACAACTACACCAGCGCCAAGTTTCACATGCAACATCTATAACCTTTCGAAATTAGCATCATAGATGGTACATAGATAGATGAATCTTATATGGAAAACTGCTGAAGCGGTAGGCGAATACTGAGCCTTCATTGATGTTGAAGGTCTGGCAACTTTAGGCCAGTGCCTGTGGATGATTGACTTTTCATCGTTCATCCTCTTCACGAAGACTTCAATATTGAACCGTGGGTGTCGTATGAATACCTTCCTCGCCTCCTGACCATACATGTGGTTTGAGAGGTAATCATCAGTGAACTGCTTTGGAAAGGCCTGGAAATAAGGATATGCATAAATATCTTCTCTAGATTTGAAATGGCGTAAATAAATTAAAAGTACAAGGTATAACAGTTAGTACTAACCTTGTAGTGAACTGATGTCTTCTTCATTGTGCAGACAAAGATCTTTTTCTTTTTTGTCGCTAATTTCTTTATCCTAACAATATTTCTGAGTTTTTCTTGACTTGACTAATATTCATGGACAACTTGAAAGGATCGATATGGTTGACTAGAGGGGGGGGGTGAATAGGCAACTAACAATTTTTAGCCTTTCTTAACCAAATTAAACGTAGCATCAAAATAGGTTGCCTAGATATGCAACTAGGTGAGCAACCTATATGATGCAGCAACTACAAGCACACAAGCAAGCAAGGGATACAACACAATATAAGCTTGCACAAGTAAAGGTAAGAAGTAACCAAGAGTGGAACCGGTGGAGACGAGGATATGTTACCGAAGGTCCTTCCCTCTGAGAGGAAGTACGTCTCCGTTAGAGCGGTGCGGAGGCACAATGCTCCCCAAGAAGCCACTAGGGACACCATATTCTCCTCACGCCCTCACACAATGCGAGATGCCGTGATTGCACTATTGGTGCCCTTGAAGGCGGCGACCAAACCTTTACAAACAAGGTTGGGCTATCTCCACAACTTAATTGGAGGCTCCCAATAATACCACGAAGCTTCACCACAATGGAATATGGCTCCGAGGTGACCTCAGCCGTCTAGGGTGCTCAAACACCCAAGAGTAACAAGATCCGCAAGGGATTAGTGGGGGGAATCAAATTTCTCTTGGTGGAAGTGTAGATCGGGGCCTTCTCAACCAGTCCCTAGAGAATAAACAAGTTTGATTGGCTAGGGAGAGAGATCGCGCAAAAATGGAGCTTTGAGCAAAATGGAGTTTGGGGGAGGGAAGAGGTAGGTCCTCTTGGAGAAGACCTCCTTTTATAGTGGGGCAACAAATCCAACCGTTATCCCCACTTCAGCCCGCACAGAGCGGTACGACTGCTCAGTGGAGCGGTACTACCGCTGGTAGCCGCGGTACTACCGCAGCCTCCAGCGGTACTACCACGTAGACAGAGAGCATGGAAGAAGAGGGAGAACGGAAGAGAAAGGAGAGGGTTGAGCGGTACTAGCAGCGGTGGCAGCTGTGGTACTACCACTGCTACTACCGCACAACCCGACACGAGGAAATGCGCCCTCGAGTCGAGGAGGTAGCTGTGCCGAACCAGGGCGGTACTGCCGCCGATGCCCCTGAGCAGTACTACCGTCACGGACATCGGTACTACCGCTTGAGGACCATAGGCGGTACTACCGCTCTGGCGGCGGTACTACCACAACCACCTCACAAACTCCACTTCCGTCGAAACGGTAAACTCCAAGGAGAGGAAAGGAGCTGGGGGTGCAAAATGAAGTGTACGTGTTGATTCCACCCTAGACTTTGCAATGTGGACCCCCTCTTGATAGTACGGTGTCTCCTATGACTCAAGTCCACCAAAACCGAAACGAAGGAGTCGACACGTCTTCACTTAAAGCTTCGAAGGGAAGGAATCGTCTCGTGCCAAAGGATGAATCTTTGAAATACTTAGCACACACGATTAGTCCGCAAAAGCATTGTCATCAATCACCAAAACCACTTACGAAGGGACATGCCCTTACAATCTCCCCTTTTTGGTGGATTGATGACAATACGGGATTTGCACAAAGAAATGACAGGAGAGTAAGCAAACCCAATGACTACAAAATATAGACGGGCTCCCCCAAGATGTGTGCACTTAAATAGAGGTGCCTTTGAAATGCAAAGTACACACATTAGGATCAACACTCCCCCTATGTTTTATAGTTTGACAACATTTATCTTAGAGAAGGGAAATATATGAGCTATGAAGCAATATAGTAGTAAGTGAGCAAGGTATATAGGCACGAGATAAGCATGCAACTCACATACTACCAAAGTACTTCACATACATACATAAAATAGGATAGGGTAGCATATGTCTCACACCATGTGAAAAGTAACTAGGTCTCATGAGCATAAACCAAACCAAAGCAACAGACGAGAAGAGAGTTTGCGAGAGAGAAAGACAAGGCAAATAGGACACACACTCACAACTCCACAAATCCGTAAACTCTTCCCCCTTTGGCATCGAGACAACGAAAAGGGAAAAGAGTGTTGCTACTGTCATATGTGATAGCATAACATACGCTCTCCATCATCACATCCCCGCGTGATCGTCCGCTCTTCCGTCATCGGCATGGGCTTCTCGTGGTCAGAGTCAGTCCAAGGGCAGTGCTGCTAAACCCACTCCTCCTCATGGGTGATTCGGCCTTTAGAACCACTGACAACTGTCGCACCAACCTAACGTATGAGCTCCTTATGGTGGCTCCTGGCCTTCTTCTCATACACATGAGCCAAGTACTGACTGTCAGACTCCATGCATAAGAGCTTCTTTATCTTGCGGTTGAGCTTCTTTACCCATTAGGGCTCCGCTCCAGAGGGCACATAATCCTCATCATCATCAGCAGCAGCCTCTACCTCAACCTCGTCAGCACCTGACGGAATCCCAGACTGCAAAACCGGAGTGCCCCAGAGCTCCTTCTTCCTCACACGCTTAACCTCGGGAGAGACCTATTGGGGGAACGTAGCATGCAATTTCAAAAAAAATCCTACGCTCACGTAAGATCTATCTAGGAGATGCATAGAAACGAGAGGGGGAGAGCATCTTCATACCCTTGAAGATCGCTAAGAGGAAGCGTTTATCAACGTGGTTTATGTAGTCGTACACCTTCAGGATCCATCCCGATCAAGTACCGAATGTACGGCACCTCCGCGTTTAGCACACGTCCAGCTCGATGACGTCCTCGCCTTCTTGATCCAGCAAGACGGGCGAAGTAGTAGATGAGTTCCGGCAGCACGACGGCGTGGTGACGGTTGGTGATGAAGAACAATCTCCGCAGGGCTTCGCCAAGCACTACAGAAACTATGACGGAGTATAAACTAGAGGGTCAGGGTTGCCGGCACACGGCTTGGTGTATATTTATGTGTTCCAGGTGCTAGCCCCGCCCCTCTATTTATATGTTGAGCCCTGGAGTCGTAACTTGGAGCAAAAGCCTCCACAAAATCGGTTTTGCCCGAAAGGCAAGAGTCCCACTCGGACTCTAGGACCAAACACCACAATCCTTGGCGTCTGTCCCAGATGCCATGGGCCTCGGTGTCTGGCATAGGGCCAGACGCCAAGGTCTCCAGCGTTTGGCCCCCTGGCCTCCGCAGAACTCCTTTTGCACTAAGTTAATGCCCCGTGGGCTTGACCCCTTGGCCTAACCATATCATCCTATATATCAATCTTTACCTCCGAACCATTCTAGAGCTCCTCGTCATGTCCGTGATCTCATCCGGGACTCCATACAACATTCGGTCACCAACATACATAACACATTCAATACTATATCATCAACGAAACGTTAAGCGTGTGGACCCTACGGGTTCGAAAACTATGTAGACATGACCGTGACACCTCTCTGGTCAATAACCAATAGCGGAACCTGGATGCCCATATTGGCTCCTACATATTCTACGAAGATCTTTATCGGTCAAACTGTTATGACAACATACACAATTCCCTTTTTTTGTCAGTATGTTACTTGCCTGAGATTTGATCGTCGGTATCTTTATACCTAGTTCAATCTCGTTACCGGAAAGTCTATTTACTCGTTCCGTAATACATCATCTCGGGACTAACTTATTAGTCATTTGCTTGCAAGGCTTATTATGATGTGTATTACCGAGAGGACCCAGAGATACCTCTCCGATACTCGGAGTGACAAATCCTAATCTCGATTCATGCCAACCCAACAAGACACCTTCAGAGATATCAGTAGAGCATCTTTATAATCACCCAGTTATGTTATGACGTTTAATAGCTCAAAAGGCATTCCTACGATATCCGGGAGTTGCATGATCTCATAGTCAAAGGAATATGTATTTGACATACATGAAAGCAATAGCAATATAACAAAACGATCAACATGCTAAGCTAACGGATGGGTCTTGTCCATCACATCTTTCTCCTAATGATGTGATCCCGTTATCAAATGACAACTCATGTCCATGGTTAGGAAACCTTAACCATCTTTGATCAACAAGCTAGTCAAGTAGACGCTCACTAGGGACTCAGTGTTTTGTCTATGTATTCACACATGTATTAATGTTTCCGGTCAATACAATTCTAGCATGAATAATAAAAATTTATCATGATATAAGGAAATATAAAATAACAACTTTATTATTGCCTCTAGGGAATATTTCGTTCAGTCTCCCACTTGCACTAGGGTCAATAATCTAGTTCACGTCGCCATGTGATTAACACCCAAGAGTTTACTAGAGTCAATAATCTAGTTCACATCGCCATGCGATTAACACTCATAGTTCGCATCGCCATGTGACTAACACCTATAGTTCACATCGCCATGTGAGCAACACCCAAAGGGTTTACTAGAGTAAATAATGTAGTTCACATCACCATGTGATTAACACCCAAAGAGTATTAAGGTGTGATCATGTTTTGCTTTGTGAGAGAAGTTTTAGTCAACGGGTCTGCTACATTCAGATTCGTATGTATTTTGCAAATTTATATGCCAACAATGCTCTGCATGGAGCCACTCTAGCTAATTACTCCCACTATCAATATGTATCCAGACTTAGAGTCATCTAGATCATTGTCAAAGCTTGCATCGACGTAACTCTTTACGACGAACTCTTTATCACCTCCATAACCCTTAGGATAATTTTGACCGTTGTCTAGTGGTCCACTCCTGGATCACTATCATACCCCTTGCCCTTTTCTTAAAACGAGTGGTCTTGTTAACCATCAACAATTGATGCTCTCTCTTGATTTCTACCTTCGTTGATTTCAGCATCACGAAGAATTCGGGAATCGTTTTTGCCATCCCTTGCATATCTATAGTATATCACGAAGTTCTAGTGACTTGGTGATAGTGACTAGAGAAACTTGTCAATCACTATCTTATTTGGAAGATTAACTCCCACTTGATTTAAGCGATTGTAGTACTTAGACATTCTGAGCACATGCTCATTTGTTGATCTATTCTCCTCCATCTTGTAGGCAAAGTACTTATCAGAGGTCTCATACCTCTCGACACGGGCATGAGTTTGAAATACTATTTTCAACTCTTGGAACATCTCATATGCTCTGTGGCGTTCAAAACGTCTTTGAAGTCCCGGTTCTAAGCCTTAAAGCATGGTGCACTAAACTATTAAGTAGACATCATATTGAGCTTTGCCAAATGTTCATAACGTTTGCATCTGCTCCTGCAATAGGTCTGTCACATAGCGGTGCATCAAGGAGATAATGCTTCTGTGCAGCAATGAGGATAATCCTCACATCACGGACCTTGTTCGCATCATTGCTACTAACATCTTTCGACTTAGTTTTCTCTAAGAACATGTCAAAAACATAGGGGAGCTACAACGCGAGCTATTTATATACACCATAATTTCCAAATACTATCAGGACTAAGTTCATGATAAATTAAAGTTCAATTAATCATATTACTAAATAACTCCCACTTGGATAGACATCCCTCAAGTCATCTAAATGATCACGTGATCCATATCAACTAAACCATGTCCGACCATCACGTGAGATTGAGTAGTTTTCAATGGTGAACATCTTATGTTGATCATATCTACTATATGATTCACGCTCGACCTTTTGGTCTCCAGTGTTCTGAGGCCATGTATGTACATGCTGGGCTCGTCAAGTTTAACCTGAGTATTCCGCATGTGCAAAACTACCCTACACCCGTTGTATTTGAACGTAGAGCTTATCACACCCGATCATCACGTGGTGTCTCGACACGACAAATTTTCGCAACGGTGCATACTCAGGGAGAACACTTGTACCTTGAATTTTTTAGTAACGGGTCATCTTATAAAGCTACCATCGTTCTAAGCAAAATAAGATGCATAAAAAGATAAACATCACATGCAATCAAAATTTGTGACATGATATGGCCATGATCATCTTGTGCTTTTGATCTCCATCTCCACAGCATTGTCATGATCTCCGTCATCACCGGCTTGACACCTTGATTTCCATCGTAGCGACGTGCTTGTCTCGCCAATTATTGCTACTACGACTATCACTAACTCACAGTGATAAAGTAAAGCAATTACATGGCGATCGTATTTCATACAATAAAGAGACAACCATAAGGCTCCTGTCGGTTGCCGATAATTTACAAAACATGATCATCTCATACAATAACATATAACTCATCACGTCTTGACCATATCACATCACATCATGCCCTGCAAAAACAAGTTAGACGTCCTCTACTTTGCTGTTGCAAGTTTTACGTGGCTGCTACGGGCTTCTAGCAATAACCGTTCTTACCTACGGCATAAAAACCACAACGTGGTATAGTGATTACTTTTTGATCTTCAGAAAGAACCATGTTCATTGAATCTGATGCAACTAAAGTTGGAGAAATAGACACCCGCCAGCCACCTGTGTGCAAAGCACGTCGGTAGAACCAGTCTCATGAACGCGGTCATGTAATGGTGGTCCGGGCCGCTTCATCGAACAATACCACCGAATCAAGAAACAACTAGTGCCGGCAAGCAATATGTATATACCCACGCCCACAACTCCTTTGTGTTCTACTTGTGCATATCATCTACGCATAGACCTAGATCATGATGCCATGATGCCATTGTTGGGGAACGTAGCATGCAGTTTCAAAAAATCCTACGCTCACACAAGATCTATCTAGGAGGTGCATAGCAACGAGAGGGGGAGAGCATCTTCATACCCTTGAAGATCGCTAAGCGGAAGCGTTTATCAACGCGGTTGATGTAGTCGTACACCTTCACGATCCGTCCTGATCAAGTACCGAACGTACGACACCTCAACGTTCAGCACACGTTCGGCTCGATGATATCCTTCGCCTTCTTGATCCAGCAAGACGGGCGAAGTAGTAGATGAGTTCCGGCAGCACGACGACGTGGTGACGGTTGGTGATGAAGAACAATCTCCGCAGGGTTTCGCCAAGCCCTACAGAAACTATGACAGAGTATAAACTAGAGGGTCAGGGTTGCCGGAACACGGCTTGGTGTATCTTGATGTGTTCCAGGTGCTAGCCCCGCCCCTCTATTTATATGTTGAGCCCTGGAGTCATAACTTGGAGCAAAAGCATCCTCAAAGTCGGTTTTGCCCAAAAGGCGAGAGTCCCACTCGGACTCCAGGACCAAACACCACAATCCTTGGTGTCTGGCCCAGATGCCATGGGCCTCGGCATTTGGCCCAGAAGCCACGGGCCTCGACGTCTGGCCCAGGGCCAGACGCCAAGGTCTCCGGTGTTTGGCCCCCTGGCCTCCGCAAAACTCCTTTCGCATCGACTTAATGCCCCGTGGGCTTGATCCCTTGGCCTAACCATATCATCCTATATATCAATCTTTACCTCCGGACCATTCTGGAGCTCCTCGTCATGTCCGTGATCTCATCCGGGAATCCAAACAACATTCAGTCACCAACATACATAACTCATTCAATACTATATCGTCAACGAAATGTTAAGCATGCGGACTACGGGTTCGAGAACTATGTAGACATGACCGAGACACCTCTCTGGTCAATAACCAATAGCGGAACCTAGATGCCCATATTGGCTCCTACATATTCTATGAAGATCTTTATCGGTCAAAACGTTATGACAACATACACAATTCCCTTTGTCTGTTGGTATGTTACTTGCCCGAGATTCGATCGTCGATATCTTTATACCTAGTTCAATCTCGTTACCAACAAGTCTCTTTACTCGTTCCGTAATACATCATCTCGTGACTAACTCATTAGTCATTTGCTTGCAAGGCTTATTATGATGTGTATTACCGAGAGGGCCCAAAGATACCTCTCCGATACTCGGAGTGACAAATCCTAATCTCGACTCATGCCAACCCAACAAGACACCTTCGGAGATACCTGTAGAGCATCTTTATTATCACCCAGTTACGTTGTGATGTTTGATAGCACACAAGTCATTCCTCCGATATCCGGGAGTTGCATGATCTCATAGTCAAAGGAATATGTATTTGACATACATGAAAGCAATATCAGTATAACTGAACGATCAACATGATAAGCTAATAGATAGGTCTTGTCCATCACATCATTCTGCTAATGATGTGATACCGTTATCAAATGACAACTCATGTCCATGGGTAGGAAACCTTAACCATCTTTGATCAACGAGCTAGTCAAGTAGAAGCTCACTAGGGACTCAGTGTTTTGTCTATGTATTCACACATGTATTAAGGTTTCCGGTCAATACAATTCTAGCATGAATAATAAACATTTATCATGATATAAGGAAATATAAACTAACAAATTTATTATTGCCTCTAGGGCATATTTCCTCCAAGACCAACTCGCCAGTCTCCAGTACAATACCAGGATAAATGTGCTCACAAGCCTTCTCAATCAACAACATGAGAAAGGGACCATAAACGGGACACTTGCACTCAGAGATGGCGGATACGAGCTCAGGCCACATGACATGAGAAATATCCAGGGATTCTCCAGTGTTTTCGTCCTTCTCATGTTGGCAGAAAAGTAGCATGTCCACGAGAAACGAGTGAACCATATCCTGGTTCCCAATGCGACGAAAAGGAGTCTCCCTGAAGATGCGTTGAAGAATATCCAGAAAGGCAGGTAGCTCATAAGTCTCCTACTTCATCTCGGGGTTAACCCTCAATGTGTAGTAAGGCCAGAGAGATTGCTTGTGAGTAAAAGCTGCATTGTGGTGAGTATGAAAGCCAATCGGATTCTCAAGCCCTTGATCTTCAGTCCCAAGTAATTTCATGACTTCCTTCCATTTGATAGAAAGAAGTTTGCCATTTGTCATCCAAGGGAGAGATCTTTCCTCATGAGTGCCAAGATGGACGGTGGCATAAAAAACTGAGCTACCAAGTCCGCATCAAAATCCTTGTTGAACTCCATGATGCTAAGAATGTTCAACTGAGTACACATCTGCAGAGCTTCGCTAAAGTAGTTCAGATCCTTCTCCATATAAGCAATGTCGATGGAGCGGACATCAACAAAGATATTCCTCTTGGCCTTGATCACATCAAAATAGATTGCCCACTGAAAACGGTTCCAGAAGGGACAATTGACCAAATTGGGCTCTTGATCATGCTCATAAGGATTGCGCCGACGCTTCTCCCAGAACTCCTTGGCAGTCATCTCAGTGACGGACTTGGGCTTCGTCTTGGGCTTCTTTGCAGTACTCTTGGACAGCTACTGTGACTGAGTGGGCGGAACACTTGAAGAAGCACCCGCTACCTCAGATGTGCGGTAGCGCTTTGAAACAAAGCACCCTAGGTTGATATGACGGGCAGGATGCTCCGAAGGGCCATCACCTGGAACCAAACACATGAACACGAGAAACAACATGAAAGAACGAGCATAAGCCACTAGAAAAAGCAACAAGGATCAATATTTGGTAAGGGAATGGTGGAAGTTGGCATCTAGTGATAGTACCACGACTGGTAAGCGGCAGTACCGCTCTAGGGGAGTGGTAGTACCGCTTAAGGCGGGGAACGGCGGATTCTCTACTGCCGCGGCCACACCTGGTACTGCCGGAATGCCAAAATCAAAAATAAACCTACCAAACATCAATCCTAGCAGTTTAGAAGCCTTCACCATCCTACGCAAGCTTTGATTTGGCCAAAAATTGAAGAATGCAAAGCGTATTGCCCTTAAATCCTAGATCTGAAACCTAGAAGCAAAGAGAAAGAGATGGGGGGCAATACCAACATGCATGGATTGAGGAAGGGGTGGGGATTGATCGCACCGGAGGAGAAGGGGAAAATGGCCCGGAGGAGGCGGCTGATACGTCTCCAACGTATCTACTTTTCCAAACACTTTTGCCCTTGTTTTGGACTCTTACTTGCATGATTTGAATGGAACTAACCCGGACTGACGATGTTTTCAGCAGAACTGCCATGGTGTTGTTTTTGTGTAGAATAAATAGTTCTCGGAATCGCCTGAAAATCAACGGAGATTTATTTCAAAAAATATAAAAAATACCTGCAAGAAGATCCACACCGGGGGGCCCACAGGCTGTCCTCGAGGGTGGGGGGCGCGCCCCCCTTCCCAGGGCGCGCCCCCTGCCTCGAGGGCACCCCAATGCCCCACCGACGTATCCCCAGGTCCTATATATTCCGTTTCATGGAGAGAAAAATGAAGGAGAAAGAATTATCACGTTTTACGAGATGGAGGCGCCGCCAAGCCCTAATCTCTCTCCGGAAGGCTGATCTGGAGTCCGTTCGGGGCTCCGGAGAGTGGAGATCGTCGCCGTCGTCATGATCAACCTTCCTCCATCACCAATTCCATGATGCTCACCGCCGTGTGTGAGTAATTCCATCGTAGGCTTGCTGGACGGTGATGGGTTGGATGGGATCTATCATGTAATCAAGTTAGTTTTGTTAGGGTTTGATCCCTAGTATCCACTATGTTCTGAGATTGATGTTGCTATGACTTTGCTATGCTTAATGCTTGTCACTAGGGCCCGAGTGCCATGATTTCAGATCTGAACCTATTATGTTTTCATGAATATATGTGTGTTCTTGATCCTATCTTGCAAGTCTATAGTCACCTACTATGTGTTATGATCCGGCAACCCCGAAGTGACAATAATCGGGACCACTCCCGGTGATGACCATAGTTTGAGGAGTTCATGTATTCACTATGTGTTAATGCTTTGGTCTGGTACTCTATTAAAAGGAGGCCTTAATATCCCTTAGTTTCCAATAGGACCCCGCTGCCACGGAAGGGTAGGACAAAAGATGTCATGCAAGTTCTTTTCCATAAGCACGTATGACTATATTCGGAATACATGCCTACATTGCATTGATGAACCAGAGCTAGTTCTGTGTCACCCTAGTTTATAACTTCTACATTATGAATTGCATCCAACGTAATTTCCCATCACCGATCCAATGCCTACGAGCTTTACCTATATTGCTAGCTGCTTATTTAATTTTCTGTTGCTTATAACACAAAAACTACACAAAACATTATCTTTACTTTTATTGTTGCTACCACCACTATCATATTACTGTGCTACTAAACTATCTTGATGCAGATACTAAGTTTCCAGGTGTGGCTGAATTGACAACTCAGTTGCTAATACTTAAGAGTATTCTTTGGCTCCCCTTGTGTCGAATCAACAAATTTGGGTTTAATACTTTACCCTCGAAAACTGTTGCGATCCCCTACACTTGTGGGTTATCAAGACTATTTTCTGGCACCGTTGCTAGGGAGCATAGCTCTATTCTTGAAGTCACTTGGGATTTATGTCTGCTTATCACTATGAAGAATTTGAAGGACTCAAAAACCAAGATCTTACCCTCAACTACGAGGGGAGGTAAGGAACTGCCATCTAGCTCTGCACTTGATTCCCCTTCTGTTATGAGTAAACTTGCGACACCTACTCCTGCTACTGAATCTGATATGTCGTATGTTCTTGATGATGCTACCTCTGCTATGTATGATGAAACTACCTCTATGCCTGATACTGTGCCACTAGGTGAATTTCTAGATGAGCAAATTGCTAAGGTTAGGGAGAGTGCAAATGTTGATGATATTTACGAAAGTGATGATGAAATTACTCCCAATAGATATGAATTATCTGTTGTGCCTGAGGGTTATGTTATTGATGAAGAAACTGCTAGAGAATTTCTTGTTTGCAATGGTAGATATGATCTTAAGAAGTTATTAGCTAAGCTAAAAGAAAAGTCCTTGAATGCTAGAATGAAACATGACCTTGCTTTTGCTACTTCACCTATTTGTGTCACTGATAAGGATTATGAATTCTCTGTTGATCCTGAGTTAATTACTTTGGTTGAACCTGATCCTTTCCATGGCTATGAGTCTGAAACTGTTGTAGCACATCTTACCAAGTTGAATGATATAGCCACCCAGTTTACCAATGATGAAAAGATTCGCTACTACTATATCCTTATGCTATTTCCGTTCTCGTTAAAGGGTGATGCTAAGACTTGGTTTAATTCTCTTGATCCTGGTTGTGTGCATAGTCCCCGGGATATGATGTATTACTTTTCTGCTAAATATTTTCCCGCTCATAAGAAACAAGCTGCCTTACAGGAAATATATAACTTTGCTCAAACTGAAGAAGAGAGTCTCCCACAAGCTTGGGGGAGGCTTATCCAGTTACTTAATGCTTTGCCTGATCATCCTCTTGAGATGCATGATATACTTGATGTCTTTTATAATGGACTAACCGATGCTTCCAGAGACCACCTGGATAGTTGTCATGGTTGTGTTTTCAGGGAAAGAACAGTTGAACAAGCTGAATTACTATTGAATAATATGCTAGCCAATGAAAATAATTGGACGCTTCATGAACCATCCCCTAAGCCAACTCCGAAGAAAAGAGGTGTTCTATTTCTCAGTCCTGAAGATATGCAAGAGGCAAAGAAATCTATGAAAGAAAAAGGTATTAAAGCTGAAGATGTTAAGAATTTACCGCCTATTGAAGAAATACATGGTGTTGATAACCCGACACAGGTAGTAAAGGTAAATTCTCTTTATAGATTTGGTGAAGGTGATATTCCTCGTTATAACTCTACTAGCCAATGCTTAGATGAGTTTGACAATTTCATTGTGAAACAAGAAAACTTTAATGCTTATGTTGGTAGACAATTACAATACAACGCTCATATGATTGAACGCTTGAGTGATTATCTGTTTAGTGCTAAAGATGAACTGAAACTTATTAGTATACATGCTTCTATGGTCACCACTCAAGTAGAACAAGTACTTCAGGCTCAGAATGATTTGCTCAATGAATTAAATAGTAAGAATAATGACTATGCTGTTAGAGTTGCAACTAGAGGTGGTAAAAGGACTCAGGAACCTCTGTATCCTGAAGGCCACCCTAAGAGAATTGAGCAAGATTCTCAGAGAGCTAATTTAGATGCACCTAGTTCTTCTAAGAAGAAAAATAAAAATGATAGAACCTTGCATGCTTCTAGTGAACCTGTAGCTCCCCCACCTGAGAATCCCAATGATATATCTGTTTCTGATGCTGAGACACAATCTGGTAATGAACATGAACCTAGTGATAATAATTATTATTATGTTCATGATGATGCTCAACCTAGCAATGATAATGTTGTAGAGATTGAACCTGTTGTTGATCTTGATAACCCACAATCAAAGATTCAACGTTATGATAAGAGAGACTTTGTTGCTAGGAAGCACGGTAGGGAAAGAGAACCATGGGTTCAGAAACCCATGCCTTTTCCTCTGAAACCATCCAAGAAAAAGGATGATGAAGATTTTGAGCGATTTGCTGAAATGATTAGACCTATCTTTTTGCGTATGCGTTTGACTGATGTGCTTAAAACAAATCCTTATGCCAAGTATATGAAAGATATTATTACCAACAAAAGAAAGATACCTGATGTTGAAATCTCCACCATGCTTGCCAATTACACTTTTGAGGGTGGAATGCCTAAGAAATTAGGAGATCCAGGAGTACCTACTATACCTTGCTCCATTAAGAGAAACTATGTTAAAACTGCTTTGTGTGATCTTGGAGCCGGTGTTAGTGTTATGCCTCTCTCTTTATATTGTAGACATGACTTGAGTAAGTTGACACCTACTGAAATATCTTTGCAAATGGTTGATAAATCAACTGCTATACCTGTCGGTATTTGTGAGGATGTGCCTGTTGTAGTTGCAAATGTTACTATTGTAACGAACTTTGTTATACTTGATATTCCCGAGGATGATAGTATGTCAATATCCTTGGAAGACCTTTACTGAATACTGCAGGGGTTGTTATTGATTGCAACAAAGGCAATGTCACTTTACATATCAATGGTAATGAGCATACAGTACACTTTCCGAGGAAACAACCTCAGGTCCATAGTATCAATTATATTGGAAAAACTTCAACTATTACTATTGGAGGTTTTGAGTTTCCTATTCCAACTATCAAGAAGGCATATGACATACTTATTGTTGGGGACATACATATCCCCATTGAGGTAACATAGTGTTATTCGAAAATTCTCCGGTTTCATGTTACTCGGAAAGAGTTTATTAACAAGACCTGATCTACCTTGTTAATGGATTCCTTTTGATGAACATGGGATATGTGAATCTAGATAGCACAAACCTTCTGTACCCCCCTTTTTATTTTATGTTAATTAGGTCAAATAAAAGAAAATAACATTATCTCTCTGTTTCCAGACTTATCCGTGCAATAAAAAAATATCCCGAAAATAAAAGTTCTCCGAATGCCATGAAAATGAAATATGTTTTTTCTAGATTATTTAAGAAAATATGGCCTCGAGGGCACAGGGCGCGCCCCCTGTCTCGAGGGCCCCACGTGACCCCCCTCCACTTATCCTTTCACCCATGCTCTTCTTCTTCCTCCCAAAAAAATCCCCAACCAGCTCAAACCCGAGTTCAATCTCATTTTGCTGCCATTTTTGATCTCCTTGCTCAAAGCACCATTCACCAAACTGTTTGGGGAGATTGTTCCTTGGTATGTGACTCCTCCATTGGTCCAATTAGTTTTTGTTCTAGTGTTTTATTTGTTGCAAATTTATGCTGTTGTGGTGACCTTGTTCTTGAGCTTGCATGTCAAATTTTCTTGGTCCCAAGTAGTTCTAATGCATGATATAGCCTCTAGGCACTTATAGGAGTTGTTGCTATCAATCTTATTGAGTTTGGTTAACTTTTATTGTGAGTTACTAAAAATTTCAGAAATTTTCAGAAAAGGAAAATGTTAAAAAGATTATTGAGGGGCTCTTCCAGTAAGAGCTCAGAGGAGAAGAAGAAAGAAGAAAATAAGAAGCCCAAGTATCATCTTCCTCGCATGGCGGAAGTTCGATCGTGCGAATGCCCTTGTAATAATTTAATGATGTCCACCGGTATTTACGAAGACTTTTATTGGATGGCAAATAATGCAGGCCTCACCGACTTCCTCAATTACCAAAAAGAGTAGTATCTCTTACTCACCAATATTTTTACGCAAAGCTTTCATTTTCATTCTAGGAAAACACCACCTACGGTGGAGTTTCGCTTATATGATGTGGTTAAGGATATATCACTGCTAGATTTTTGTGAAGTATGCAAAGTACCCTTTGAAGGTAGACTTGATGAACCACGTCATGAGACGTCAAAGGGTTTATTGATATGATAGCCGTAGGTGAAACTAGACAAGTTTCAGGGGCAAGAATCACCAGTATACACTTCCCTGTTCTGCGCTACTTTGCTTTATTTGCTAGTAGGTGTTTAATTGGTCGCGGGAACAGTTGGAACCTCAGTGCCCCTGATATTATCATTTTACGCCATGCTTTGTTTCGTGACACAACTTTTAGCTTGGGCGTCGTCATTGCCAAACGATTGAGTCCGAACCGCTCAAAGGGGGCCGTCTTTGGAGGCATCTTTGCTTCTCGCCTTGCTGAACATTTTAATATACCTATTAGGCATCATGAGAAGGAAGAAAAATTGTTTGCCCCTGTTTATCTAGACTACAAGAGCATGGTAGCTCATTACTTTATTGTTAAAGACAAAAATATGCAGCTACTTTATAAATTGAGGTTTGATGAAATATACTGTGAAATTGTTACCTTGCCTGCACCTTCTTTGTTTGATCTTTCTACAGGCGTATTCCTCATCACCTCAGATGTCTTCTATCGATACCAAGGCCAGGCACAAGCTTCAGAGCATGAGCCAGAACCACCACTTAATCCTTCCCGTCAATCTGTTTATGGGTGGGATCTGGACGAGCTCGCCAACCAGTGGCATCCAGAGGACACATCTCAGTACACTGGAGGGAGTGGCTTTGATCCGTGGCCATAAACCAACTTAGGCCAAAAGCCTAAGCTTGGGGGAGTACGTGTTTCTCACCGACTTACATTCATGTTCACACTTATTTTAGTTGTCGGTGCTCACACTCTTTCACTGTACCATCCATGCTTAGTTTAATTTTCCTTTTCTTAGTCTTTTTTTGTGTGCTAGAAAAACCCAGAAAAACAAAAAAATATTAGTTGTAGCTTCTAGCTAGTTTACTTTCTTTGCTTGTAGTAGTAACTAAAAAATGAAAACCCAAAAAGATTTCCCGTTCTTCTTTTGCTTGTTGGGAGCTTTCCCGTGTAAATAGTTTCTTTTCTTTTATTTAGGGGTTAAGAGTAGAAGACCATGATTGAAAATGCTTAGTGGCTCTCATATGCTTTGTTGTTGATTTAACCTTGAGCCATATTACCTTGTCTTCTCTCTTTTTCGGGGAAACTGTCCTCCCACGAGCACCTATGGGACCGGAGCCCCTTCTACGTTGCGGTAAGGGAGCGGAGGGAGCACGGAGAGCAGATCGAGGGGCACACGCGGGCAGTTTACCCAGGTTCGGGCCGCGATGACGCGTAAAACCCTACTCCTGCTTTGGTTGTATTGAGTTCTTGGGCTTGGGAGCTTGAAGATCTATAGTACTAGCTACACCAAGCGTGGGAGTGAGCGAGTTTCTGGGATCAAACCCCCTCTACGTTGTGCATGGGCCTCCTTTTATAGCTCAAAGGGGTCACCGACAGGTGTCACCGTAGAGGGTAAAAGTGTAAATTTGGTGGTAGTTGCAACAGTGCATGAACAGTGGATGAACAATGGTCTTCACCTAACCTTGACGGTGGGGGACAAGGGCATTTAATGCCCGTCGCCGTCGACCCCAAAATGGTCTGTCCATGCGTCTCCGTTCGCCACGGTGGTAGCTTCGTCACCGTGGCTCGCCAGCGTGTCCCTCAGGCTGCACAGCCATCTGCCACGCGCCCCTGGAAGGGCCCCAGGGCGACGCATGGCTGAGTGAGCTGGAGCGCAGACACACAGTGTGAGCTTCCCCCGGCAAGCACCTTGCCGGGACCGCTATCTTGCCGGGCCCGGAAGCTTGCCGCTTCCTGGGCCCTGCCGGGGCGCACGATGCGCCGCGATGTATCTTTTGCGGTGTTTATCCTTTGGCCTTCCTGGCAAGCACCTCTTGCCAGGGTCTTGTGCTGAAAAGATGTCCTTGAGCCTGGTGCGGCCTTCCCGGCAAGTTCCTCTTGTCGGGGTCTTGTCTTCTAACTTGAATACTTTGTTCTTGAATGGCTTGAAGGGGTCTGGAGCGGGCCTCGGCAAGCGCGTGGTAAGCCCTGCCGCGAGAAGCTGCTACTGCCCGTGCACAAGTTGGGGTACTAAGGTACCCCTACCTTAGTACACCGACAGGAGCCCCCGGGCCTGGGCCACACACGGTGCCGAGCGCTGTTGGGCCAGGCCAAGATAGTGCACGGGCACACGCGGCCCACGGCAAGCCGTATCCCTCTCCGTATCCGCCGCATCCCGCCCTAACGGCACGCGTCGATTGCGGCGTCGTGGGAGAGATCGTGGTCTATTCTTTAATGGGAAATGCGGAACGTCCCCCACTTCCCCCTTAAAAGCAGAGGAAGCAGGGGCAGTTCCCCCCATCGTCTTCATTGCGCCTTGAGTCCTCAGAAACCCCTCCCGCCGCTTCCTGCTTCTGCCCTTCCTCCACCGTCCTTCCCACCCGCCGCGCCGCCGTTCTCCCTCGCCGCCCCCGCCATGGCCCCTAAGAGCGACCAGGCGAAGAGCGACAAGGCGAGGAGCGACAAGGCGAAGAAGGAGAAGTCTGAGCAGGCGGCGAAGCTGGCGGCCATGAGGAGGAAGAGTGTGGTCTTCCCGCCAAGGCTCGGCCCAAGGGAGTTGCGGGACAAGTACTACTTGTTCTGGGAGAGGGAGACGAAGGATCATCCCCGCACCCAAGTCCTCCCCTCCGTGGCCGTCGACATGTTCCCGGGAGGTTACTATTTCTTCGTTGCATTCTTCTACTACGGTCTTTGCCCTCCGTTCTCGAAGTTCTTCTGCGACGTGATGAATACGTACGGCTTCCGTCTCTTAGACTTCACCCCCAACGCCGTCCTCACCCTCGTCGTTTTCGCACATCTGTGCGAAAACTACGTAGGAGTCCACCCAAATGTAGCTCTTTTTCGCCACTTCTTCACGCCTAGAGTAGAGTCCGGATCCCCCCTCTCCGGCGGGGCGGCGTTTTCTGCTTCCGCGGCTGTCACACCCTGCATTTTGTAACATGTTATTTGTAACTTTGAAGCATGAAAATTTGGACCAGCAAAATTTTTTAGCATCATTTGGCTTTTATTAGGAATTGAGTTTTCTTCATGTGCTTTTTCTTGTGCTCATTAAAGTCAACTATGACCTCTTGTAGAATTCAACTCCATACCCAAAACTTCTGCCCAATGATCATGCCAAGTGTTATATAACAGTATAGTATTTTCTTACAAAATTAATTTGGCCAAAAGGTATTTTATAAATTTAGTTTTCCAAAAACCCCTGAATTGAGATTTGCACTGCAAGTACTTGATTTAGGGTGAGAAAATTATTTCAAAAGGTTTATTTGAGACCTAGTAGTCATAGGACTCCCAGAAACCACAAAGGTATAATTTTAAAAGTTATTTTCCTATTTTATTTAAAAGCTTTTTCTTAAGGCCAGAAATGGTCTTTAATAGGGGGAAATTATTTAACTATTTCAAAAATATTTGCCAAAATTCAGAGAGACTCAGAGGACATATATTGTCCATATATAAGAGTTTCAACACTTGGTCATGTTCAAAATAATGGGCTAAACCCTCTAAAACCTTTTTTGGATATTTCAAGCTTTTGAAATATTTACAAAGGAATTTTTCTCCAAAAATTCCAGGGAAATTCTATCATGTCATATATGACATATTTGATGATCTTGCCAAGTCCCATGCCTTGGGAAGCAAGAAAACATCCTCAAACCCCTTCATAACCATTCTGTCCATATTTGAAGTTTGAGCAACTTTACATTGCCAAACTTGTCCAAATGCTCTCAAACTTGGTGCACATGCTAGAATGACCTAATAAGGCATCTAGACCAAATGGCACAAGATTTGGAATAGAGAAACTTGATCAGATCACCTCAAAACCCTTTCTGTTCAAATGCAAATTTGAACAACTTTACATTACCAACTTTTTATATGGAGCTTCAAACTTTGTGGGCATGATCAATACCCCAAATAATGATGCTACACCAAGTGGTGCATCAAGGGGAGATGATTAGCTTGACTCAATCAAGATGAAACTGTTTCTGTTGATTTCTAGGGTTCACCAAAGTTACATTGGCTAGTTTCTTCAAATGATCCCAAATTTGGTGAAGCACCCTATTTTCTCATGTCCTTCAACCCTGTTAAGTGCCATGTCAAGTGGAGGTCATTTACTTGACCAAACACTGATCAAACACCTTCTGCAGATTTACTAAAACCTCCAACTTGATCACTTTTACTCTTCTCCATGGCCTATGCTTTTTACCACATGATCATTGAGTTACTAGCTAACTCCAGCAACTTCCCCAACACCCCAGCTCCATGATTGAGGGGTGAAATCCCTGTTTTACCTTGCTGGACAGCAAGTTTTCATCCATTCACCAGCACCCTCACTCTCTCTCAGCATCTCCAGGGCATCCAAGGCCTCAGGCCATTTCTTTAATTTCCCCCTGACCTTCTAGACGTTGCTGGACACGTTGGTTTTGACCAGGACGGCGAGAGCGCGGCGATGCCAGCCAAACGCGCGCTCTGGAGCACGTAACAGTGCAGACAAGCACTGTAGCTTCGGCCAATCGCTGACCCCGACAGCCTCGGGCCTCCCCCTTCGCGCCAGTCGAGGCCTCTCGACGTCCGCGACCTCCCCGGCGCTGTCCCCCTCCTCCTGCGCCCTCCAGTGGTCATCGTCGCACGCGCGCTGGCCGCTCGCGACGGTCACTCCTCTGCCTCGCACGCGCGCACTCTCCAGACGCTCCTCCGCTCCCCCTCTCACCTCTACTGGACGTGGAGATCGTCCAGGAACTCCATGGACTCATCCCCTTGGCCTCCCGTGCGCTGTAGCCTCGAGCCGGAGCTCGCCGGCGCACTGGACCACGGGCCTCCGTCGAGCTCCTATTTATAGCCCCTCCCGAGCCTCTCCAGCAGCACCACCAGCCTCACTCCTCTCCACTGATCCCCCCAGCACCTTCAGTTCGACCCCAAGAGGTCCCAGTACTCGGGATCGACCGGAGTGCCGCCGCGTCGGTCCGCCGGCGATCTCGCGGTACGGGCCTCCCCTGCCCTTCCTTTCACCTGTTTCAGAACCCCCTCGCCTTACTGATCCTTTCCCCCTTGTTTCCCCCTCCGTTTGCAGTCGGGAACAGCCACAGTCACCACCTCCCGACGAGCCTCCGCCGTCCCACCTCGCCGCCGGCGAACCGGACCTCCCCGGCGTGCCGCACCACCACCCCTGCATCCGCGACACGACGCTGAGTCCATCCCTGGGCTCTGTTGCCGACGCCGTGGCCGGAAAACTCGCCGGTGAGCTCGCCGTCGCCGTGGCCGCAAGGTTGGAGATGACAGGCGGGCCCCGCATGTCATCCCCACACCTCTCTCCCCCTCCTCTCTGCCACTGACCCACGAGCCCTGCCCGTCAGGTTCAAAAACCTGACGTGCGCGCGCAGGCTCTCGTGCGGCTGGGCTGGACCGCCTGGGCCGTGCACTGTGGCCTCCTCTGGCCCAGTGCACAGGGCACTTTTTCTTTTTCTTTTTCTGTAAATGTTTTAAACATTTCTACAGAAAAGAATAATGGTCCAAATTAAATATTTCCAACTCCTAAAATCTTGTAATATTCCAACCTATTTAATGGTACCACTTTCACTCAAATCCATGAAACTTTGTTGTACAGTTCAAATTTAAATTCAAATTTGGGCAGTAATACTCATGTTCAAAAATCAGTAGATTCTATTCTGTAACTCCAAAACTCCAACCAAGATTTTTCCCCATCTTAGAAATTCCTCTAGTATTTTACAAAAATGAGTTGACATTTTTCTGAGCACTTTGATTTTTCTGTTTTGTTTGTATTCTTATTTTCCCGTGGTTATTATGCGACGTATAGATCCCGTATTTGACGAAGTTGCTGTGGAAGAAGAAGGAGAAGGACTTGAAGACTTTGAAGACCAAGCCAATCCAGGCAAGCAGCCCTTTGACCATGATACACTTGTTCTCGGAACCCGTTTGTTTCCGATGCATGATGATAGGGTTACGATGGTAACCTAGATGAACCACCAGATGATGCATGCCTTATTGTTGATCTTGCTATGTGCTAGATGACATGCAAATAGTTGGTCACGATGCTTGAATGATGCATGTGTGATTTTAACCTTCGTAGTTAATATCTTTGCATGAGCCCATCGGGTGCCCCTAATGCCCGAGGGTGATGATGTGTTAAGTCATCACTTCAGAAAGAAGTGATGTGCCGGTAATATCATGTGCATGGTGGAATGATGGATTAGATTTATGTGTGACTACCGTCCCAACCAAACATGTGCAACCACACTACCCCTTATGGGACGGGGCTTTATTGATTACTTAGGTCGATACTAGCATGGTGCCCGCATTACTAGTGACGGGAAGACTTGAGGTCTTTCCCGGGACGGGGTCGTGCTTGGATAGACGACCATGACTGTTTTCACAGGGCACCGGACACACCGTTGGTCCCTTCGGGTATGCGTGACATTGAAATTAGGGCAAGTCCCATGATCTATTGTTTGTACCCGAGGGCCGTGTACCAACGAGTGGACTATATGTCAGTGTCGTCTAAGGAAAGATAATGACCGGGTGCTTACCCCGGGTACTTGAGGTACCGCGGGTCGTGGATGACACGGAAGTTCCCCGGATCTTGTGGGTAAAGTGTACAACCTCTGCAGAGTGTCAAACTATTCGAATAGCCGTGTCCACGGTCATGGACAGTTGGGTAACCGCTCTTGGGCTACGTCCAATGTTTGTGAAACCATGCGTGTGTATGTGAGTCAAGGTGGTGACTTGACTCGATGAGTTGAACCATATTCATGTTGATATCGGTAACCTGTCTTCGAGGTTACGCAAGTTTATTGATGCATTAACTTGATGGTAGAATATTTGTTCTAGCCTTGCTAGATTGATCATTATTATTCAATTGCATTGTTACTTTGAACCACATCATGGGTTGCTTGCGAGTACATTCAAAGTACTCATTGGCTTGCCACTGGTTATTTAATTCGCCAGGCATGGAAGAACAGGATTATGAGGAAGAGTTCTTTGGAGACGAACATGCGAACTAGGACGCTATCCCAGTCAGAATGCCTGTAGGGTTAAGGCAGATGGCATGGGTTCTACCCGTTTATCGAAGACTTCCGCTATTTGAGTTATTTGCTATTCAGCCCGTGAGGCTCTATCTATGTAAGACTTGGCCATAATGGCCATAATTCGTGTAAAACTATTTGTATGGATGTAAGACTCTTGTTATTTTAGCTTCTGTGTGTTCAGTGAGCATTGATCTCTCGGTCACTGTACACGTGCATTCGGTGATCTTGACTTATAAGTCGGGGTCCCCACAGAGCTGGTATCAGAGCCATCCTGACTGTAGGAAGCCTTAGTTAGCATGGGCGTTAGTTAGATGAGACCTTTTTTCAAAAACCTTCTGAACCTCTCTTCTTTTCTAAACCTGAGATTTCATCAGCTTATTAACCCCTCCTATTCCACCTTTGTAGATGGCCGCTGTACCCGAAGAGCACCTGACCACTGGGTTTCCCTTACTTCTCGAGGATAGCCTCCAGGAGTGTCAGTTCCACCGAGCACCCATCCTCACCTATCTTGATCATTGGGTGAGCGACACTGAGGTGGAGTACCATGTGGAAGTGATCGTGAAGGCAAACGATCCTCCCACAAGTTGGTTCTTCGAGGGACCCCAGATGGCAACACTACCACTCGCTGTCGAGGCTGCTGCACTCAAGGCATTAACTCGTCTCCGCGAGCTTCTTCCGGAGATGGCAGCCAAGATGGCAACTCGCTTCTTACCTTACCGGAAGGAAGGTGACGAAGAAAGCAGCGCACTAGTCCCTCCACTGAAGGAAGGACTCTCGCTTCGGTTCCAGACCTACTTCAGTCTATGTCCCGACAGCCTGGCACAAGACTTGGCCTCAGAATCAATGAAGCTTCGAGAAGAGCTTCACAAGACCAAGGCACTTCTTCGTCGAGCTCAAGAGAAGGCAAATAGGATCAAGAAGGAAGGAGCACCTTCTGGACAATCCGCTATCGCATATCGAGGCGGAAGGCCCTCCGAGGATGTGTCTTCCAAGGGTGAAGAACCACCTCGGCGACGCCGAATGACAGCAAGGGAATATCACAAGCTTTTCCCTGCACCACCGACGAAGCACCGTCGTATCCAACTCCTCCACTCCCCCACACCCTCAAGCGACAAGGGAGCCCAGACATATGAAGACAAGGAGGAAGACCCAGAAGAGCCGGAATACGCGACCGAGCATTCCGCCGCTTAGGCATTATTCGCTACTCGGATATGCCAGTTGTAACCTCTACGGTAGGATAGGTCGTGTAACCCCTATGCGCAGTCGAGTCCTTGTATGGTTCATATGAAACCATCTAGTGTTTGCTTTTGTTGTGTCTGGATGTAAGTCGTAATCTTCCTTCGGGAATATGTAAACGACTACATCACCCATTTGGATTTTAATGAATGAGTTTTGGCCTCTCGGCCCTTGCATGATTTGATTTAGTGTCACACCCACCCCCTTACTAGGCACCCATCTATCTTGTTTTTCCTCTTCCGAGTCATGAGACCTTTTACCGCTCCAACAGGATGCCTATTGTAACTCGTACTGGTACCTCTACCCAGCAGCCCGAAGCCGGAGCATCCTCTCAGCCAGAGGCAGGCCACGACCAAACCAACAACCAAGCTCCACCACCACCTCCTCCAAGCATGGACATGGCTCAGCTTCTCCAAGCTTTCCGAGAGGAACGCCAAGCCAACACTGCAGCCCTTCAGCTGATTGCTCAAGCTGTCACCAACAACCGCCAGCCGGCGGGGAATGGCAATGGACGTTCCACGTTGGCAGAGTTCAAGAAGCATGCACCGCCAACCTTCATCGAGACTGCTGAACCCCTGGATGCAGATGACTGGGTCCATTCCATTGAGGAAATTTTGGAACTAGTCGGATGCACCGAAGACCGCGAGAAGGTGGCTTATGCAGCCCACTGCCTCGGGGGGACTGCTAGAGCTTGGTGGGATGGATTCAAGGTCATGCATGCTGAACAAGACATCACTTGGGTTAACTTCAAGGCAGAATTCCGCAAGGCCCACATTCCTTCCGGAATCATGGCTATCAAAAAGCGCGAGTTCCGAGCCCTGAAGCAAGGAAGTGGCACTGTCAAGGAGTACATGCAGAAGTTCAGTGTTCTGTCAAGGTATGCCCCTGAGGATGTCAGCACTGATGCTGCCAAAAGGGAGCGCTTCATGGAAGGCCTTAATCAGACCCTGCAATACTCGCTTGTCGTGTGCGACTGCCCGTCTTTCCCTGACCTGGTAAACAAGGCACTCATGCTTGAAGACAAGCGGCGTGCTTTGGAAGACACTCGCAAGCGCAAGTTGGTCAGTAAGGGAAGTTCCAGCAACCAGAAGCCTCGTCCGTGGCAGTCAGCCCCGGCCAAACCAACCTATCAGCAACCAAGAGCTCCTGCACCTCGTGCCAACCCTCAGCCTCAGCAGTATGCCAACCCCAGGCCAGCTTTCAACCCCAATACCAGTGGTGGCAACAAGATCAATCCAAACCAAGTCACTTGCTTTGGATGTGGTCAGCCCGGACACATCTCAAGGGTGTGCCCTAACAAGAAGCCTGATGCCCCGCACCCCAATGCGCAGAACCAGGGACAAGGCCGTGGAATGCCACCAAGGAACCCAGCTCCTTGCAATCCACCGAACTATGGGAAGGGGCGTGTGAATCACGTCACTGCTGAAGAAGCCCAGGAAGACCCGGACGTCGTGCTGGGTACGTTCCTTGTCAACTCAGCACCTGCAACTGTCTTGTTTGATTCTGGAGCAACGCATTCATTTGTCACTCAAAGATTTGCATTAAAAAGTGGCATGACCCCTACACCCCTGAATAACCCTATGGTGGTACAAACCCCCGGAGCCGAGATGAGAGCCAAGATAGGCTGTAAAGGAGTCGGTATTACCATTAACGGTGTAGACTTCCTAGCAGACCTTATCATCCTGAGATCGCAAGGCTTGGATGTGATCTTAGGGATGGATTGGCTCAGTAAGCACCAAGGCTTGTTAGACTGTGCCAATCAGACAGTCACTTTGACCAATGACCAGGGAGTCGAAGTCAAGTTTGCCCCCAACTCCTCTTCCGCTCAAGCCGCTAAAGTCAACTGTCCGTCTGAAGTTGGGCTAAATAAGGTACCGGTGGTATGTGAGTATCCTGATGTCTTTCCGGATGAACTACCGGGAATGCCCCCTGACCATGACATTGAGTTCATCATCGAGCTCGTGCCCGGAGCAGGACCCATCTATAAGAAGCCTTATAGAATGGGGACGGAAGAATTAGCCGAGTTGAAGAAGCACCTAGAAGAGCAGCTAAGGAAGGGATTTATTCGCCCAAGTGCCTCCCCTTGGGGATCTCCTGTTCTGTTTGTGGCAAAGAGGGACGGTACCATCCGCTTATGCATTGACTATCGTTCCCTCAATGAAGTTACAATCAAGAACAAGTACCCACTTCCCAAGATCGAAGATCTGTTTGATCAGCTCAGCGGAGCCAAGGTATTCTCCAAGATCGACCTCAGATCTGGGTACTACCAGCTAAAGATCAGACCCCAAGATATTCCGAAGATGGCATTCGTGACCAGATATGGCCTGTACGAGTGCACGGTCATGTCTTTTGGGTTAACCAATGCCCCAGCTTACTTCATGTATCTCATGAATAAAGTCTTCATGGAATATTTGGACAAGTTTGTTGTTGTCTTCATTGATGACATTCTTGTGTTCTCGAAGTCGGAGGAAGAGCGAGCAGCATCAGAGGATGGTCCTAGACAAGCTTCGTGAGCACCAACTGTATGCCAAATTCAGCAAGTGTGAGTTCTGGCTGCATAAAGTTGGATTCTTAGGTCATGCCTTGACCGAGGAAGGATTATCTGTTGATCCTGCAAAAATCGAAGCTGTGACCCAATGGCAATCTCCAACGACCGTCAAGTAAGTCAGAAGCTTCCTCGGACTAGCGGGCTATTACCGCAAGTTCGTGGAAGGATTCTCTAGCATTGCACGACCAATGACTCAGCTCCTCAAGAAGGACAAGAAGTTCGAGTGGACGCCAAAATGCGAAGAGAGCTTCCAAGAGCTCAAGAAGAGATTGACCACCGCCCCAGTTCTGGCAACACCTGATATTCACAAGGAGTTCGTGATATATTGTGATGCCTCTCGAACCGGATTGGCAAGTGTTCTGATGCAAGAAGGCCGCGCCATAGCATATCTCTCCAGGCAGCTACGACCCCATGAGGAGAACTACGCTACTCACGATCTTGAGCTAGCGGCAGTAGTCCATGCCTTGAAGACATGGCGGCATTACCTCCTAGGGAAACGGTGTGAGATCTACACAGACCACAAAAGTCTGAAGTACATTTTCACCCAAAAGGAATTGAACATGAGGCAGTGGAGATGGTTGGAACTCATCAAAGACTATGACCTCAGTGTTCAGTATCACCCTGGGAAGGCTAACGTGGTGGCCGATGCCTTAAGCAGGAAGGCTTGCTCTTTGAATGCCGTTATTCAAGAAAGGCAGCCAGCCTTGTCTAAGGAGATCGAACAATTCAGTTTGGAATTGTTCACCCCTAGATTTCTGGATCATTTGGAAGTCAGACCGACCCTGATGGACGACGTCAAGAAGGCACAAGATGTACACGCAAGCATCGAAGGCATCAAGAACATGATGAAGCTGGGCAAGGCCCCAGGATTCTCCGAAGACGAGCACGGGATTGTTTGGTACAAAGGTCGCCTCTGCGTACCAAACAACACAGAGCTGAAGACGCTAATTCTGCAAGAAGCCCACGACACTCCGTATTCCATCCACCCCGGAGGAACCAAGATGTACCAAGACTTGAAGGCACGATTCTGGTGGCACGGTATGAAGACAGAGATTGCAACCTATGTTGCAAGGTGTGATGTGTGCCAAAGGGTCAAGGCTGAATATCAGCGACCTGCTGGATTGCTTCAACCACTCAAGGTTCCTGAGTGGAAGTGGGATAAAGTCGGGATGGACTTCGTCACTGGATTACCAAGGTCGAATAAAGGACATGACTCTATCTGGGTCATAGTCGATCATTTGACCAAGGTGGCCCATTTCATTCCTGTCAAGACTACCTACTCAGGCAACCAGCTGGCAACTCTATATATCAACCGAATCGTAAGTCTTCACGGTGTTCCCAAGGAGATTGTGTCAGATCAAGGCACCCAGTTCACTTCAAGGTTCTGGAAGAGATTCCAAGAAGCCTTGGGAACCAAGTTGTCTTTCAGCACAGCTTTCCACCCACAGACCGGAGGACAGACTGAGCGAGTCAATCAGATTCTCGAAGACATGCTCTGAGCCTGTGTCCTGGCGTATGGAGCCAAGTGGGAAGACTGTCTCCCTTTTGCCGAGTTCTCCTATAACAACAGTTACCAGTCAAGCCTTCAGATGGCACCATTTGAGGTATTGTACGGACGCAGATGCCGCACACCCCTCAATTGGTCGGAGACTGGAGAAGGACTAGTCTTTGGACCGGATATTCTCCGCGCAGCAGAAGAGCAAGTCCAACTAGTCAGAGAGCGATTAAAGGAAGCCAAGTCAAGGCAGAAGAGCTATGCTGACACTCGACGTCGGAACATGAGTTTCCATGTCGGGGACCATGTGTACCTGCGGGTAACTCCTCTGAAGGGAACCAAGCGTTTCCACGTCAAGGGGAAGCTCGCACCAAGGTTCATTGGACCCTTTGAGATCACCGACCGACGAGGAGAAGTGGCTTATCAGTTGGAACTACCACCTGAGCTATCCGATGTGCACAATGTGTTCCATGTGTCACAACTCCGGAAATGTCTCCAAGTTCCAGACAAGCCTAATCTCTACAAGGATGTGGATCACCAAGCCATTGATCTGCAGCCTGATTTGACCTACCGCGAGAAGCCCATTCGCATTCTGGACGAAGCAGAACGACGTACGCGAAGCCGTACCATCAAGTATTTCAAGGTCCAGTGGAGCAACCACACCGAAGCAGAAGCAACCTGGGAACGAGAAGACTATCTTAGATCCGAGTTTCCCGACCTCTTTTAAGCCCTAGTTTAGGAATCTCGGGGACGAGATTCTTGTAAGGGGGGTAGGTCTGTCACACCCTGCATTTTGTAACATGTTATTTGTCACTTTGAAGCATGAAAATTTGGACCAGCAAAATTTTTTAGCATCATTTGGCTTTTATTTGGAATTGAGTTTTCTTCATGTGCTTTTTGTTGTGCTCATTAAAGTCAACTATGACCTCTTGTAGAATTCATCTCCATACCCAAAACTTCTGCCCAATGATCATGCCAAGTGTTATATAACAGTATAGTATTTTCTTACAAAATTAATTTGGCCAAAAGGTATTTTATAAATTTAGTTTTCCAAAAACCCCTGAATTGAGATTTGCACTGCAAGTACTTGATTTAGGGTGAGAAAATTATTTCAAAAGGTTTATTTGAGACCTAGTAGTCATAGGACTTCCAGAAACCACAAAGGTATAATTTTAAAAGTTATTTTCCTATTTTATTTAAAAGCTTTTTCTTAAGGCCAGAAATGGTCTTTAATAGGGGAAAATTATTTAACTATTTCAAAAATATTTGCCAAAATTCAGAGAGACTCAGAGGACATATATTGTCCATATATAAGAGTTTCAACACTTGGTCATGTTCAAAATAATGAGCTAAACCCTCTAAAACCCTTTCTAGATATTTCAAGATTTTGAAATATTTACAAAGGAATTTTTCTCCGAAAATTCCAGGGAAATTCTATCATGTCATATATGACATATTTGATGATCTTGCCAAGTCCCATGCCTTGGGAAGCAAGAAAACATCCTCAAACCCCTTCATAACCATTCTGTCCATATTTGAAGTTTGAGCAACTTTACATTGCCAAACTTGTCCAAATGCTCTCAAACTTGGTGCACATGCTAGAATGACCTAATAAGGCATATAGACAAAATGGAACAAGATTTGGAATAGAGCAACTTGATCAGATCACCTCAAAACCATTTCTATTCAAATGCAAATTTGAACAACTTTACATTACCAACTTTTTATCTGGAGCTTCAAACTTTGTGGGCATGATCAATACCCCAAATAATGATGCTACACCAAGTGGTGCATCAAGGGGATATGATTAGCTTGACTCAATCAAGATGAAACTGTTTCTGTTGATTTCTAGGGTTCACCAAAGTTACATTGGCTAGTTTCTTCAAATGAGCCCAAATTTGGTGAAGCACCCTATTTTCTCATGTCCTTCAACCCTATTAAGTTCCATGTCAAGTGGAGGTCATTTACTTGACCAAACACTGATCAAACACCTTCTGCAGATTTACTAAAACCTCCAACTTGATCACTTTTACTCTTCTCCATGGCCTATGCTTTTTACCACATGATCATTGAGTTACTAGCTACCTCCAGCAACTTCCCCAGCACCCCAGCTCCATGATTGAGGGGTGAAATCCCTGTTTTACCTTGCTGGACAGCAAGTTTTCATCCATTTACCAGCACCCTCACTCTCTCTCAGCATCTCCAGGGCATCCAGGGCCTCAGGCCATTTCTTTACTTCCCCCTGACCTTCTAGACGTTGCTGGACACATTGGTTTTGACCAGGACGGCGAGAGTGCGGCGATGCCAGCCAAACGCGCGCTCTGGAGCACGTAACAGTGCAGACAAGCACTGTAGCTTCGGCCAATCACTGACCCCGACAGCCTCGGGCCTCCCCCTTCGCGCCAGTCGAGGCCTCTCGACGTCCGCGACCTCCCCGGCGCTATCCCCCCTCCTCCTGCGCCCTCCAGTGGTCGTCGTCGCACACGCGCTGGCCGCCCGCGACGGCCACTCCTCTGCCTCGCACGCGCGCACTCTCTAGACGCTCCTCCTCTCACTTCTACTGGACGTGGAGATCGTCCAGGAACTCCATGGACTCATCCCCTTGGCCTCCCGTGCGCTGTAGCCTCGAGCCGGAGCTCGCCGGCGCACTGGACCAGGGGCCTCCGTCGAGCTCCTATTTATAGCCCCTCCCGAGCCTCTCCAGCAGCACCACCAGCCTCACTCCTCTCCACTGATCCCCCCAGCACCTTCAGTTCGACCCCAAGAGGTCCGAGTACTCGGGATCGACCGGAGCGCCGGCGCGTCGGGCCGCCGGCGATCTCGCGGTACGGGCCTCCCCTGCCCTTCCTTTCACCTGTTTCGGAACCCCCTCGCCTCACTGATCCTTTCCCCCTTGTTTCCCCCTCCGTTTGCAGTCGGGAACAGCCACAGCCACCACCTCCCGATGAGCCTCCGCCGTCCCACCTCACCGCCGGCGAACCGGACCTCCCCGGCGTGCCGCACCTCCACCCCTGCATCCGCGACACGACGCTGAGTCCATCCCTGGCCTCCGTTGCCGTCGCCGTGGCCGGAAAACTCGCCGGTGAGCTCGCCGTAGCCGTGGCCGCAAGGTTGGAGATGACAGGCGGGCCCCGCCTGTCATCCCCACACCTCTCTGCCACTGACCCACGGGCCCCGCCCGTCAGGTTCAAAAACCTGACGTGCGCGCGCAGGCTCCCGTGCGGCTGGGCTGGACCGCCTGGGCCGTGCACTGTGGCCTCCTCTAGCCCAGTGCACAGGGCACTTTTTCTTTTTCTTTTTCTGTAAATGTTTTAAACATTTCTACAGAAAAGAATAATGGTCCAAATTAAATATTTCCAACTCCTAAAATCTTGTAATATTCCAACCTATTTAATGGTACCACTTTCACTCAAATCCATGAAACTTTGTTGTACTGTTCAAATTTAAATTCAAATTTGGGCAGTAATACTCCTGTTCAAAAATCAGTAGATTCTATTCTGTAACTCCAAAACTCCAACCAAGATTTTTTCCCATCTTAGAAATTCCTCTAGTATTTTACAAAAATGAGTTGACATTTTTCTGAGCACTTTGATTTTTCTGTTTTGTTTGTATTCTTATTTTCCCGTGGTTATTATGCGACGTATAGATCCCGTATTTGACGAAGTTGCTGTGGAAGAAGAAGGAGAAGGACTTGAAGACTTTGAAGACCAAGCCAATCTAGGCAAGCAGCCCTTTGACCATGATACACTTGTTCTCGGAACCCGTTTGTTTCCGATGCATGATGATAGGGTTACGATGGTAACCTAGATGAACCACCACATAATGCATGCCTTATTGTTGATCTTGCTATGTGCTAGATGACATGCAAATAGTTGGTCACGATGCTTGAATGATGCATGTGTGATTTTAACCTTCGTAGTTAAAATCTTTGCATGAGCCCATCGGGTGCCCCTAATGCCCGAGGGTGATGATGTGTTAAGTCATCACTTGAGAAAGAAGTGATGTGCCGGTAATATCATGTGCATGGTGGAATGATTGATTAGATTTATGTGTGACTACCGTCCCAACCAAACATGTGCAACCACACTACCCCTTATGGGACGGGGCTTTATTGATTACTTAGGTCGATACTAGCATGGTGCCCGCATTACTAGTGACGGGAAGACTTGAGGTCTTTCCCGGGACGGGGTCGTGCTTGGATAGACGACCATGACTGTTTTCACAGGGCACCGGACACACCATTGGTCCCTTCGGGTATGCGTGACATTGAAATTAGGGCAAGTCTCGTGATCTATTGTTTGTACCCGAGGACCGTGTACCAACGAGTGGACTCTATGTTAGTGTCGTCTAAGGAAAGATAATGACCGGGTGCTTACCCCGGGTACTTGAGGTACCGCGGGTCGTGGATGACACGGAAGTTCCCCGGATCTTGTGGGTAAAGTGTACAACCTCTGCAGAGTGTCAAACTATTCGAATAGCCGTGTCCACGGTCATGGACAGTTGGGTAACCGCTCTTGGGCTACGTCCAATGTTTGTGAAACCATGCGTGTGTATGTGAGTCAAGGTGGTGACTTGACTCGATGAGTTGAACCATATTCATGTTGATATCGGTAACCTGTCTTCGAGGTTACGCAAGTTTATTGATGCATTAACTTGATGGTAGAATATTTGTTCTAGCCTTGCTAGATTGATCATTATTATTCAATTGCATTGTTACTTTGAACCACATCATGGGTTGCTTGCGAGTACATTCAAAGTACTCATTGGCTTGCCACTGGTTATTTAATTGGCCAGGCATGGAAGAACAGGATTATGAGGAAGAGTTCTTTGGAGACGAACATGCGAACTAGGACGCTATCCCAGTCAGAATGCCTGTAGGGTTAAGGCAGATGGCATGGGTTCTACCCGTTTATCGAAGACTTCCGCTATTTGAGTTATTTGCTATTCAGCCCGTGAGGCTCTATCTATGTAAGACTTGGCCATAATGGTCATAATTCGTGTAAGACTATTTGTATGGATGTAAGACTCTTGTTATTTCAGCTTCTGTGTGTTCAGTGAGCATTGATCTCTGGGATCACTGTACACGTGCATTCGGTGATCTCGACTTATAAGTCGGGGTCCCCACAGCGGCGGGGAGTGCACGGTAGTTGCACCCCCGGCGGTCTTGTCGCCGTCGGCCTTCGCTTGGTCAACTTGCTGCGGCCGTGAAGTTGCCGGCTGCTGCGGCGCATCGTTGTTGGCGAAGGCGATGAGGCTCTGTATCGTCGCCCTCCAGTCTTCGGCTTTGTCCGCCGCTGGAGGGAAGTCGAGGAGCAGCTGAGCCCTGGCTAGGGCTTCTGCTGGAGAGGAGGGAAACGGTGGCGAACGGTGCGAGGAGCGGGACACGCTCGGACTTCTAACCGCGTTAGAAGGAGCATGTTCCCGTCCCGGCGACCGCGCCTTGCTCGTGCCAAGACGTTGGCCTTGAGCGTCCCGTGATTCGCCAGCCTGGCCACGTCCCAGCAAGCGTATGGTACCTCTGGTACCACGTCACTGCTGGTCTGGCACCTCCTGAGAAGGACGTGGTGCGTGCACGGACACCGAGGCCTTGGAGTTCGCCCGGTCGTCCGTCTTGTCCTTGGACTTGGTGGCGCCGTGGGTGTCCCCACTGGCGTCCACCCTTCCGCCGGCGCCTCCCCCGCCAACCGTCGGCTCTGGTGGTTGTGGGATCGACGCAGACGGGCCTCCAACCTCCGAAGCCTTCTTCTTCGGAGGCATGTTGATGTAGCCGATGAAGTTGGAGTGGTTGATGAAGAATGCGCCCTCGTGAGCGTCGGATCAGGTTCGCACAACCTCGACGCCCCCTACCTGGCGCGCCAAAGATGTCGGGGGAAACTGTCCTCCCACGAGCACCTATGGGACCGGAGCCCCTTCTACGTTGTGGTAAGGGAGCGGAGGGAGCACGGAGAGCAGATCGAGGGGCACACGCGGGCAGTTTACCCAGGTTCGGGCCGCGATGACGCGTAAAACCCTACTCCTGCTTTGGTGTTATTGAGTTCTTGGGCTTGGGAGCTTGAAGATCTATAGTACTAGCTACACCAAGCGTGGGAGTGAGCGAGTTTCTGGGATCGAACCCCCTCTATGTTGTGCATGGGCCTCCTTTTATAGCTCAAAGGGGTCACCGACAGGTGTCACCGTAGAGGAGGGTAAAAGTGTAAATTTGGTGGTAGTTGCAACAGTGCATGAACAGTGGATGAACAGTGGTCTTCACCTAACCTTGACGGTGGGGGACAAGGGCATTTAATGCCCGTCACCGTCGACCCCAAAAGCGTCTGTCCATGTGTCTCCGTTCGCCACGGTGGTAGCTTCGTCACCGTGGCTCGCCAGCGTGTCCCTCAGGCTGCACAGCCATCTGCCACGCGCCCCTGGAAGGGCCCCAGGGCGACGCGTGGCTGAGTGAGCTGGAGCGCAGGCACACAGTGTGAGCTTCCCCCGGCAAGCACCTTGCCGGGACCGCTATCTTGCCGGGCCCGGAAGCTTGCCGCTTCCTGGGCCCTGCCGGGGCGCACGATGCGCCGCGATGTATCTTTTGCGGTGTTTATCCTTTGGCCTTCCTGGCAAGCACCTCTTGCCAGGGTCTTGTGCTGAAAAGATGTCCTTGAGCCTGGTGCGGCCTTCCCGGCAAGTTCCTCTTGCCGGGGTCTTGTCTTCTAACTTGAATACTTTGTTCTTGAATGGCTTGAAGGGGTCTGGAGCGGGCCTCGGCAAGCGCGTGGTAAGCCCTGCCGCGGGAAGCTGCTACTGCCCGTGCACAAGTTGGGGTACTAAGGTACCCCTACCTTAGTACACCGACACTCTTGTATTAAACGTCTGCAGATTCCAGCTTAGTCCAATGCACGTGCACTATTATTATTATCCACACCGTTCGGTCGTGCGAGTGAAAGGCAATAAGGATGGTATATGATGAACTAACTGAGATGAGAAAAGTTGGTATGAACTTGACCTCTCTTGTTTTTGTAAATATGATTGCTCGTCGTTCCTGATTCAGCTTGTTATGAATGAAACATGTTTGCAATGACAATTAGAGATCATAGCTACTTATGCCATGCTTAATTAGTTGAGAGTTTATAATGGTCTATCTTGCGTGCCAACATGATATTAAAATGGTTGTGATATGGTATGATGGGTGGTATCCTCCTTTGAACGATTTAAGTGACTTGACTTGGCACATGTTCACGCATGTAGTTGAAACAAATCAACATAGCCTTCACGATATTTATGTTCATGGTGATTTATATCCTACTCATATTTGCATTCATTGTTGATTAATTTTAATGCATGTTCATGACCGTTGTTGCTCTCTAGCTGGTCGCTTCCCAGTCTCTTTCAAGCCTTCACCTGTGCTAAGCGAGAATACTGCTTGTGCATCCACTTCCATAAACCCCAAAGTTATTCCATATGAGTCCACCATACCTTCCTAAATGCGGTATTTACCTGCCGTTCCAAGTAAATTTGTATGTGCCAAACTCTAAACCTTCAAATGAAATTATGTTTTGTATGCTCGATCAGCTCATGTATCAACTAGGGCTGTCTATATATTCCATGCTAGGTGGGTTATTCTCACGATGAGTGGACTCCGATCATCATTCACGAGAAAATGGCTGGTAACCGGGATGCCCAGTCCCATGCTCAAAATCATAATAATTAAACAAAACTCCCCCAGGGCTGTTGCTTGTTTGGACGGTAACCCGTGGATTCGGCTGACCGTGGAGTGTGCTTGTTGGTGGTTGGGGGAGTATAAAATTTACCATTCTGTTTGGGAACCGCCTATAATGTGTGTAGCATGGAAGATATCGAGATGTTTGGTTGTTATGTTGACAATGAAAGTATACCGCCCAAAATGTTATTCAATCTCTATTTAAAAATCAAGCTCTGGCACCACTACAAATCCCTGCTTCCCTCTGTGAAGGGCATGTCTATTTACTTTTATGCAGAGTCATGATCCTCTTATCGAAAAGCACCAGTAGGAGAGCACCTCTGTCGTTGCATGTATTACTATTAATTTGCATTGAGTATGATCATGACTGGATCTCTTTTACCATGAATTACAATGTCTAGTCAGTCCTTGATCTTTAAAGGTGCTCTGCATTTGAGTTTTGCGGTCTCAGAAAGGGCTAGCGAGATACCATCTTGTTATATCATATCATGATTGTTTTGAGAAGTGTTATCATCCGAGGTTTATTATTATTGCTCGCTAGTTGATTATGCCATTGATGTGAGTAGTCTTGAGACCTGAAAGTTATTGTGAATGTGGTTAGTTCATGATCTTGTTGAAAACCTGAATGCTAGCTTACATATTTACAACAACAAGAGCAAATAGAGTTTGTCAAAGTTTTTGTTTATCAATTTTAATTTATCAACTGAATTGCTTGAGTACAAGCAAAGGTTTAAGCTTGGGGGAGTTGATACGTCTCCAACGTATCTACTTTTCCAAACACTTTTGCCCTAGTTTTGGACTCTAACTTGCATGATTTGAATCGAACTAACCCGGACTGACGTTGTTTTCAGCAGAACTGCCAAGGTGTTGTTTTTCTGTAGAATAAAAAGTTCTCGAAATCGCCTGAAAATCAATGGAGATTTATTTCAGAAAATATAAAAAATACCTGCAAGAAGATCCACACCGGGGGCCCACGGGCTGTCCTCGAGGGTGGGGGCGCGCCCCCCTGCCTCAAGGGCACCCCGATGCCCCACCGACGTATCCCCAGGTCCTATATATTCCATTTCGTGGAGAAAAAAATGAAGGAGAAAGAATTATCGTGTTTTACGAGACGGAGCCGCCACCAAGCCCTAATCTCTCTCGGGAGGGCTGATCTGGAGTCCGTTCGCGGCTCCGGAGAGTGGAGATCGTCGCCGTCGTCATCATCAACCTTCCTCCATCACCAATTCCATGATGCTCACCGCCGTGTGTGAGTAATTCCATCGTAGGCTTGCTGGACGGTGATGGGTTGGATGGGATCTATCATGTAATCGAGTTAGTTTTGTTAGGGTTTGATCCCTAGTATCCACTATGTTCTGAGATTGATGTTGCTATGATTTTGCTATGCTTAATGCTTATCACTAGGGCCCGAGTGCCATGATTTCAGATCTGAACCTATTATGTTTTCATGAATATATGTGTGTTCTTGATCCTATCTTGCAAGTCTATAGTCACCTACTATGTGTTATGGTCCGGCAACCCCGAAGTGACAATAATCGGGACCACTCCCGGTGATGACCATAGTTTGAGGAGTTCATGTATTCACTATGTGTTAATGCTTTGGTCCGGTACTCTATTAAAAGGAGGCCTTAATATCCCTTAGTTTCCAATAGGACCCCGCTGCCACGGGAGGGTAGGACAAAAGATGTCATGCAAGTTCTTTTCCATAAGCACGTATGACTATATTCGGAATACATGCCTACATTGCATTGATGAACTGGAGCTAGTTCTATGTCACCCTAGTTTATAACTTCTACATGATGAATTGCATCCAACGTAATTTCCCATCACCGATCCAATGCCTGCGAGCTTTACCTATATTGCTAGCTGCTTATTTACTTTTCCGTTGCTTATAACACAAAAACTACAAAAACATTATCTTTACTTTTATTGCTGCTACCACCACTATCATATTACTGTGCTACTAAACTATCTTGCTGCAGATACTAGGTTTCCAGGTGTGGCTGAATTGACAACTCAGTTGCTAATACTTAAGAGTATTCTTTGGCTCCCCTTGTGTCGAATCAATAAATTTGGGTTTAATACTTTACCCTCGAACACTGTTGCGATCCCCTACACTTGTGGGTTATCAGCGGCCCACCGACGTCCTCCCATGGCGAGTTCGTCGCCGGTGCACGAAGAAGACATGAGGGTCGAATGGGTATGGGGGAGAAGAAACTTGATACGTCTCCAACGTATCTATAATTTTTGATTGTTCCATGCTATTATATATTATGTTTTGGATGTTTAATGGGCTTTATCATACACTTTTATATTATTTTTGGGACTAACCTATTAACCCAAAGGCCCAGTGCAGATTGCTTTTTTTGCCTATTTCAGGGTTTCACAGAAAAGGAATATCAAACGGAGTCCAAACGGAATGAAACCTTCACGAGAGTTATCTTTGGAACAATATCAACACAGAAGACTTGGAGTACACGCGAGGGAACGAAGGAGGCGGCCACGAGGGTCCAGGGCGCGCCCCCACCCTCGTGGCCCCCTCTGGATCCCCCGATGCCCTCCTTCTTCCTATATATACCCATGTACCCTTAAAACATCGAGGCAATAGAGAAAACCCTAATTCCACCGCCGCGACCTTCTGTTACCGTGAGATCCCATCTTGGGGCCTGTTCCGGAGCTCCGCCGGAGGGGGGATCTTCCACGGAGTGCTTCTACATCAACACCATTGCCTCACCATGAGTTGTGAGTAGTGTACCACAGACCTTCGGGTCCAGAGTTATTAGCTAGATGGCTTCTTCTCTCTTTTTGGATCTCAATACCAAGTTCTCCTCGGTCTTCGAGGAGATCTATTCGATGTAATCTTTTTGCGGTGTGTTTGTCGAGATCTGATGAATTGTGGGTTTATGATCAAGATTATCTACGAGAAATATTTGATTCTTTTCTGAATTCTCTTTTGTATTATTATAATATCCTTGCAAGTCTCTTCGAATTATCGGTTTGGTTTGGCCTACTAGATCTATAGTTCTTGCAATGGGAGAAGTGCTTGGCTTTGGGTTCAATCTTGTGGTGTCCTTTCCCAGTGATAGCAGGGGCAGCAAGGCACGTATTGTATTGTTGCCATCGAGGATAAAAAGATGGGATTTATATCATATTGCTTGAGTTTATCCCTCTACATCATGTCATCTTGCTTAAGGCATTACTCTGTTCTTATGAACTTTATACTCTAGATGCATGCTAGATAGCGGTCGATGTGTGGAGTAATAGTAGTAGATGCAGAATCGTTTCGGTCTACTTGTCACGGACGTGATGCCTGTATATAATGATCATGCCTAGATATTCTCATAACTATGCGCTTTTATATCCATTGCTCGACAGTAATTTGTTCACCCACCGTAGAATTATGCTATCATGAGAGAAGCCACTAGTGAAACCTATGGCCCCAGGGTCTATTCTCAACATATTAATCTACCATCTACTTTACTTTGTTGTTTTTACTTTATGTTCTTATATCCAAAAATACCAAAAATATCAAACTATCCTATCTATCATATACCACTTTCGTAAGTGACCGTAAAGGGATTGACAACCCCTTATCACGTTGGCTGTGAAGTTCTTATTTGTTTGTGTAGGTGCGAGGGACTCGCGCGTGGTCTCCTACTGGATTGATACCTTGGTTCTCAAAAACTGAGGGAAATACTTAAGCTACTATGATGCATCACCCTTTCCTCTTCGAGGGAATACAACGCAAGTTCGTGGAGTAGAAAGAAGAATTTCTGGCGCCGTTACCGGGGAGGCTTACGCAAAAGTCATATACCAAGTACCTATCACAAACCCTTATCCTTCGCATTACATTTATTTGCCTCTCGTTTTCCTCTCCCCCACTTCACAATTGCCGTTTTATTTGCCCTTTTTCCGTTCGCCTTTCTGTTTGTTTGTGTTGCTATGTGCCCTCTATTAGCTTGCATCTTTCCTTGCTAAATTATGGATCCTCATCCACTTGCAAATCTTTTTAAGAGATCCAATTATGTTGAACCTATTGCTAGTGAGTTGAGTGCACTAGATTATCTTTATGAGGTTTTGCTTGAAATTCATGAATCTGAAAATTGTGAGAAATTGTTAAAAGAAAAAGTGATTCACGATAGCTCCTTAAAAACATGATTGCAATGATGTTATTATAAATTCTATTAATGTCAATTGTGTTAATGATATGCAAAACCCTAAGCTTGGGGATGCTAGTATTGCTATGTCTACTACTTGTTGCAATGATCATGATTGGGGTGATGCATCTTACGATCTTGAAAATTTATTTAAACCCCATCATGAATATGAGATTGATAATAATGTTTGCCATAGTATTGAAAGTGTGTTTGAAAGAATGTCAACTTTTGATCCCACTTTAGATATTGATCAATCTTATGATTTTTTTGATAAAAGTGGGTTTGGAGAGGTCATGACTTTAGTTAATGTTGATCCCGCTATTTTGGAAGAGTGTCAACTTCGCATGCATGTGGTTCATGTTGAGAATATTTTTTGTGATAGCTATATTGTTGAATTTTCCTATGATCCTATGTGCAATTATTATGAGAGAGGAAAATATGGTTGTAGAAATTTTCATGTTGCTAAATTACCTCTCGATATGTTGAGATTGCTTTTATTTCTTTCTTCTTCCTTGCATATGCTAGATCTTGCTTGTCTTGCTAATTTATTTTCCTATAAAATGCATATGCATAGGAAGTATGTTGGACTTAAATGTGTTTGCCACGTGTATTATGATGCTCTCTTTGTGCTTCAATTCTTATCTTTCATGTGAGCATCATTGAATTCTCAAGCCTATCTTAATGGCTATAAAGAAAGAGCTTGTTGGGAGGCAACCCAATTTTATTTTCTTTGTTTTTGCTTATGTTTAGGAATACATATTGCATCTAGCTTCTGTTTAGATGTGGTTTTGTGTTTTAATTAGTGTTTGTGCCAAGTAGAACCTTTGGGAAGACTTGTGTGAAGTTTATACGATCATGCTGTAAAAAACAGAAACGTTAGCGCTCACGAGAATTGTCACCAGATTTTACTGGAGAGTGCTATTTAGTTGATTCTTTTTGCAGATGATTAATAGACAAATTCCTCACGTTTACCAATTTATTTAATTTTTTTGGAGTTATAGAAGTATTTGAAACTTACAGATTACTACAGACTGTTCTGTTTTTGACACATTCTGTTTTTCGTGTGTTGCTTGCTTATTTTGATGCATCTATGAGTAGTATTGGGGAATATGAATGATAGAGAAGTTGGAATACAGTAGGTTTAAGACTAATATAAACAAAGAATGAGTTAATTACAGTACCTTTGAGTTGTGGTTTGTTTTCTTATACTAACGAAGCTCACGAGATTTTTGGCTAAGTTTTGTGTTGTGAAGTTTTCAAGTTTTGAGTATGGCTTTGATGGACTATGGAACAAAGAGTGGCAAAAGCCTAAGCTTGGGGATGCCCAAGGCACCCCAAGGTAAAATTCAAGGACAACCAAAATCCTAAGCTTGGGGATGCCCCGGGAAGGCATCCCCTCTTTCGTCTTCATCTATCGGTAACTATACGCAGGACTATATTTTTATTCACCACATGATATGTGTTTTGCTTGGAGCGTCATGTATGATTTGAGTCTTTGCTTGTTAGTTTGCCACAATCATCCTTGATGGACACACCTTTTTGAGAGAGAGAAATATGATCTAGAATTTGTTAGAATACTCTATGTGCTTCACTTATATCCTTTGAGCTAGATAGTTTTGCTCTAGTGCTTCACTTATATCTTTTAGAGCATGGTGGTGATTTTATTTTGTAAAAATTGTTGATCTCTCATGCATCACTTATATCCTTTTGAGAGTCTTTTAGAACAGCATGGTAATGTGCTTTGGTTATAAAACTAGTCCTAATATGATAGGCATCCAAGATGAATATAGTAAAAACTCTCATACAAAGTGCATTGAATATGATGAGAAGTTTGATACTTGATGATTGTTTTGAGATATGAGGATGGTGATATTAGAGTCATGCTAGTGGAGTAATTATGAATTTGAGAAATACTAGTGTTAAAGTTTGTGATTCCCGCAGCATGCACGTATGGCGAATCGCTATGTGACGAAGTTAGAGCATGAGGTATTTATTGAGTGCCAACCTTTGTGTGGAGGTCAAGCGCGCGCGATGGTTAACTCCTATCAACCTCCCCCTAGGAGCATGTGTTGATTACTTTGTTTTTATGACTCGTAAATTTTTGCAATAAGTATATGAGTTCTTTATGACTAATGTTGAGTCCATTGATTATACGCACTCTCACCCTTCCACCATTGCTAGCCTCTCTTGTACCGCGCAACTTTCGCCGGTACCATACACCCACCATATACCTTCCTCAAAACAGCCATCATATCTACCTATCATGGCATTTCCATGGCCATTCCAAGATATATTGCCATGCAACTTTCCATCGTTCCGTTTGTTATGACACACTTCATCATTGTCATATTGCCATGCATGATCATGTAGTTGACATCGTATTTGTGGCAAAGCCACCATGCATAATTTTTCATACATGTCACTCTTGATTCATTGCACATCCCGGTACACCGCTGGAGGCATTCATATAGAGTCATACTTTGTTCTAGTATCGAGTTGTAATATCGAGTTGTAAATCAATATAAGTGTGATGATCATCATTATTAGAGCATTATCCCAAAGAAAAAATAAGAAAAAAAGGAAAGGTCAAAAAAAAGAAAGGCCCCAAAAAAAGGAAAAAAATAAATAAAAATGAAAGAAAAGAAAAGGGACAATGCTACTATCTTTTTCCACACTTGTGCTTCAAAGTAGCAGCATGTTCTTCATGATAGAGTCTCATGTTTAGTCACTTTCATATACTAGGGGGAATTTTCATTATAGAACTTGACTTGTATATTCCAACAATGGGCTTCCTCAAATGCCCTAGGTCTTCATGAGCAAGCAAGTTGGATGCACAACCACTTAGTTTCTTTTGTTGAGCTTTCATACATTTACAGCTCTAGTGCATCCGTTGCATGGCAATCCCTACTCACTCACATTGATATCTATTGATGGGCATCTCCATAGCCCGTTGATACGCCTAGTTGATGTGAGACCATCTTCCTATTTTGTCTTCTCCAAAACCACCACTCTATTCCACCTATAGTGTTATATCCAAGGCTCATGCTAATGTATTGCGTGAAAGTTGAAAGGTTTGAAAAAATTTGAGTATGAAAACAATTGCTTGGCTGAAACCGGGGTTGTGCATGATATGAATATTTTGTGTGATGAAGAGGGAGCATAGCCAGACTATATGATTTTGTAGAGATAACTTTCTTTGGCCATGTTATTTTGAGAAGACATGATTGCTTTGTTAGTATGCTTGAAGTATTATTATTTCTTATGTCAATATAGACTTTTGTCTTGAATCTTTCGGATCTGAACATTCATGCCACAATAAAGAGAATTACATTCAAAATTATGTTGGTTAGCATTCCACATCAAAAATTCTGTTTTTATCATTTACCTACTCGAGGACGAGCAGGAATTAAGCTTGGGGATGCTTAATATGTCTCCAACGTATCTATAATTTTTGATTGTTCCATGCTATTATATTTTATGTTTTGGATGTTTAATGGGCTTTATCATACACTTTTATATTATTTTTGGGACTAACCTATTAACCCAAAGGCCTAGTGCAGATTGTTGTTTTTTGCCTATTTCAGGGTTTCGCATAAAAGGAATATCAAATGGAGTCCAAACGGAATGAAACCTTCACGAGAGTTATTTTTGGAACAATATCAACACAGAAGACTTGGAGTACACGCGAGGGAACGAAGGAGGTGGCCACGAGGGTCGAGGGCATATGCCCCCTCCTACAGGGTGCGCCCCCACCCTCGTGGGCCCCCTCTAGCTCCCCCGATGCCCTCCTTCTTCCTATATATACCCATGTACCCTGAAAACATCGAGGCAACAGAGAAAACCCTAATTCCACCGCCGCAACCTTCTGTTCCCGTGAGATCCCATCTTGGGGCCTGTTTCGGAGCTCCGCCAGAGGGGGGATCTTCCACGGTGTGCTTCTACATCAACACTATTGCCTCACCATGAGTTGTGAGTAGTTTACCACAGACCTTCGGGTCCATAGTTATTAGCTAGATGGCTTCTTCTCTCTTCTTGGATCTCAATACCAAGTTATCCTCGGTCTTCGAGGAGATCTATTCGATGTAATCTTTTTGCGGTGTGTTTGTCGAGATTGGGTGAACTGTGGGTTTATGATCAAGATTATCTACGAGAAATATTTGGTTCTTTTCTAAATTCTTTTATGTATGATTATAATATCTTTGCAAGTCTCTTCGAATTATCGGTTTGGTTTGGCCTACTAGATCTATAATTCTTGCAATGGGAGAAGTGCTTGGCTTTGGGTTCAACCTTGCGGTGTCCTTTCCCAGTGACAGCAGGGGCAGCAAGGCACGTATTGTATTGTTGTCATCGAGGATAAAAAGATGGCGTTTATATCATATTGCTTGAGTTTATCCCTCTACATCATGTCATCTTGCTTAAGGCATTACTTTGTTCTTATGAACTTAATACTCTAGATGCATGCTGGATAGCGGTCGATGTGTGGAGTAATAGTAGTAGATGCATAATTGTTTTGGTCTACTTGTCACTTACGTGATGCCTATATGTAATGATCATGCCTAGATATTCTTAGAACTATGCGCTTTTCTATCAATTGCTCGACAATAATTTGTTCACCCACCGTAGAATTCTGCTATCATGAGAGAAGCCACTAGTGAAACCTATGGCCCCCGGGTCTATTCTCAACATATTAATCTACCATCTACTTTATGTTGCTGTTTTTACTTTATGTTCTTATATTGAGAAATACCAAAAATATCAAACTATCCTATCTATCAGATCTCACTTTCGTAAGTGACCGTAAAGGGATTGACAACCCCTTATCGTGTTGGCTGCGAAGTTCTTATTTGTTTGTGCAGGTGTGAGGGACTCGCGTGTGGTCTCCTACTGGATTGATACATTGGTTCTCAAAAACTGAGGGAAATACTTACTCTACAGTGCTGCATCACCCTTTCCTCTTCAAGGGAATACAACGCTAGCTCGAGAAGTAGCAAAACTCCCCTGCCCAACTTAACCCCAGTCCCGCCCCGCAGCGGTAGTACCGCTCGGGAGGGTGGTAGTACCGCTTAAAGTCAATAAGCGGTAGTACCGCGCGCACCCAGCGTTAGTACCACCCAACCAAGGACTCATAGACTAAACTGAAAAACGTCTTAGCTCAAGCAATGAGAATACACAAAGAGGTGAGGGAACAAACACGAAGACAAGACACAACCAGGAAAGAGAGAACACGAGACAAAAACCACTCAACTCTCAAGGAGAGGGCGGTGGCCGAGGGCACCTATGTGTGAGTCAAGTGGTATGGCACCGCGAATATTTTAACCTTGGGCCCATGACCAAAACTCATCTTTGAAGCACAAGTACCATCAACAATGGTGAATGTGAAAGAGTTGATCAATTTATGCATAATGAGGGGAGGGAGAGTTCATTGAGAGAACAACACTCCCCCTATGTCCATGCCTACACCTAAACAAGACAACATGATGAGTGTGATGGGGTGTGCAAAGTTTCAAGCCATATTGCTCAAATTGATGATATTTAGCTCATACCTTAACTCGCGAAATCTTGCTTCATCTAAGGGCTTCATGAAAATATCTGCAAGGTTATCATGAGTGTTGACATAGTGAAGATCAATCTCCCCTCTCCTAATATGATCCTGGATGAAGTGACACCAAATCTCAATATGCTTCGTCTTGAAGTGTTGCACCGGGTTGAGAGAAATCTTGATGGCACTTTCATTGTAACACCAAAGAGGCACTTTGTCACAAATGACATCGTAATCTTTTAAAGTTTGCCTCATCCATAGAAGTTGAGCACAACAACTACCGACGACCACATACTCGGCTTCGGTGGAGGAGAGAGATACACAACTTTGCTTCTTGGAAGACCAACTCACCAAAGAGAAACCAAGAAATTGGCGCCCTCCGGAAGTTGACTTCCTATCCACCTTGTCTCCTGCCCAATCCGAATCCAAGAATCCTACAAGATTGAAATTTGCCCCTCTTGGGTACCATAAGCCAAAGTTTGGGGTATGAGCCAAATATCGAAAGATTCGCTCGACTGTGACACAGTGGCTTTCCTTAGGCGAGGCTTGAAACCATGCACAAATTCCCACACTCAACATGATATACGGTCTAGATGCACAAAGATAAAGCAAGGATCCAATCATAGAATGATATACCTTTTGATCCATCACTTTACCATTGGGATCAATGTCAAGTTGGAATTTGGTAGGCATTGGAGTAGAAGCCAGCTTGACATCACTTAGATTGAAGCTCATGAGCATGTCTTGAGTATATTTGGCATGGTTGACGAAGATTCCTTCTCTTCTTTGTTTGACTTCGAACCCGAGAAAGAACTTCAACTCTCCCATCATCACTACAAAAAAATACACTTCCGTGATGATATATGTCTGTCATAGTAGGTCACGTTTTCTGTCATGCATGTACATCCATGAAAAATTTATGACAGAATCAAGATAGTCATACATGTGCTGTCGTAGAAGTGTTCCATGACCTTACCAAAATTATCATCACAGAAGTGTCCACTTCCATGATGATAAATCGCGCGTCACAGAAGTGCTTTCGTCAAGGGTGACCGACACGTGGCATCCACCGTAACGGAACGCCGTTAAGCTATCGAGTCCGGTTTTGGATCCGATAACCCGTTAACAGCCCGGACCAATGGGGATTTTCCACGTGTAAAATCATCATTGGCTGTAGAAAACACGTGTCAGCTTCGTGTTGGCACAGGTGTCGCTCATCCAATGGACGAGATGCGCCTATGATATGTTAACACGTGGACCGGCCCAAAAGTGGCCCATAAAGTTTAAATGGGCCGGCCCAACTAAAGGCCCACAAGATTTTGCATACCATAATTGGTCGGCCCAGCTAAAGGCCCACAAGATTTTGCGGGCCATAATGGGCCGGCCCTGAAGGCCCACAAGATTTTTGCGGGCCATAATGGGCCGGCCCAGGTGAAGGCCCACAAATTTTTTGTGGACCATAATGGGCCGGCCCAACTAAAGGCCCACGAGATTTCACCGACATTAATGGGCCGGCCCAGCTGTCGGCCCACAAGATTTTGAGGACCCTAGTAGGCTGGCCCATTAACTGGCTGCCATGTTTTGGCCAAATGTCGGCCCATATTTGATCCGGTCCATTAATGGCCTGCCATGTTCCGGGCCTAATAATGGCCCATATGAGATCCGGCCCGTTAAAAGCCTACCACGTTCAGGGCCAAATTATGGCCCAGATCATGTCTGGCACTTTAAGAGGCTTTGGGCTAAATTATGGCCCATATCAGATTCAGCCCGTCAACTGGACGCTATGCTTTTGGGCCCACTTGCTAAAGGCCCATTTAGTAATTCTGCCTGATATTAGTTTTGGCCTATTGGGCCAAATTACCGCCCAGATCAGGTCTAGCCCTTTAAGAGGCTTTGGGCTAAATTATGGCCCATATCAGATTCGGCTCGTCAACTGGACGCTATGCTTTTGGGCCCACTTGCTAAAGGCCCATTTAGTAATTCAGCCTAATATTAGTTTCGGCATGTTCAGGGTCCGTTTAACATTTCGTCCCTATATTAATTTCGGCCTGTTAAAAGCCCATCATATAGTTGGGCCTAACTACGGCCTGGTTTGCGTCCGGCCTACTCGCAGCCGATAATCTGATTGGGCCAAACAAGGACCGAGACAATTTTGGCATGTTATAAGCCCATGATTTGATTGGCACATTCATGGGCCGGGGTCTATTTCGGCCTGCTACTGACCCGTGAGTTGTTCGGCACGTTTCAGGCCCAACCTACTTTTCAGCCTCCTAAAGGCCCATTGAGTTTTCTTGGGAAAATAGGGCCGACGGTTTACTCGGCCTATTAAAGGCCCGAATCTACTAGTGGGCCAGGTTACATTTAGGCCTGTTAACGGACCAAGTTGACGGGGCCCATGATGCGGATCATACATGGAGATTTGCATGACGACCTGATTATGTACCGTAATTATACGGTTTGGCCGGTTTACTGCGAAGACATGATATATATACAGTAAAATAACTGCAGCATCGTGAATAAGAAAAAACCTAGACTATACAATAAAGAAATTACGGCATATTACATCCACTGGGCATCAAAGTTCGCCACTATGATAATAAAGCACAAGCAGACAACAGATTACATACACTAGGCATTAAAGATCGCCACCAGTGCAACTAAACACGCCGACAAAATAATATACAAAACCGACAGGACTTCAATAGAGTTCAAGAAAGGTTAGCCCTGCTCGGGAGCTGCAGCGCAAGCAACTGAGCAAGCTGGTGAGACTACACTTGTTTGACACTTATATCCTCCTCACTCTAAAAGATAAACAAGCAGACAGATAACAGGTTTTGCACATATAAGTATCAGTGCTGACAATTCATCACATTTCTTACTGACGAATAAAGTGACACGGTTTAAAATAGCATTAACACAATATGGTATTGCTCAGGTCAAGACATGGCATGAAATGACATTGTGAAGGAGTTGGCAGCTTCACGACACCACTAGATTACAGATCAAGAACTCATAAGTATCAATGGTTAGCGTGCTGTCAATTTATCCCATTTCAGATTGACAAATAAGATCACTTGCTCTGTATAGTTTAATTTACATGGTATGAAGAAGGAACTTGGTTGTACAACTGAAAACTTAAATTGATAAGGACAAACTTTTGTTTATGAACTGGAGTACATAATAAACTTTAAACATGCATTTGATGCAAACACCAAAAATAAATAGCTGTTGCAGTCATGCCTAACCAAATATACACAACAAAGTTTGAAGGCTTGAGAAGGACAAACTTACATTATTGGTGAAGGCAGGCTCTATAAAGCCCTTGTCCATGCTGATGGGGGGGGCAATTCAAGAAGTTTACCACATAATCTTCTTCATAAGCATTTCCTTTATTCTACATTTTGTTAAGAGTAAATATAGATGTGACAATATAAGAAAAAATGGAGAATATTTAAGATAAGATGAAGAGTGATGCTACATAACCAAGTAGCTATAAATGTAAGTACAGCGATACATGCAAAAGGTACAACCAAGAGCAATGCAGAGCTAAACTTCTTCGGTACCATCGGTGTTATCCAACCTTATGGTAAGAGTAAATATAGATCTTATGTGTAGAAAATGGAGGGCAAAGGAAAATAAGTTGCAGAGTGATGGTACATGAACAACTACCTGTCAATATAAGTACACTGATAAAGGACAACAGGTACTTACAAGAACAATGCAGAGCTAAAAAAAATCATTGGCATTGGATATATTCTACACTAATGTAACCATTCATATATATCAAATAATTTGGAGCGAACAATTGATAAGCAAGCTATCATGCATACTGCTATCACATAATGAACCAGGTATGTATGCAAGTACAGTGATACAGGACAACAGGTAGTAACAAGAGCAAAGCAACGGGCAGCATATTTGCGATATCCTGTCGTTCTTTTCAAACCGGAATTCTTTTTCGAGCAGATTTCCTGCAAAAAAGATTCGTAAGGCACATGCGGAAAAGTAGAAGTTCAAATTGTCATGCGATATCATAGACAGTACCTCATCCTCCGAACGAGACCAGTGCATAACAAGGGTTTCCATTCAATGTCTTCTAAATTTAGCACAGGAGACTTCACCGAAAATTCGTGTATAGACTTGCCATCAAAGTGTGATTTCCTCAGGTAACACCAATATTGCTACAATGCTTTCTTGAAAAGCGCAAGCAAGCTTTGCTCGTCATGACTATCCATATTGACCCTCGCCTACTTACAACAATGTAATGTAAATCATTGATGTGTTCAATCAGCAGAAAACAGGAAAATAATCACCATGAATAATAGCACTTACACGTAAATGGGACATGAAGATGTGAAAATGGTGTTTGTCTTCACTATAATCTTCTAATGATGGGAATATATGCACGTAGTCCCTAACAACATTGAAAGCATTGTCTTTTAAACTGGGAAGAAATGGAATGGGGTTCCAATCTGCAGGAATTGCCCGTCTATACAATTGGCATAGGTCTTCGGCCGGTGGACTTGCTGCACTTTTTGCTGGGGTGGGATTTTTCTGTGGTATGGCTGGTGCTATGGCAACTGAAATCGGCATACCTTTTGCTGGAGTGCAGGTCCTGTGTGGTGGGGCTAGTGGTGTGGCCAGTGAAGTATGGGTACAGTCTGCTAGAGTCGGTCCTATGTTTTGTGGCACTGGTTGTACAGCCAATATAAGTGGGGTGTTGTCTGATTTCTCTGGCACAACCACATTTTTCAAGGACTTTGCTGGTGCTCCTTCAGGTTCGGCAATCACCCTCTTCCTTTTTGATGTCTGATGCACAAGAACATCATTTGAGTGGAAAAACATGGTATGGTGACAGATGGAATATGTATTGATAATGGATGGGCATGGCATCTCAACATATATGATGAGTAAACTAAGCAGATGGCGGTGCAACAAAGTACAAGAAATGCAAGACCACATATGCAAGATACGCGCAATCAATAAAACCTTGCCAAATTAGAGCAGGCACCTTGATGGGTGAACATGACAGGCCATCTGCCTTTGACTCCTCGAGGTTAGAATAGTCATTAGGATCATATTCTGAACAAGAATCTACAGGTGGGGAGCGTATGAGTTTCATTGCATCAAGAATGTCACTCAATGCCTTGGTGCCAATTTTGTAAGTCATTGCAGTGTTCCACAATATTCTTCTGATGTGCGGATTCTGATATTCACTGTAATTACGTATAATATCTAAGAATCATGAAAACATAAATAGTTGTGAGATTATCTTTGTAATGCAGAGGATATTCTAATATAGGGGCGCCCCTGTAACACTTGTGTGCTATCACTGGATTCTGATGAAAGAGCTCATGTGTGTTGTAATATGGTGCATGCATTTATATAATCTGGCACAAGTACACACAAAAATAGGCTTCAGAAGTAAGGATAGTTGGCAGATGATAGGTTCAAATATACTGTATAGAGAGTTTATTGCCAAACCATGATAACAAGAGCACACAGCAACTAGGCAGATCATAGTGTACATAAAAGGGGTACACCATAACCACGATATATAAATCGGGAAAGTGGAACTGGCTTGAAAATACGGTGTTGTATTGCCGCTAGTAATTGAAAGCCTGTCGATCAAGTACATGCCAGCTCTATCAGCTGTTGACTGCAGATGTCCCTGCTCCCCTTCCTAACAAGGAACATATTGTACCTACTAAATACAGAATAACAAAAGAGGAACATGTTAAAGAACAGAAGAGGAAGCATATTCTTGAGGTTCCGCTTAATTGCATACAATGTTGATTGCCCACTCATGATGAATCACAGTACCCAAAGAAATGCAATTCCATGTTGTCTCTCTATATGTGGCAATTTTGAACAAGTGTCATTAGGATCATATTCTGAACAAGAGTCAACAGGTGGGGAGCGTATGAGTTTCATTGCATCCAGAATGGCACTCAATGCCTTGGTGCCAATTTTGTAAGTCATTGCGGTGTTTAGCTTCAAGAGTGGACTGCTTCTAGTGCGACACAAAGCAGCTATACAGATCATAGTGTAGATATAACGGGAAAACCGTAAGCATTAGAGTAAAATCAACAAAGTGGAACTTGCTGGAATATATGTGCTAGTATTGCCAGTACGGCTAGAAAGGCTTCGGATACCAGCTCTCTTCAACTGAAGGTGCGGTACTGTTAATATCAGTGTAACTCTCAAAGGTGACACAGCTCCCCGCATTTCCTTGCTATTTTTATAGGATTCAAGTGGGCAGGCCACTACAAATCCTATTCCCATGTTTACAAAATCCTATGAATCAAAGAGGTCCGAAGAGTTCAAAGTGTCCATACCAACCGACCGTATAGACCTCTACACTGCAAATGTCCCTGCTCATCTTCACTACAAGGAACATATTGTACTACTATCATACTCCCTCCGTTCCAAAATATAAGTCTTGGTAGAGATTTCCACTATGGATCACATACAGATGTATCCAGATACATTTTAGAGTGTAGATTCACTCATTTTGCTCCATATGTGGTCCATGGTGGAATCTATACAAAGACTTGTATTTAGGAACGAAGAGAGTACTTATTAAATAAGAATGGAAGAGGAACATGCTAAAGAAGAGCAAGCAGATTTTGGATAATAAAATGTTCGTTGCACAGTGCCCACACATGATGAACCAGAGCACATTAAGAAAGCAACTCCCCGCTGTCTCTCTATATGTGGTGCACGTGCTTTTTCGAAAGTAAAGTAGGAACATTAGGTGACCAATTAAATTTTATCTGTTTTAGTAATATCAGCATCATATCAGATTCGTATTTGAGCAACAAGTTTGGAATTATGAGTGGCACGCTGTTTAGCTTGATGGATTCAGGAGTAGTGCTAAGCAGGTACGATGATGGTACTGAATATAAAGGCATGTCCGCATGCAAGTCGCGTGACTTTTGTCATTTGGGTCAGTCGACCATTTCAGGCGGTTGGATGGAGATCCTACATCCTCTAACCCTTCTTCCTCCTCGTCTCTGATTCTTCCCATACAAAACACCGCACGGGCCGCCAGCCGGACCATCGGCCCCCATCGCATGTGTTCCTCCGCCACCCCCTCACCAACCCGTGTCGAGTTTTATTCATTCGGTGAGGCCCTACCACCCCCCACACACAACCAAAGTCCCCACCCGAGCCCCTTCGTTCGCACCGGTGAACTCCGGCGAGCTCTAAAAAATCGACTGACCCAATTTTGAAATTTAGTCTACTGTGATTTAACTAGTGTGAATATAAAAGGCGAAAACCATAAGCATTGGGAGTATAGTGTTGAGCGTGCCATGGCAGATCTGAAGGTGCAAACCGGACAAAGGCAACTTTGCAACCAATGTTTGCTTTCAACTAGCAAGTAAGTGATGGATAAGAAATCAGAGTAAAGCAGTGGGGATCTATTTTCTTGCTACGATAAATAAGTTGAGCAGATACGAAAGAGTACCGCCTCTGGTGCGGCGCCATGTATGCATCTGCTGAGAATTTGACGGTGCTGCGGTAGCGATGGCTGTCGGCGGTGTGGAAGCAGATCTAGGAGGGTAGACGGTGGCGGTGGGGCACGGTGGACGAGACGGTCGTAGGAGCGGCCCCGGCAAGGTGGACGACGATGGGGATGAAGCGAGAGGACGGGATGCAAGGATCCCGGTCCGAAGCCGTGGAAGAGAGAGGTCGATCTCTTGTAATGGATGGCGGTGTCGGGGTATCAACTCCGGCATGGTGGAGGAGGACGGCGGTGGATGGGGTCGCGGACGGAGGAGGCTGGGGTAGAGACGGTGTTTTGGCGCCCACGGAGTACGAATGGGGAAATGGAGGTGGAGAGGAAGGGGGGAACCATGTCTTCAGGGCGCGCTTGTCTCAAATGCGAGGAAATTTACAAACTTAGCCCCCGTTTCAAATTTCCTACATCACAGCAATATTAGTCGGTTGGGGATAGGACGGTAATCTCGCATACACCGAATATTTGCCGACGAGAGTTTGTTTTTTGCGCCCACCGTGTATGAATCGGGGAGGGAGTCGATTTCGGCCAAGGACACACTGTGTTTTGGCGCCCACCGTGTATGAATCCGGGTGAGACGCGGTTATATCACGTTTGAGTGAAATTACAAACCTACCCCTATCGAAACCTACAGAAATCGAGCAGATAGGCTTTGCGTGGCAGGGATAGGCAGTAGTAATTTCCATCTCACGGATTTTGGTTTCGGGCGGTTACTGCCACTTTCCCCGCTTCGTTCAAATTTCGCAGAGTGCACGTTTACCGTGCCAACTCAATTCGAATCCCGTTTGTATTCTATTTTTTTCAGGTGGGATCCATTTTCGATTGGAATAAAATTCTATATACATCATTTTTTATATAAACTTTCAAAAGCACAACACCCTTTATACATAAATATGGTTTACAAATGGCATGATCTCAGATTCATAAGGTTGTATCCATCAATTTGGATTTTCAAATATTTGAAACCACTTTATGTTGAAATTCAATGTATGCATTCCTCGCTAACTGTCTCCAATTAATGTGTGTTTCATGCGGGTTTTTTTTACTTCTCAAACATGTATAATGTGTTTCACACACGCAACATATAGTGTAATCCCGTTTAGACATTAATTGCATATAAACCATGCATTGTTTCTAATTAAAGAATCTATGGATCACCAATATTAATAAACTATATAACATTACAGGTGTCCCCAAATTCAAATGAATATGCATGTTTGATAGACCAATTTGCGTTATGATATTATTGATGTCGTGATCTCCAGTTTAAATATTTGAATCCCATTTAATCCAGATATTCGTCTCATATAACTATCACTCATGCTTATATAGGACTATCTCTCTAGACTTATACGCGTTCATCATCTCTCGAGTATCTCTCATGCTACATGTATGTCGACAATGATCTTTTATCTTCGTAACACACTGATGGTACTATCTCCCTCGACCTTCATCAATCTATCTCTCTCTAAGTATATCTCGCTCCCTGCTATGTGTCTCTAACTATGATTCCCCATGTGGAATCTCTTTCTCTCACACAAACACAAAACTTTGTCTTCTGGGGTCTCATTCTCTCTACTATTCCCATGTGTGCCACTCGGACACCCCTCATACAGAGATGTCTTTCGCTCCTTAGGTATGAGAACATACTACTCTTCCTCTTAAATATCTCTTTCTCACGCACAAACACAAACCTTGTCTCCCAGGGTCTCATATTTCTCCACTGTTCTCTTGTATGTCGCTCACACACACTCTCTCTCCCTAGAGATATCTTGCGTTCCCTCATATGTTTCTCTAGCTATCACTCTCGTTTTGAAATATCTTTCTCTCTCGCAGACACAAAACTCCGTCTCTCGGGATCTCATTTCTCTCTGATATTTGTTTGCATGTGAGTCACATTCACCCTTTCTTCATCTCTCTCACACCCACACTCATAACTCAGCCTTCTGATCCACTCGACTCCTATCTCTAACGCACACTAGCTAGCATATTTATCATTCTATTTATCAGTTTATCCATCAACCTTCTTTCATTTATAGGTTGATCTCTTTTGCACAATCGTTGTGCCTCACTCCCTCTGCTCGCCATAGATGCATGCTCCAGCCCACGCCACTATCTCTTAAAGACAAAAACACATTCTCAATTGTCGGGCCTTCTTCCCTGGATTCTCGCATGCATGCATATTTTCATACCGATCCGTCCCTCCTATGTCGTTGATCTTAGCTTATGACTTATGTCTTCTTCCTTTTATCTCGATCATGCGCGCGTGCACATGCACACATCCCACGTATACATGTATACCTCTCACACATGCACATTGAAGGCCTCTATGTCTCTATACGTAGTTAATTACCCTCAACCCTAACGCCACATCGAATCGTTCTCTTCTTGTGTGCACATAACTTCCGCCTGGATGGGTAAAACACACACTCACACTTAACAATCTCCTTGTAGCTACCCCCCCCCCCCTCTCACTCTTCCCCTATATCCCCGAAACCAATAAGACCATCCCTTCGTTTAATTCCCGCCTACATGCACCATCAATATATAGTAGTCTTCCTCGGTGTCTCACGAACAAACACGTTCTCTCGATGTTGACTACTCTCACGCGCACACACCTTCTTTTCCCTCTCTACGGGCATTTTCTCTCTCGCACCCCATCATTGGTGGCCTCTGCCATACACATCATCTCTCTATGATGAAGCCATGCACACTTAAATTACATCCGCCACCGAGGACCCCGCGACACACACACACACAAAAAAATAAACACACA
>LR738711.1:250683198-250787046 GCA_902687465.1 Secale cereale
AGTAAGACTCCATCACACACACACACACACACACACACTAAGACTCCATCTCTCTCTCTCACTCCCCCCCCCACACACACACTGAGACTCCATCTCACACACACATGCTCTAGGCGGAGCATTTGTTCGTACCACCCTTCATCCACCCTTACCCGTATGATAAACAATCACCTTAATTTACTTGTATAACATGGACAAATTCCACTTTACTTTAGTAGTTAGCAAACTTATCATATGTACCCTTATAAAAAACCGAGTTGGCGATGATGGTGTGCCTACCATCTTGTAATATAGACCGTCTGATCTATATATGATGGATAGAAAGAAAAATATGATAATTTTACAAAAGATAGGCGCACCTCTCTCCACATCCTTATCTCCCACACCTCATTGCCGAGCAATTAAAAAAGAATGTCTCCGGAACAATCTAGCATGGTGGTCATTGCCGCCTACCAGCGCCGTCCATCCCCATGCCTCCGCCCATTCCGACCACCAGTCACCACCAAGCTCCACTCCTCCTCACCTTATCTCTCATCTTTCATTTTTTTCGATGACATTCTCGAGATACCAGTTTACCGATAAAATTCTCAAAATATCATTAGTTTTTACACATGGGATTACTCCTGCATGGGTAAATCACAACATGTGTTTTGTAAAAAAATGCATATTGATGTTCCGTGCAATGCACGAGCATCTTGCTTGTAATTATATAATGCAAATCACGAGCAGGAAGTGACATTTTTTTACACAACCACGTTAACATGGCCATGTAAATCACTAGCTAAAGTAAATACCATTATACTTATATCCCGATGCAAAAGGTTGAGTACATGTCCAAAGAGTAGAGTCGCACACACGCACTCTGTCTCTCAGAATCTCACACACACACCAGTTACGTGACGCCCACTTAAGCAGACACGTATGTTACAATTTGTGCACCCACGGGTACACGTGATGATGCGCATTTATTTAAACTGGACGACGAACCCAAACAGTAGCTGCATTCATTCCCCTCCCGCCGCCTATTCTCTGGTCGCCTTCGCCCGGTAGCCATGGCCCGGCCGAAGGTAACAACATACGCCATACTCCTGCCGGAGCGGCTCTTTAATCTGGAAATTTTAGTGGTCATGCATGCATCTTTTTGTGCTAGCACTCCTATATAAGGGTTGACCGGTCGCTTCCCGTGGACGTGCGCGGGCGGTGGAAGTGGAAGGAGAAGGGAAGCGGGCTATGGAGTAAAGTTTTTTACCACAATTTCTTAGGAAACTGAGTGCAATAATTGAGTAGTTTTGCAAACTACCAGTACTACACATGAAATGGTTCAAAACCTATACTCCCTTGCCAGCGCGCTTCCCGCGTGAAACGGCCAGCATCGCCCTGGAGCGTCAGTGCCGCATTAATATCCGGCCAGAGCGGAGGCGACCTCTCACTGGCGCCGGCTTTGAAGCGGCGCGACGGCCGAGAGAGCGCCGCTTCCCGGTGCACCGACTACTCCGCGTCAAGGCTGGCCATAGTCCCTGTTTGGATACATGGGTTAGAGTTAGTTTGAGCTAGTTGGGGCTCAAATAGCCCTAAAGTATCCAAGCATGAGGGTTTAAATTGGAGCAAGTTGCACCGAACCCACAAAAAAAACTATCCCGCCCAAGAGGTGCTAACTTGAGATAGTTCTCATTGGGACCACTGAAAAATCACTTCTCTCTCTCCATCAAGTGCATTTATTGTCAATCTAACCCGGCCACCCAAACACCTCTTTGGCTATAGTTAGTTCCGGGTTAGTCATGAGTTAGTCTAACCTCTAGCTAAGTTAGAGTATCCAAACAGGAGCAGTATAGAACATGCAAGTTTCTCAAAGCATACAGTCAAATTCATACGTGAAAGGATTTTTTTTCTTTTTGAAAATGGAACGTGAAAGGAATTTTTTAGAATGCTCTTGGCATGTCGCTAACATGTGATAAGTTAACCGACCTCAATAGACGGCAAAAACGCCAGCCCGCCGCACTTTGAGAGAGACGTGGTGGGAGAAGCGATACGGGCTGCTAGATTACTAGAGATAGGTGTCGCACGAAAGCCAAGAAATATGGTGATAGCGTGGGTAGCCATGTACTAGTATGATGTAACTACACTGGGCTGTCGTGTTTCGTACTCTTCCGGTCCACTATGGAGATGATTGGTTGATTTTATATCGCTGAATAATATAAAGTATTACGAATGCAGACGCTCCACCCCGAGGTTCCTTGCTCCTTCTCGGTCGTCAGGAATCTATGTTCTTCCACTCTATTTTTTATGTGAGCTTTGTTCATCCTTTTGCCAACACGCGACACATCTAGCATCAAGGTGCATGTGTCATGCAAGGATCGTTCCATCTATATGAAGAACACGTGGGACTGGAACTACGATACGGACATGTACCCAGGAGTGGACGTGCGAACCTGTGTAACGTACCGCAGTAAGTGAAGTAGAAAGGCACAAATAGTATGAACATGCGTGGCATATAGGCATTTTTATCTTACTACCACTAAATGTTGTACGTGCAATGCCCGGTGATGTTATGGAGTACGTGACTAAGTACTCTACTACTACTATATTAATTGGAGGCACATATTAGGTTTTATATTTGTTTACGTGTATGCCCCGAGACCTTCCAACTAGACGTGTCTTTCTCTCCGGGTCGCACTTTGTATCGTTCATACCACTAGTACAGTAGTACTACTACGTGTGGTCTCTGACCCAGAAGTGGAGACGCTCTACCACGATGTTCATGTCCCACTCCTTTCGCTGACGTGTGCAACATCCAGCACGTGTCGTGTGTTTGGCACTTCTTCGTTGTAAGAGTTGAAACGCTAGCATTCATTAGAAATAAAAAAATATAAATCACCAGTGATATTATACCACGCGGCTTCCTTGCTCTTCGATATCGGAAAGAATACTTCCGCTCGCCGACATGTGGGACGTCGACCATCCTGGTCCACTTACCATGCCCGCAGAACTCCCACGGAGAGTCACCCCGGTCGTCGCGCCACAGTAATTACTAATGAGCCATGAAATCATAGGCCCAACCTTACTCACTGTGAAGTTGCTCGGACGAAGGAACCATCATGACTTCATTGAATTCCGCTTCTTGAAGAAAACTACTGTACCAGCAGTACTGCTAGCTACAGTAGTTACTCCAGCACAGGCCTCCTTTGGTTCATAGGATAGGAATTTTATAGGAATATGAAAATCATAGGAAATGAGATGACATGCATCTCAATTCCTATAGAGAAAGAGATGCCATTTGATGCATAGGATAGGGATTTTTCCATTGAGTCTAGTCTAATGTACCGGTAATTTGCTCTAAAAATTACAGTAGTAACTAGTAGTAATGTTACATGCTCGTAATTAATTAAACAAACGTACGGGCGACACAGACACACACACTAACTACTAGTACTACTACTTCTCACATGCTGGCCAAACGCCGTCGTTCTCCTTCCGGGCTTTGTCAGCGACACCCCATCGTGCTTGGATCTCCGCCGACCTCTCCGCAGCAGCGCATGCGTCCTCTTCTTTCTTGCGGCAGCGGGCCTCTCTTTTCTTGAGTTTTTTCTGACTTTTCCGCTCCCTCTGTGCGGCTTTGGCCGCCTCTTGCTCTACCACCCATTCGGCCTTGGCAGCTTCAAATTTCGCCCACATAGGTGTGAGGTCGCGAGCGGCGATGAACTCGGCACGGCGGGATGCCACCGCTTGCCTACCATTCTGTGTGCGGTCGTGGGCGGCGAGGAACTCGGCGCGGCGGGATGCCACCGCTTCCTTACCGGTTAGTGTGCGGCGCGGTGGCATGAACGAAGCTTGGTGACAGCTCTGGGGTGGAGTGGCCGGACAATCGTAAAGTGCATTGGTTTGTCAAGAGCTCAAGGACAGAAGATGAAGGAAATTTGGATTCCCTTCAATCCTGGTCATTTATTACCGACTAAAATGCATTGGTGGTCATTGAACTTGTCTTGATAGCTCACTTTGATCATTGTATACGAGATATGGTGATTATACGGTCACTGGCTCAGCGTATAGCTCCGTATTTGTCTGGTTGACTAGTCAAACAGTCCGCATGCGCCTCATCAGCTCGTGTTCTTTATCTATCTATCTATGCGGGCCTACCTGTCAGTGGAGAAAGAAATAAAAACCAAAATTATGCGTATGTGACATTACTGTTTAGACGTTTGCTGGAGGCCTCCGCGAACACCGAGCATGTATTCACCTGGCTCAACACCAACGGTCATACTCGTGACTCGGCGCCTTGCTCATGTATATCGTCCATCACAATGACAATCTATAAAACAGCCTAACTAGAGAGGGTACTCTGGTGCGGAGTACTCCATGTACTATCGTGAGCAACCGATCATAGTGCCACTGCACACGAGTGTGTGTTTGGTTGATTCGTCCATTATTCGTAAGTTATGTATGGTTGTGTGGTGTCTAATGGTGGTCGTCAAATGCTAGTTGGCAACAAGAGCGGTTGCATGGACGCCTGGTTGTCAATACGTGCCGCATACGCTTCAAAGGCTCGTCATCCATGAGTTCACATTTTACCACCACGCCAGCATCTGACCGCCCTGGCCTATCGAAACCCCTTCCATCGCTAGCGTGCTCTTCCCGCCTGAAACGATCACCGTCTCACCAGAACGTCAATGCCGCATTCATCGGCCTTAACAGCAGGTGCAGTTGGTGTGTCACTGACATGCGGGCCCGATGCCCGTTGGGCCCACATGTCAGTGAGACAACGCACCTGCGGTTAAGTCACTAAAGCAGTGTCTGCATTCATGCCCGACGCGGCCTCTCACTGGCGCTGACATTGCAGCAGCGCGATAGCCGAGAGAGCACCACCCGCGCGGCATCCCGGTGCAAGCAACTGCTCCGCGTTAATGACACCATGGCTGCCGATGAACCTACTCCGGTGCCAGCCGTCCATCCGCCTGTCGCGGCTCATTACCATTTGCCCGCTATATTAACTTGAGCCCCAGCTCCCAGACATAGCCAAAGACCTACACTCATTCTCCTCCGGTCCCTTCCTTCTATTGGCACCACTCCAACCATGGCCTCCGGGCACTCCAAAGCTCTCTTGGACGTACTGTCACAGGAGCAGACGAAGGACATCGGTGGCTCTGCTCCGGGCGCGCTCCAAAGCTCTCTTGGACGTACTCTCGCAGGAGCAGACGAAGGAGATCGCCGGCTCCCCCCCCCCCCCCGGCTGGCCTCCGCCACCACGACCATGAAGCCGGCGCGCGTGCGCGGGCGCAGCCGGCAGCGAGGAAGAGTAGTACACGGTAGGTCACCACCGCTCCTGCACTCAGTCGATGCCAAGCTTGATGGGATAAAAATCGACTGCCGATTAGCCACTTGACGGCGACGTGGAGGCGGAAATCTTCATAACCTTGTGCTCTGGAGGAGGAGGTTATCGAGGCAGATAAGGAGGAGATAAATATCATAGCAAAATTCCAACAGGCAAAGGCAATGGCCGTCTTTCTCGGGTTCATGGCCGGACATGGTGGTCGGTTCTCGATGATACGTCTCCGTCGTATCTATAATTTTTGATTGTTCCATGTCAATATTCTACAACTTTCATATACTTTTGGCAACTTTTTATACTATTTTTTGGGAGTAACCTATTGATCCAGGGCCCAGTGCCAGTTCCTATTTGTTGCATGTTTTTTGTTTCGCAGAATATCCATATCAAACGAAGTCCAAACGGGATAAAAACGGACGGAGATTTTTTTGGAATATATATGAAATTTGGGAAGCAGAACCAACGTGAGACGATGCCCGGGTGGCCCACGAGGGTGAGGGGCGCGCCCTGAGCCCTCGTGGCCACTCCTTAAGGCAGTTGATGTCCTTCTTTTGCCGCAAGAAAGCTAATATCCGGGTAAAAGTCGTGTCCAAAGTTTAGCCCAATCGTAGTTACGGATCTCCGGGAATTTAAGAAACGGTGAAGAGCCAGAATCTGGGAACGCAGAAACAGAGAGAGACATAGAGACAGATCCAATCTCGGAGGGGCTCTCGCCCCTCCCACGCCATGGAGACCATGGACCAGAGGGGAAACCCTTCTCCCATCTAGGGAGAAGGTCAAGGAAGAAGAAGAAGGAGGGGGCTCTCTCCCCCTCGCTTCCGGTGGCACCGGAGTGCCGCCGGGGCCATCATCGTCACCGCAATCTACACCAACAACTTCACCGCCGTCATCACAAACTCTTCCCCCCTCTATGCAGCGATGTAACCCCTTTCTACCCGCTGTAATCTCTACTTAAACATGGTGCTCAATGCTATATATTATTTCCCAATAATGTATGGCTATCCTATGATGTTTGAGTAGATTTGTTTTGTCCTATGGGTTAATTGATGATCATGATTGGTTTGAGTTGCATGTTTTATTATTGGTGTTGTCATATGGTGCTCTCCATCTCGCGCAAGAGCGAGGGATCCCCGCAGTAGGGTTTGCAATATGTTCATGATTTGCTTATGGTGGGTGGCGTGTGTGACAGAAGCACAGACCCGAGTAAGTAGGTTGTTTGCGTATGGGAATAAAGAGGACTTGATACTTTAATGTTATGGTTGGGCTTTACCTTAAGGGTCTTTAGTAGTTGTGGATTCTTGCTAGGGTTCCAATCATAAGTGCATATGATCCAAGAAGAGAAAGTATGTTATCTTATGCCTCTCCCTCAAATAAGATTGCAATAGTGATTACGGTCTAGTTATCGATTGCCTAGGGACGAATAACTTTCTCGTGACAAAAAGCTCTCTACTAAAACTAATTTAGTTGTGTCTTTATCTTAACAGCCCCTAGTCTTTATTTACATGCTCTTTATATTCTTGCAAACCTATCCCACAAAAACCACAAAGTACTTCTAGTTTCATACTTGTTCTAGGTAAAGTAAACGTCAAGCGTGCATAGAGTTGTATCGGTGGTCGATAGAACTTGAGGGAATATTTGTTCTACCTTTAGCTCCTCGTTGGGTTCAACACTCTTACTTATCGAAAGAGGCTACAACTGATCCCCTACACTTCTGGGTTATCAAGACCTTTTTCTGGCGCCGTTGCTGGGGAGCAATAGTGTGGGGTGAATATTCTCGTGTGTGCTTGTTTGCTTTCTCACTAAGTAGATTTTATTTGTTGTTCTTGGTTGTTTTCTATCTTTAGTTATGGGTAGGAAATGCAAAATACCAAAAAAATTACCAGTACCTACTGAAACAATGGTTGAAGAACCACTCAAAATATATCACACTACTGAAGTTTATTACTTGGATCATCTTCGATCCCTATGTGCTCGGGCTGAAACCCCAACTAGTTTAGTTGAGGGAAATTCTTTAGATGAGCATGCTTGTTATGTGTGACAATGCATATCTGAAAAAGGGAAACTTTTACTGGATCAAAATCATCGTTTGTAGTGCCATGCTTGGAATTTATGTGAAATACATGATTGTACTTGTTGTTCTAAAGACCCTAAGAAACACCTTCCTTACCAATGTAAGTTTAGTGATGATGGAAATGTATCTTCGTATACTAAGGGTGTTTATGATTACTATGATGTTCAACAAATTGAAGAATTTGTTGCTTTTAGGGGTACTTGTGAAATTGCTTCCTTTATTGAAGAATGTGATACTACTCTCTACAAATCTGAAAATTTGGCCTTACTTAAATATTGCTATGATAATTATGCTTCTAATCCTTATATTAAACCATATATTGAGGACTCATCCGTTGTCCAAGAAGAGACTAATATTTTGCAAGAGTATATGGAAGAAGGAATTGATGACACTGTGAGCTCATTAGATGACAAAGATGAGGAGGAGAGTGAAGAACAAAAGGAGGAAGAGCGGATTAGCTACCCGTGCCCACCTTCTAATGAGAGTAACTCTTCAACTCATACATTGTTTAATTTCCCTTCGTGCTTACCGAAGGACGAATGCTATGATGATTGCTATGATCCCGTTGATTCTTTTGAAATATCCCTTTTTGATGATGCTTGCTATGCTTGTGGCCAAGATGCCAATATGAATTATGCTTATGGAGATGAACTTGCTATAGTTTCTTATGTTAAACATGAGATTGTTGCTATTGCACCCACGCATGATAGTCCTATTATCTTTTTGAATTCTCCAAACTACACTATATCGGAGAAGTTTGCACATATTAAGGATTATATTGATGGGTTGCCTTTTTCGGTTACACGTGATGATTTTGATGGCATAATATGCATGTGCTTGCTGCTCCTACTTGCAATTATTGTGAGAGTGTAATGCCCGGGATGGGACTATATCTCCTACGTGTCGAGGCACGACTTAAAGATATAAGCCCATTATTGAATGATCGCAAGTTCGGTATCTTTGCACATCTCATGTAAAAATAGGGATGAAAGGGAAAAAGATAGTTGGCTTACACTCGCCACGGGCACGTGAGAGAGCGCCGGAACTCGAAACGGACAACGGGAAGGAACGAGTGGGACCGGATACAAACGACAACACAAATGCAATGCAATGCACATGACAACATGACATGGATGAATGCCACACACGCACACGACGAAACGACAAAACCCGAAAAGACGAAGAACCCGGAATGGAACTGATGAAGCCAAAGTTATATATTGCCAAAAAGGGAAAGTATTACATCCAGGGCATTACAAACTCTCCTCTACTACGAAAAGATCTCGTCCCGAGATCTAGGACTGGAAGAAGGAAGGGTACTTGGAACGAAGGTGATCTTCTCGTTCCCACGTAGCTTCTCGGTCGGTATGGTGGGACCACTTGACTTTCAAGAATTTGATTGACTTGTTGCGGGTCTTGCGCTCGGTTTCTTCGAGAATAGCAACGGGATGCTCTCGGTAAGACAAGTCTTGTTGAAGATCAATCTCCTCAAACGGAATGGTGCGTTCAGGTGTCTTGAAGCACTTGCGGAGTTGAGACACATGAAACACATCATGAACATTGGCGAAGTTGGAAGGGAGCTCAAGTTGATAGGCTAGATCGCCTCTTTTGCCAAGGATCTTGAAAGGGCCCACGTATCTAGGAGCAAGCTTTTCTTTGATACCGAATCTTTGGGTGCCTTTCATAGGAGAAACACGGAGATAAACATGATCCCCAATGTTGAAAGCCAAATCATGATGCTTGCCGTCATAGTAGCTCTTCTAACGCGACTGAGCGGCCTTGAGATTCTCACGTATGACTTTGCACATTTCTTCGGCTTCTGAGATCAAGTCATTGCCAAGAAGTTGACGTTCACCAGTCTCGGACCAGTTGAGAGGGGTACGACACTTTCTGCCATAGAGGATTTCAAACGGAACTTTGCCGGCACTTGCTTGGAAGCTGTTGTTGTAAGAGAACTCGGCAAACGGAAGGCAATCTTCCCACTTCATGCCAAAAGAGATGACACAAGCTCTGAGCATGTCTTCTAGAATCTGATTCACTCTCTCGACTTGACCACTAGTCTGAGGGTGAAATGCAGTGCTGAAACGAATCTTAGTGCCCATGGCAGACTGAAAGGAGTCCCAGAACTTGGAAGTGAACAAACTTCCACGGTCTAAGGAGATAACTTGAGGAATGCCATGTAAGGACACAATTCTGGAAGTGTACAATTCTGCCAGTTGAGCTGCATTGATGGATTCTTTTACTGGAAGGAAGTGAGCGACTTTGGTAAGCTTGTCAATCACCACAAAGATAGAATCATTCCCTCTCTTGGACTTAGGAAAGCCAGTGACGAAATCCATTTCAATGTGGTCGAATTTCCACTCGGGAATAGGAAGAGGTTGGAGAAGACCGGCTGGACGTTGATGCTCTGCCTTCACTCTTCTGCAGACATCACATTCATTCACTAATTGGGCAATCTCCCTTTTCATGCGAGTCCATCAGTAAGATTGCTTGAGGTCTTGGTACATCTTGGAACTACCAGGATGAATCGAAAGGAGGGAATCATGTGCTTCGTCCATTATGAGCTTCCTGAGATCACCTTTGGGAACCACAAGTCTGTCCTCAAAGAACAAGATATCTCTCTCATCAACGCGATAGCACTTGTATTTAGGAGTACCCTTTGCAATACCATGTTTCACTTTCTGCACCATAGCATCACTGAGTTGGGCCTCACGGATCTGATCTTCCAAGGTAGGAGCAACTTGAAGATTTGCAAGAAAGCCTTGCGGAACAACTTGGAGGTTGAGTTTCCTGAATGCTTCACAAAGCTCAGGCTGGAACGGTTTGATAAGGAGACTGTTGCAATATGCCTTTCTGCTCAAAGCATCTGCAATCACATTCGCCTTGCCAGGTGTGTATCCGATGCTGGGATCATACTCTTGGATCATTTCGACCCAACGAGTCTGGCGGAGGTTCAGGTTCGGCTGTGTGAAGATGTACTTCAAGCTCTTGTGATCGGTGAAGATGTCGACTTTTCTGCCCAATAGAAGGTGTCTCCACATAATCAAAGCATGTACCACAGCTGCTAGTTCGAGATCATGTGTGGGGTAGTTCTTCTCACTTGGCTTCAGTTGACGAGAAGTGTAAGCCACAATTTTCTTGTCCTGCATTAGCACACCACCAAGTCCTTGAAGAGAAGCATCACAGAATACTTCGTAGGGCTTGGACTCATCTGAAGGAGTAAGAACTGGAGCAGAGATGAGCTTTTCTTTGAGAGTTTTGAATGCCACATCACAATCTGGAGACCAGTTGTACTTGACATTCTTCTGCAGCAAGTTGGAGAGAGGCTTGGCAATCTTGGAGAAGTTCTCAACGAACCTTCTGCAATAGCTAGCAAGGCCAAGAAAGCTTCGGAGTTGCTTGACGTTCTGAGGAGGTTCCCAGTTGACAATGGCTTCAAATTTCTCGGGGTTCACAGCAATACCGTCAGCGGAGATGATATGGCCCAGATATAAGACCTTATCGAGCCAAAATTCGCACTTGGAGAACTTGGCATAGAACTTATGTTCACGAAGTATGTCGAGAACCAGATGGAGGTGCTTTTCGTGATCCTCTTCATTCTTGGAGAATGCCAAGATATCATCCAGATACACAAGCACAAACTCGTTGGTGTAGGGGTTGAAAATGTAGTGCATCATTCTCGAGAAGGTAGGTGGAGCATTAGCGAGGCCAAAATACATGACTATATACTCATAGGAGCCGTAGCTCGTTCTGAAGGCAGTCTTGTGGATATCTTCTTCGCGAATGCGAATTTGGTGATAGACCATTCGGAGATCGAGCTTTGAGAACACTTTAGCTCCTTTGAGCTGCTCGAACATTTCATTGTTGTTGGGGAGCGGATACTTGTTCTTTATTGTCTTCTTGTTCAATGGCTGGTAATCGACGCAAAGGCGCTCCGTGCCATCCTTTTTCTTGACAAATAAGACACCACAGCCCCAAGGAGACGTGCTAGGCCTGATCAGACCCAAACGCTCTTGTTCATCAAGCTGTTTCTTCAACTCCTTCAACTCTTCAGGAGAGAGCTTGTACGGACGCTGGCATGCTGGCTCAGTACCTGGCTCGAGTTCAATGACGAATTCAACTTGACAATGCGGAGGCATGCCTGGAAGTTCTTCAGGGAAAACGTCCTCGTATTCGTTAACCACCGGAATTTGAGATATGGCATTAATCTCGCCCTTGTCATTGAGAGAGAAAAGCCTGATTGTGTTATCCCGAGAGGCGAAGATAATCACATCATTGTCGAAATGAGTAATCTTGACCTCCTTATTTGCACAGTCAATGTGAGCATCATGCTGAGAAAGCCAGTCCATTCCGAGGATAAGATCGATGTCGGAATTGCCGAGAACCACCGGAGAAGCCAGAAATTGATAATCACCCATGCGAATGGAAACATCCGGAGCATACAATCTAGAAGTCATGCATTTGCCCGGAGAAATAATTTGCAACATCTTTGGCAAGGCCACTGTGCCCACATTGTGCTTGGATGCAAATGGAAATGACATGAAAGAATGTGATGCACCAGAATCAAACAGCACTTTAGCAGGTTTAAGGTTGACTGGAAGGTTACCAAGTATCACATCTGAAGAATTCTCTGCCTGAGTTGCATTCATCAGATTCACTCTTGCTGCCTTCGGATCATGCTTGACAATAGCAGTGCTGACAGGTGGAGGAGGCGGAAGGCGCCTTTGAGTACACTTGTTGGCATAGTGACCCTTCTTGCCACACTTGTTGCAGACCACTTCTGAGAAAGGACGGTAATGAGGAGCACTTGACTTGGAAGCTTGAAACTGATTCTTTGACTGGTTGCTTTGGTTGGGTGGGTGGGAGAAACCACGGCCACCAGAGTTCTTGTTGTTGTTGTAGGGAGCTCGGATCACTGGAGGAGGTGGAAGCCAAAACTTCTGTTGCTTCGCGGCCACTTGAGAAGATGAGGAGGAGTGAACAGCGTCTCTGATCCTCTTTTTGGAAGCTTCCATCTTGAGCTGGGCTGCCTCTTGCTTAAGTGCCATGTTATAGAATTTGTCAAACTTATCAGGCTCGAACAAGGTGAGAGCAAGCTGGAGTTCATCCTTCAGACCACCACGGAACTGACAGATCTTGCTCTTGGCATCTGGGATGTCTTGCTTGGCATAGCGGGCAAGGTTCTAGAACTTGACATTATATTGGTAGACAGACATGGAGCCTTGCTTCAGGTTGCGGAATTGCTCACGCATACCCTCGATTACACTTGTTGGAATGTGGTGAGAGCGAAAGTCCTTGCAGAAATCCTCCCAAGAGATTACACGCCCTTCTCTGGAGTCTTTGTACTGCTGCCACCAATCAGCTGCTTGGTCCTTGAGTTGGAAGGCTGCGAACTTCACATAGTCCTCAGGCCTGACGTTACTGCACTCAAAATGCTTCTTGATATTAGTAATCCAATCTTCAGCATCGAGAGGGTCGACACAGTAACTGAAAGCCTTTGGTTGATTAGCCAAGAACTGGTTGAGCGTAGCATGGTGCTGTTGGTTGAAGAAATTGCCTTGGTTCCCCTGAGCACCCTGATTAGCTTGATTTGCTTGCATTTGCTGCATCATCTGCATAAGCATCTGGGTGTTCTGATTCGTAGTTTGCATAATTGCTCTCCAGGCCTCAGACGGAGGAGGGGAAGGAGGACGTTCCGGAACCTCTTCACCCTCTGGGTTAGCGTTGAGAACCCTTTTCGGAGCCATCCTGAAAGAGTTGACCACCAATCAACCATTTGACTGAAAGAAGATATAAGCTAAAACAACGGCTAGAAATGCAACATAGTCTTCACAAGAATCATTCGAACAAGAGGAACGAATGAAATTCTCAGTTTAATGATAACAACAATCTTGACGAGAAGCCACTTGGGAGACAAAAGGTAAATAAGAAAAAACAACAAGGTGCAGATAGAACAAATACAGATAGGAGCTTCGTTCGACATCTTTGTGCTGAAAGCTTATGGAACGTGTTATGAAAAGGTTTTGCAATCCCCAGATCAGCATAGCCAAGGACCCTTTAAGATGCAACTCCCGATCGGAACATCGGCCATAAAACCACTTCACTCAATGTAGAACCCCGAACTCCATAACCTGCATTCGTTGGAAGAATGCCTACGAGCTACTAGATGAACCCACCTATTAATTTCCGAATGTTTCCAGTTATGCAATCAGGTGTTGGGGATACAGGGGAAGCATCGCGCACTCAACTCTAATCCTACATCCAGCTGTATCCATCCTTCAACACATAACCAGTTGTTTTCGGAAACCGTCTACCTCGGACCTTCGAAACGCATCTACTATACAAGCTATGGCAATACTCCTGAACTACCTCCCCAGTACTGGGTGATGTCGGGGTTATCTTGCCACTAGCGGTATAGGAGAGTTTTCGATGTCGGCCGTCTTAAGTACTCTATAACTGTCGCGATATGTTTGTGACGACAATACCTCGGAGCTCAACTCCCCGGGACACTGCCACAACCCCTAATGCCAGGAGGCATCGAGAACAATATTCTCATCACAAAGACATCGAAACAATCCAAACAATACTCGCGAGATTTCTAAAAAAATATGTGCAATTTTTGAGAGTAGAAGAGACAAGAGTAATCGTCAGGAGTCCTCACTAGAGTGAAAAGAGATGAGGAGCAAAAGAAATCCTACTCTCCGATATAAATATAGGACTCAAAACATTTTCAGTGTGTGCCTAGGCTCAACCGTCAACGATTCGATCAATCAGTGGGGGCTTCTAGGTCGGAGAAGGCTCTGATACCAACTTGTAATGCCCAGGATGGGACTATATCTCCTACGTGTCGAGGCATGACTTAAAGATATAAGCCCATTCTGGAATGATCGCAAGTTCGGTATCTTTGCACATCTCATGTAAAAATAGGGATGAAAGGGAAAAAGATAGTTGGCTTACACTCGCCACGGGCACGTGAGAGAGCGTCGGAACTCGAAACGGACAACGGGAAGGAACGAGTGGGACCGGATACAAACGACAACACAAATGCAATGCAATGCACATCACAACATGACATGGATGAATGCCACACACGCACACGACAAAACGACAAAACCCGAAAAGACGAAGAACCCGGAATGGAACTGATGAAGCCAAAGTTATATATTGCCAAAAAGGGAAAGTATTACATCCGGGGCATTACAAAGAGAGGAACTACATCTCCGTCTCTCTATATTTCCAACACGATAAATTGCAAGAAACTGCTTGTACTATGCATTGGCCTTTACTTGATGTGCATGAATTTGTAGCGACCACGATCCGAATGGACCGAAGTCTCTGTGTTCTGTGTCATCCCTGGATCGGTAATGCTGACACACACAGTACTTGAAGGATTTATAACACAGTGGCAATCACACACTTATTACATTGAATGTCTCAAAAGAGAACTTATTAGAAAAGTCTATGGCTTAAGGCCATCTAGCAAAATAACAACGGAAGGCTTGGAAGATAAGTGAGTCCATCAACTCCAACGGCATAGCTGAGTGCATGACAAACGACCTAGCACGTCTTACTCCTCGTCTGAAAAGTCTGCAACGTACCATGTTGCAGCCCGAAATGGGTCGGCACATGGAATATGCTCGCAAGATAACACAGTAGAGCAAGTAACAGAAACAAAGGCTAACACTATATGCATATTTGGCTGGTGGAGGCTCTAAGGTTAAAGTTTTTGCGTAAAGCCATTTTTCCCTACAACAAAGGAATAACTTTTATTTTTAACTATCATGGTAGTTGAAACATCATTGAGAAGGTACCTCCAACTCAATCCCAATTAAAGTAATCATTAACCCACCAAATTAATTTTAGAGTGATGAGATCAACTAATAATTCAAGTACCAGATACTCAAGATTGTCCATAACCGGGGACACGGCTAATCATGATCAGTTTGTACACTCTACAGAGGTTTGTGCACTTTTCCCCACAAGACTCGATCTCCTCCGTTGGATTTCTCGCACTGCATGGTGTTTGAGACGGATGACCGAGACACAGTCTTTCAGAAGCATTTACTCTTTACCCCGAGTGGACCGGTACACCTACTTTCCCCTACATCTGCTAGTCCACCACTGAAAAAGCTCACAACTTACTCATACTATGCCAGAGCCTATAATGGCATTGTGGCTGCACACGGAAGTTTCTATCATGAATAGTTTTATGATCCCTTTGAGCCCGGGTGGCATTCCAATAGGGTGATCACATGGTTCCTCCGGGATCCCCTAGGACAACACTGGATTCTCCAGGTGCCCTGCAGCCAATCCACCCAGATGTGTATTCAAGTAGCCACCTTAAGTTGAACCATTAATTCACATCTCACATCTGTCATGGATTTCACTCAAACCCAAACCACGTCTACGAGCATAGCATGCCAATCTAAGCATAACGTAGAAGTAACTCCCTGGGTTTGAAAATAATGCAGGTAATAGGTTCTACCTCAATCTACTTCCCAGTCCCACAAGTTAAAGATCCTACTCATGCAATGTGTGAGGGTTTGATCTAATGCATAAAAACTGGGTAATAAAGGGGTATGATCAAAGTGTTACTTGCCTTGCTGATGATTCGCAAAACCTAGAGACTCGTAGCAGCACGCTTCGCAGTCCGGGTATTCTATCGCAAACAAACAATAGCATACATAAGCAATCAAGCAAAGATGCACAAACATAACTCCAAACAAGAAGATCTAACCAGAAAGTCCAACTTAAGAACTCCGGTTTGCAAAAAGAATCAAATCAAACGGAACAGCGAAACTCAAACTACGAAAGAAACAAGATCCGTTTACTAGATTGATCTAAAGTCAAATTTTACAGTAGCAAAACCTTGTTCAAGTTGGTTAAACGGAAAGAGGGTTTCGAGACGAAGATCTGGGATTTTGAATCACCTGATTCCGACTCTCGAGCGAAAAGAAAAACGAAAAACAAGATCATGGCAGAAATCATGATCGAAAATAATCGCGGAAAAAGCCCCGAAAAAGAAAAACTGACGAACAGGCTAACGAATGAACGTTCGTTGTCTGTAACTAACGGGCGAACAACATTCGTTAAAACGAACGTACGGACGAACATCTGCAACTAACTAAATCGGAAAAAAACCGAACTAATCTATTTAAAAAACAGATCTATGTTTTTTTAAACGAACGGTCAAAAAAAGAAAACCGGCCTTTATCTAAACGGGTCGGGCGACGGGTTAACGGAGCGGTTCGCGGGACGGGCGGCGGGCACGGCGGTGTGGAGGCGATGGCGGCGGCGGATCTGGCGGGGCACAGCAGCGCGAGCGGCGGGCTCGGTGGGGCGGGCGGCGATGTGGAGGCGACGGAGGGGGGGCTCGGCTTATATAGGAGCCGGGGGGGGTGCTTGCTTGCGCAAGGGGGCGGCGAGGCGGACTCGGCGGCGGCTCGGACTCCGGCGGGAGTCCGGCTCGGCCACGGCGGGGAAGGCGGCGGCGCTACGGGCCGGCTGTGCCTTCGGCCCAGTTCGGTCCGAACTGAACGGTTTTTTTTTTTAAATCCTGATGCCGAAAAACACGAAAATAAAATACTAAACGGGCTCCAAAAATTCCGAATAAATTTTCACCGTCCTCTAATAAAATATAGGACAAAGTGAACATTTTTCCCGGACCTAAATGCAATTTTGAAAAACGCGCATTTCCCTATGCAAATAAAATTGCAAATAAATCCGAATAAAAACCAAAAGTGATTTTAATATATTTCCTCCAATATTTCTTTTATTTTGGAGAAGCCATATTATCTCCACTCATATATTTTATCAAGAAATATTTTTAGGAAGTGAAAATAATTAAAACCAACGTAATCCTCGTATTGGTATTCGAGAAAACTCAAATACGAAGACTGTAGAATTCCCAACTCTCTCCGTAGGTCCTTGAGTTGCTTAGAATTTTCAAGGATCGCCACGCATGAAATGCAATTAAATATACAATGCAATATGATCTATGTATAACATTCCAAATTGAAAATTTGGGATGTTACAAACCTATCCCCCTTAGAGTGAATCTCGCCCTCGAGATTCGGCTTGGCTAGAGAACAGGTGTGGGTGGTCCTTGCGTAGATCATCTTCTCGTTCTCAGGTGGCTTCTTCCTTGGTGTGGTGACTCCACTGAACTTTGCAAAACTTGATAACCTTACTACGAGTGACTCTGCTCGAAAACTCGAGGATCTTGACGGGTTTCTCCTCATAAGTCATATCGCTATCCAATTGTATTGCTTCCAGGGGTACTGTGTCTCTTCCGGTACTGTGGGACCTTAGCTGAGAAATGTGAAACACATCGTGCACTCCTGACAATCCTTCGGGTAACTCTAACTTGTAGGCAACCTCTCCCATGCGTTCCAAAACACAATAAGGTCCCACAAATCTCGGGGCTAACTTTCCCTTAACTCCTAAATGTTTAACTCCTCACAGAGGCGATACTCTCAGGTATGCTCGGTCTCCGATTTCATAGGCTACTTCCTTGCGCTTCGAGTCTGCGTAACTCTTCTGCCTGGACTGAGCTACATTCAGTCTATCTCGAATCAGCTTAACCTTCTCTTTTGACTCCTTAATCAGATCTGGTCCAAATAACTGCTGATCTCCGACTTCATCCCACATCAGCGGCGTTCGGCATCTCCTTCCGTACAACGCTTCGAACGGTGCCATCTTCAAACTAGCCTGGTAACTGTTGTTGTATGAGAACTCCGCGTAGGGCAAGTTGTCATCCCAACTAGATCCATAATCTAGCGCACAAGCTCTCAACATGTCTTCCAGAATCTGATTGACTCTCTCGGTCTGTCCATCTGTCTGCGGGTGAAAAGCTATACTGAATTCCAGCCTCGTTCCCAAAGTTTGGTGTAGCTGATGCCAAAACTTTGAGGTAAACTGTGTTCCTCTATCTGATACAATGGTCCTCGGAACTCCGTGCATACACATGATCCTGGTCATGTATATCTTGGCCAACTTCACACTAGTACACGTGGTTTTCACGGGGATAAAATGGACTACTTTGGTCAAGCGATCCACTACTACCCAAATTGAGTCATATCCTGATCTGGTCCTGGGCAATCCGGTGATAAAGTCCATGCCAAGCTTATCCCACTTCCATTCGGGTATTGGCATAGGCTGTAGCAATCTTGCTGGCTTCTGATGCTCCGCCTTCACTCTCTGGCATACAGCACATACGGCTACATACTCGACAATATCCTTCTTCATTCCCGTCCACCAGAAATGTTCCTGTAAATCCAAATACATCTTGGTGTTTCCAGGGTGTATCGAGTATGGCGAATCATGTGCTTCCTGTAGTATCAACTTCCTGATCTCGGCGTTGTTGGGCACATAGATTCGATCCTCAAACCACAAGGTGTCGTGTTCGTCCTCACGAAAACCCTTGGCTTTTCCTTCACTCATCTTCTCTTTTATCTCTGCAATCTCTTTGTCATCCTTCTATGCTTCTCGTATCTTTCCCAACAATGTTGACTGAACCTCTAATGTTGCAACAAAACCTTTAGGAACTATCTCCAAACAAAGCTCCCTGAGATATTCTGCTAATTCCTGTGGCAATCCTCCCTTTAATAGGGTATTTGAATAACTTTTCCGGCTCAAAGCGTCTACAACGACATTGGCCTTTCCTGGGTGATAGTGCAGCTTCATATCGTAATCCTTTATAAGTTCCAATCATCACCTCAATCTGAGGTTCAGCTCCTTCTGAGTGAAAATGTACTTCAAACTCTTGTGATCCGTGTACACATCACAACGATTTCCAATAAGGAAATATCTCCAAGTTTTGAGCGCATGAACAACTGCGGCTAGCTCCAACTCGTGCGTCGCATAATTCAACTTGTGCGGTCGTAGTTGACGAGATGCATAAGAAACAACTCTTCCATCCTGCATGAGTACTCCTCCAAGTCCTAAGCATGATGCATCACAGTACACTTGGAAATCCTTGCGTATATCTGGAAAGATCAGCACTGGGGCTATCGTCAAACGTTTCTTCAACTCCTGGAAACTTTCTTCGCACTCTTCAGTCCAATGGAACTTTGTCTCCTTCTTTAACAATGTCGTCATCGGTTTTACAATCTTGGAGAAATTCTCTATGAATCTCCGGCAATATCCTGCGAGTCCAAGAAAACTACGGATCTCTCCAATTGAAGTGGGTGCCAACCACTCAGTGACTGCCTGCACTTTGACGGGGTCCACTGCTATACCTTCTCCCGATATAACATGCCCTAAGAATCCAAATTCCTTCAACCAAAAATCGCATTTGCTAAAATTGGCGTACAACTGATGTTCTCTGAGCTTCTCCAGAACCAAACGCAAATGTTCCGCGTGTTCCTCTTCGTTCTTCGAGTACACCAAGATATCATCAATGAATACCACGACAAACTTATCCAAGAACTCCATGAATACCTTATTCATCATACTCATGAAATAGGCAGGGGCGTTAGTCAATCCAACTGACATAACTGTATACTCATATAGCCCGTACCTTGTGGTGAAGACTGTCTTAGGTATATCCTTCTCTCGGATTTTCAACTGGTGGTATCCAGATCGTAGATCGATCTTGGAGAATACTTTCGCTCCTTGAAGTTGGTCGAACAAATCATTGATCATCGGTAGCGGGTACTTATTCTTAATCGTCACTTCATTCAGTGCCCGATAATCAACGACCATCCTTAAAGATCCATCCTTCTTCTCGACCCAAAGCACTGGGGCTCCCCAAGGTGATGAACTCCGGTGAATAAATCCTTTCTCCAATAACTCCTTAACCTGCTTCTTGATCTCCTCCAGATCATTTGCTAGCATCCGATATGGCGTCTTCGATATCGGTCCGGTACCAGGCAATAGCTCAATAAAAAAGTCAATATCCCTATCCGGTGGCATGCCTGGTAGCTCCTCTGGAAACACATCCGGGTAATCCTTTACTACAGGCACTTCCTCCTGAACAACTCCCGTGAGAGAATGTACTTGTGTCTTTCTAGGCGAATGCCTAGATACATACTTGATCCTTTTTCCCTCCGGGGTGGTAAGCAAAATAGTCTTACTGGCACAATCGATGTTCCCTCCATACATCGATAGCCAATCCATACCTAGTATCACATCCAATCCTTCTGACTCCAAAACTATCAGGTCTGAGGGGAAAACATGGCGTCTGAAAACATCCTTGATGTGCCATATACTCCACTCCTGGGGAACTTACTAACATGGGGGTCTTAAGGACTTGGGTGGCCAACTTATGTCTATTTGCGAATCCCCTTGAAATGTATGAATGCGATGCACCAGTATCGAAAAGAACTACTACGGTAAATGACTTAACCAAAAACTTACCGAAAACAACATCTGGTTGCTCTTCAACCTCCTCTACAGTCATGTGATTCACTTGTCCTTTGTTGAACGGGTTGGGCTTCTTCCCAGCACTTCCATTGCCGTTTCCATTCTTAGCTTCAGGGCACTCCGTGTCATAGTGTCCATTCTTCCCGCACTTGAAACAGGTAACGTGGCTCAAATCCCTCTTGGCTGGTGTGGATGGAGTAGAGCGGTTCTGATTATTGTTTGATCCATTCCCATTCCCATTCTTAGAGTCATTGTGGTTGTGAGAACTCCCTCCAATGTGGGTGTGGCTTCAATGGTTATGGGTGTATCCTCCCGAATTCGGGGTGAATCGGGGCTTCTGCTGGGCTCTAGAATTATTCCTTCCATGTCCATGCTTCCTCTTGCGGCTCTCAATCTGCTGATGCTTCCCTTCAATCATAAGAGCCTTATCTATCAACTCCTGGTATTTGTTGAAGGTTGCCACCATCAACTATATGCTCATCTCATCATTCAGCCCTTCCATAAACCTCTCCTGCTTAGCGGCATCTGTGGCCACATCATCCGGGGCATAACGAGATAGGGTACTAAATTCATCTACGTACCGAGCCACAGTATGATTTCCTTGGCGCAAGTTGCAAAACTCTCGCTTCTTCATGCTCATAGCTCCAGTTGAGACATGGGCAGTGCGAAAAGCTTGCTGAAACTGATGCCAAGTGACATTGGCTACAGGGAAGTGGCTGTGTAATTCTCCCACCATGCTACTGCTAGTCCAGACAACTGATGTGCGGCAAATCGCACCTTCTCAGCATCCGTGCAATCGGCGGTGGTCAAATCCCTTCCAATCTTGCGCAGCCAGTCATCAACAACTATTGGTTCAATGCTGGTAGAAAACACCGGTGGTTGCAACCTTAAGAAACGTGTCAGGTTGTCCACGGGTGGTGGAGGTGGAGGGTTGTTGTTGTTGTTCTGATTGTTCTGATTGTTCTGGACAAGAAGTTGCATCAAAGTGTTCTACTGCTGGATCAACTGAGTGAGCTTAGGGGGAAACTGAAATCCGGGCTCATGTCTCGGAGGCATCTGATGGGTGTGGAGGGAAGAGATTAGAATATAAATGAGGTCTAAGGGAAAATTCACTACCCATATGCACATGAGACAAACACAATCATATCACACCACTCAAATTCAAGCAAGGGATTACAAAGATCTAACTAACATTACAAAAGTGCTCTAAATTCTACTTTTATGGGGGGGGACTACTAGTCTTTGGGTGGTCATCTAGAAATTTTGATCGGCGGAAGATTCCATGATGTCTACTCCAGCTTCATCTTCGTAGTCTTTGTCATCACTATCATCGGGGTCTGAGTCCGTGTCATCGATGATGATGTATTCTTCAGAACGGATCTCCTTGGGTTCTTCTTCTTCCTCTTCTCCTCTTGGGGCTGGATCTCCCATGAATACTCCTAGCTTCCTCGTCAAATCATCATTCTTCTCCACTAGTATCATCATCTCCTCCTCGTATACGTCACGTGTAGACTTGATTTCCTCTTCTAGATCCAAGTTCCTGGTTAGTGCCTTCTTCAAATCTATCATCCCTGCACACATCTAGTGCTCATGTCGATGAATGTGCTGGTTTAACTCATCGATGAACGTTGCAATGGACCTGTCCTTCCGGATACTGATCATGTCCCATCGCTCATCCCGGCGTCCATAAATCTGGTAGATGGTGTCCTTCACCTCCTGCTTGTAGACTTCTCCAATACGTCCCATGGTGATGTGGGCTACCATACTCATGCCTAGGCTCCAGGTTGGTGCATCAAAAGAAAACTCTATGGGCTCAGTGGATGGCGCGAAGGTTCTCCTGAGAATTTGAACTTGAATACTCCATCGCTCCTCTTCTGGTAGAGTGGCGGTGTAGGTCCCGGTGAAGCTTGGTATTCCTATATTCAGGTACCTAGTGACTTCCTTCAAGTGTACCATCTTGTAGCGACCACGACCCGAATGGACCGAAGTCTTTGTGTTCTGTGTCATCCCTGGATCGGTAATGCTGACACACACAGTACTTGAAGGATTTATAACAGAGTGGCAATCACACACTTATTACATCGAATGTCTCAAAAGAGAACTTATTACAAAAGTCTATGGCTTAAGGCCATCTAGCAAAATAACAGCGAAAGGCTTGGAAGATAAGTGAGTCCATCAACTCCAACGGCATAGCTGAGTGCATGACAAATGACCTAGCGCATCTTACTCCTCGTCTGAAAAGTCTGGAACGTAACATGTTGTAGCCCGGAACGGGTCAGCACATGGAATATGCTGGCAAGATAACACAGTAGAGCAAGTAACAGAAACAAAGGCTAACACTATATGCATATTTGGCTGGTGGAGGCTCTAACGTTAAATTTTTTGCGCAAAGCCAATTTTTTCCTACAACAAAGGAATAACTTTTATTTTTAACTATCATGGTAGTTGAAACATCATTGAGAAGGTACCTCCAACTCAATCCCAATTAAAGTAATCATTAACCCGAGAAATTAATTTTAGAGTGATGAGATCAACCAATAATTCAAGTACTAGATACTCAAGATTGTCCATAACTGAGGACACGGCTAATCATGATCAGCTTGTACACTCTGCAGAGGTTTGTCCACTTTTCCCCACAAGACCCCGGGTGGACCGGTACACCTACTTTCCCCTACATCTGCTAGTCCACCACTGAAAAAGCTCACACAACTTACTCATACTATGCCAGAGCCCATAATGGCATTGTGGCTGCACACGGAAGTTACTAGCAAGAATAGTTTTATGATCCCTTTGAGCCCGGGTGGCATTCCAATAGGGTGATCACACGGTTCCTCCGGGATCCCCTAGGACAACACTGAATTCTCCAAGTGCCCTGCAACCAATCCACCCAGATGTGTATTCAAGTAGCCACCTTAAGTTGAACCATTAATTAACATCTCACATCTGTCGTGGATTTCACTCAAATCAAAACCACGTCTACGAGCATAGCATGCCAATCTAAGCATAACGTAGAAGTAACTCCCTAGGGTTTGAAAATAATGCATGTAATAGGTTCTACCTCAATCTACTTCCCAATCCCACAACTTAAAGATCCTACTCATGCAATGTGTGAGGGTTTGATCTAATGCATAAAAACTGGGTAATAAAGGGGTATGATCAAAGTGTTACTTGCCTTGCTGATGATTCGCAAAACCTAGAGACTCGTAGCAGCACGCTTCGTAGTCCGGATATTCTATCGCAAACAAACAATAGCATACATAAGCAATCAAGCAAAGATGCACAAACAGAACTCCAAACAAGAAGATCTAACCAGAAAGTTCAACTTAAGAACTCCGGTTTGCAAAAAGAAACAAATCAAACGGAACAACAAAACTCAAACTGCGAAAGAAACAAGATCAGTTTACTAGATTGATCTAAAGTCAAATTTTACAGTAGCAAAACCTTGTTCAAGTTGGTTAAACGGAAAGAGGGCTTTGAGACGAAGATCTGGGATTTTGAATCACGTGATTCTGACTCTCGAGCGAAACGAAAAACAAAAAAAAAGATCAGGGCAGAAATCGCGATCGAAAATAATCACGTAAAAAGCCCCGAAAAAGAAAAACTGACGAACAGGCTAACGAATGAACGTTCGCTGTCTGTAACTAACGGGCGAACAACGTTCGTTAAAACGAACGTACGGACGAACGTCCGCAACTAACTAAACCGAAAAAAAAACGAACCGATCTATTTAAAAAAACAGATCTAGGTTTATTTTTAAAAAAACGAACGGTCCAAAAAAGAAAACCGGCCTTTACCTAAACGGGTCGGGCGGCCAGTTAATGGAGCGGTTCGCGGGACGGGCGGCGGGCACGGCGGCGTGGAGGCGACGGCGGCGGCCTACGCGGTGACGGCGGCTCCGGCGGGGCACGGCAGCGCGGGCGGCGGGCTCGGCGGCGCGGGCGGCTGCGGTGGCAGTGTGGAGGCGACGGAGGGGGGGCTCGGCTTATATAGGAGCCAGGCGTGCTTGCTTGCGCAAGGGGGCGGCGAGGCGGACTCGGCGGCGGCTCGGACTCCGGTGGGAGTCTAGCTCGGCCACGGCGGGGAAGGTGGCGGCGCTACGGGCTGGCTAGGCCTTCCGCCGAGTTCGGTCCGAACTGAACTTTTAAAAAACAAATCCTCACGCCGAAAAACACGAAAATAAAATACTAAACGGGTTCCAAAAATTCCGAAATAAATTTTCACCGTCCTCTAATGAAATATAGGACAAAGTGAACATTTTTCCCGGACCTAAATGAAATTTTGAAAAACGCGCATATTTCATATGCAAATAAAATCGCAAATAAATCCGAATAAAAACCAGAAGTGATTTTAATATTTTTCCTCCAATATTTATTTTATTTTGGAGAAGTCATATTATCTCTGCTCATATATTTTATCAAGAAATATTTTTAGGAAGAGAAAATAATTAAAACCAACATGATCCTCATACCGGTATTCGAGAAAACACAAATACGAAGACGGTAGAATTCCCAACTCTCTCCGTAGGTCCTTGAGTTTCTTAGAATTTTCGAGGATCGTCACGCACGAAATGCAATTAAATATGCAATGCAATATGATCTATGTATACCATTCCAAATTGAAAATTTGGGATGTTACAGAATTGTTCTTGTATGACATGCCTATGCATAGGAAGAGAGTTAGACTTTGTTGTTTCATGACACATATCACTCTATGCTCGCTACTAAATGCCAAATTATTGTTAATTAAAATTGGCTTTGATATACCTTGGGATCCGGGTGGATCCATTACTTGAGCACGTTATGCCTAGCTTAATGGCTTTAAAGAAAGCGCTATCAGGGAGACAACCCGGAAGTTTTAGAGAGTCATTTATTTCTGTTGTGTGCTTTTATAAAGTTTAAAAATAGTAAAAATAAAGAGGAGAACCTAAAACTTTTTCAAAAAGAAAAGCAAAAGTGAGAAAGACGAGCATTGTTAAAGTGGGAGCTTGCCTTGAACTTTGTTCATGCCCATGGGAACTTGTGAACCTTGATTACAGAAACTTTTTAACAAAAATAATTATCCCCTTGTACAATTCCATTGTATTATAAAAATAATGTGCCAAGAGTTTCCTTTAGGATGATTAAACCGCTTGTTGGTTTGTGCGGTGCAAAAACAAAAACTTTAGCTGTAGTGCGCGATTTTACATTTTTTACTGGAAGGTCGAAAGGATTTGATTTTTTTTTTGCAAAGTCTTGCTATACAAATTGTTGATTTTTCCTATTTTTTCAGAATTTTTAGAGTTACATAAGTATGGTTAATGTTCAGATTACTACAGACTGTCATGTTTTCACAGATTGCTGTTATAGCTTCATTATTTGCATATGTTTGAATTCTTGTTGAAGCCTCCTTGACTTGGAGCAATAGAATTGTGATAGCATACTGTGGGTAATGTTTGTTCATAATTATACAATAATGTTAGAGCAGTACATGATGGGATTTTATTGATCATATGCAGTAACCTCGCCACTAAAAGTTCGGTTAAGTTTTGTGTGGATGATGTGTTCGAATATCGAGGAGGTCTCGATACGAGGAGAGGCAAGAGCTCAAGCTTGGGGATTCCTGAGGTGCCCCAAGTAAATATTCAAGGAGACTCAAGCGTCTAAGCTTGGGGATGCCCCGGAAGGCATCCCATCTTTCTTCAACAAGTATCAGTATGTTTTCGGATTCGTTATGTTCACATGTTATGCGTAAACTCTTGGAGCATCGTGTGCTTTTTATTTTTCCTTTTAATAAATGCACCATGCTGGTATGAGATAGTCCTTGGTTGATTTATAGAATGCTCTTTGCACTTCACTTATATCTTTTGAGTATGGCTTTATAGAATGCTTCATGTGCTTCACTTATATCATTTGAAGTTTGGATTGCGTGTTTCTCTTCACATAGAAAACCGCCATTTGTAGAATGCTCTTTTGCTTCACTTATATTTGTTAGAGCATGGGCATATATTTTGTAGAAAGAATTTAAACTCTCTTGCTTCACTTATATCTATTTAGAGAGTTGACAGGAATTGGTCATTCACATGGTTAGTCATAAAATCCTACATAAACTTGTAGATCGCTGAATATGATATGTTTGATTCCTTGTAATAGTTTTGCGATATAAAGATGGTGATATTATAGTCATGCTAGTGAGTAGTTGTGGATTGTAAAAATACTTGTGTTGAGGTTTGTGATTCCCGAAGCATGCACGTAAGGTGAACCGTTATGTGACGAAGTCGGAGCATGATTTATTTTTTGATTGTCATCCTTTGTGTGGAGGTTGGGATCGCGTGATGGTTAACTCCTACCAACCCTTCCCCTAGGAGCATGCGTGTAGTACTTTGTTTTGATGGCTAATAATTTTTTGCAATAAGTATATGAGTTCTTTATGACTAATGTTGAGTCCATGGATTATACACACTCTCACCCTTCCACCATTGCTAGCCTCTCTTCCGTAGCCATTCCGGGATATATTGCCATGTAACTCCACCGTTTCGTTTATTATGACACGCACCATCATTGTCATATTGCCTTGCATGATCGTAAGATAGCTAGCATGATGTTTCCATGGCTTGTACGTTTTTTGATGTCATTGCTACGCTAGATCATTGCACATCTCAGTACATCGCCGGAAGCATTCACATAGAGTCATATTTTGTTCTAGCTTCGAGTTGTAATCTTTGTGTTGTAAGTAAATAAAAGTGTGATGATCTTCATTATTAGAGCATTGTCCCGTGTGAGGAAACAAAAAAACAAAACAAAAAGAGAGAAAGGCCACAAAAAAAGAGATGGCCCAAAAAAGGAGGGGGGCTAAAAAAAGAGAAGCCCCTCCAAAACAAATGAGAGAAAAAGAGAGAAGGGACAATGTTACTATCCTTTTACCACACTTGTGCTTCATCATAGCACCATGTTCTTCATGATAGAGAGTCTCCTATGTTGTCACTTTCATATACTAGTGCGAATTTTCATTATAGAACTTGGCTTGTATATTCCAATGATGGGCTTCCACAAATGCCCTAGGTCTTCATGAGCAAGCAGGTTGATGCACACCCACTAGTTTTCTTTTTGAGCTTTCATACACTTATAGCTCTAGTGCATCCGTTACATGGCAATCCCTACTCACTCACATTGATATCGATTGATGGACATCTCCATAATCCATTGATTTGCCTAGTTGATGTGAGACTTTCTCCCTCCTTTTCTCTATCACCACCTTCTATTACATCCATAGTGCTATGTCCATGGCTCACGCTCATGTATTGCGTGAAAGTTGAAAAAGTTTGAGAATACTAAAGTATGAAACAATTGCTTGGCTAAAACCGGGGTTGTGCATGATTTAAATACTTTGTGTGGTGAAGATGGAGCATAGCCACACCATATGATTTTGTAGGGATAACTTTCTTTGGCCATGTTATTTGAAATTGCTTTATTAGTATGCTTGAAGTATTATTGTCTTAATGTCAAATGATAGACTATTGCTTTGAATCACTCGTGTCTTAATATTCATGCCATGATTAGATTACATGATCAAGATTATGCTAGGTAGCATTCCATATCAAAAATTATCTTTTTTATCATTTACCTACTCGAGGACGAGCCAGAATTAAGCTTGGGGATGCTGATACGTCTCCGTCGTATATATAGGATTTGATTGTTCCATGCCAGTATTCTACAACTTTCATATACTTTTGGCAACTTTTTATACTATTTTTTGGGACTAAAATATTGATCCAGTGCCCAGTGCCAGTTCCTGTTTGTTGCATGTTTTTTGTTTCGCAGAATATCATATCAAACGGAGTCCAAATGGGATTAAAACGGACGGAGATTTTTTTGGAATATATGTGAATTTTGGGAAGCAGAACCAACGTGAGACGATGCCCAGGTGGCCCACAAGGGTGAGGGGCGCGCCCAGGGGGGTAGGTGCGCCCTAGGCCCTCGTGGCCACTTCGTAAGACGGTAGATGCCCTTCTTTCGCCGCAAGAAAGCTAATACCCGGATAAAAATCGTGTCCAAAATTCAGCCCAATCGGAGTTACGGATCTCCGGGACTTTAAGAAACGGTGAAGGGCCAGAATCTGGGAACGCGGAAACAGAGAGAGACAGAGAGACAGGTCCAATCTCGGAGGGGCTCTCGCCCCTCCCACGCCATGGAGACCATGGACCAGAGGGGAAACCCTTCTCCCATCTAGGGAGAAGATCAAGGAAGAAGAAGAAGGGGGGCTCTCTCCCCCTCGCTTCCGGTGGCATCGGAGTGCCTCCAAGGCCATCATCGTCACCACAATCTACACCAACAACTTCACCGCCGTCATCACCAACTCTTCCCCCCTCTATGCAGCGGTGTAACCCCTCTTCTACCCGCTGTAATCTATACTTCAACATGGTGCTCAACGCTATATATTATTTTCCAATGATGTATGGCCATCCTATGATGTTTGAGTAGATTCGTTTTGTCCTATGGGTTAATTGAAGATCGTGATTGGTTTGAGTTGCACGTTTTATTATTGGTGCTGTCCTATGTTGCTCTCCGTGTCGCGCAAGCGTGAGGGATCTCCGCTGTAGGGTTTGCAATATGTTCATGATTTTCTTATGGTGGGTGGTGTGAGTGACAGAAGCACAGACCTGAGTAAGTAGGTTGTTTGCGTATGGGAATAAAGAGGACTTGATACTTTAATGCTATGGTTGGGTTTTACCTTAATGATCTTTAGTAGTTGCGGATGCTTGCTAGAGTTCTAATCATAAGTGCATATGATCCAAGAAGAGAAAGTATGTTAGCTTATGCCTCTCTCCCTCAAATAAGATTGCAATAGTGATTATCGGTCTAGTTATCGATTGCCTAGGGATAAAAAACTTTCTCATGACAAAAAGCTCTCTACTAAAACTAATTTAGTTGTGTCTTTATCTTAACAGCCCCTAGTCTTTATTTACGTGCTCTTTATATTCTTGCAAACCTATCCCACAAAAACCACAAAGTACTTCTAGTTTCATACTTGTTCTAGGTAAACCACAAAGTACTTCTAGTTTCATACTTGTTCTAGGTAAAGTAAACGGCAAGCGTGCGTAGAGTTGTATCGGTGGTCGATAGAACTTGAGGGAATATTTGTTCTACCTTTAGCTCCTCGTTGGGTTCGACACTCTTACTTATCGAAAGAGGCTACAACTGATCCCCTACACTTGTGGGTTATCACCCGGCGATCGTTTAGATTAGGTTTACAGTAGGTTTTAGTATGGTTTGTGCGATATATGTAATGAATTTCGTCCAGTTTATAGGAAAAGTTCTCGAAATGTAATGAATTTCATCCAGTCAATTTGAAATTTTCTTTGTTTGCATGAATTTCGTCCAGTTAGTTCATATAGTTGTCGAAAGGTATGCGGGCAGCATTGGATGGCATCCATCAGTGTCCTCGGACAGATGCCGATGTAAATTTGAGGGTCAGCACTGGAGATTCCCTAACTATCATGCTATAATCGCTAACAGTGCTACATTATTTCGCAGGGAACAGTTATCCCTCGATCAAAATCAAATCCGCCGTGTTTCGCACTCCTCCCACGTAAGAGTGTAGACTCTTGCTTACATAAAAATGGAGCAAGTGGACAGCACTGTAGCACGTCATATCACTCAAACTAGCCCGCCTAACGCGCGGGAAAGCACTGCCCTCATCATTTTGTTCTGGATTTCTATCAATCGATAGCATGAAAATGTTACGCTTTGCAAGTTCAAAAGGAAAAGGCAGCACACTTACAACTCGTATGCGTCGCGTTCACGTCGCACCCCGGACAGTCCGCTCACTAGAGGGGACACGTGTTGTCTTGCATTTTCACTGACATGTGGGACTGCAATTGAATAAACCGTCAATAGCCGAAATCTAATCGCTCGGCGGGCGTCATCTAAGAGGAGAGAGATGGAGGAGGGAGAAGAGATCGCCCGCCCGCCGTGCACGGACTCCAATAAATATGTGGTGATAATGTGAGGTGGGCCATGCGGGAGTCCACACCGCTTCCAAGCCCTCTTCTTACCGCCCTGGCCCACCAGAACCCCTCCCCCACCCCACCACCTCCCCACGCACGCTCCCCCCTGAGAGGACAGCTGCCCGCATTCATAGCAAGTAGTACCATTAAAATTCTGGCCTATAAAGGGCATGTACAGTGGTTGATAAGATAGTCTTATCATAAGTCTTGCATGTAATTTAGAGATGACAAAAAAACATGTGTACAATGGATCATCTCTTAGCCTTATCTTCAATAACTAGTTATTCCTAAAAACATGGTGAAACATATTGTGCTAAGATATCATCTCTTGTCTTCTCGACAAGCCCACTTATGTGGAGGAGAGAGAGGTGATAACTCACAAGTGTAGGGGATCGCAACAGTTTTCGAGGGTAAAGTATTCAGCCCGAATTTATTGATTTGACACAAGGGGAGCCAAAGAATACTCTTAACTATTAGCAGCTGAGTTGATTCAACCACACCTGGAAACTTAGTATCTGCAACAAGGTAGTTTAGTAGCAATGTAGTACGGAAATAGTGGTAACAACAATAAAAGTAACGATAGTGTTTTTGTAGTTTTTGTAATAGTAGCAACGGAAAAGTAAATAAGCAACAAGCAATATGTGAAAAGCTCGTAGGCATTGGATCGGTGATGGGGAATTATGTCGGATGTGATTCCTCATGTAAAAGTTATAACCTAGGGTGACACAGAACTAGCTCCAGTTCATCAATGTAATGTAGGCATGTATTCCGAATATAGTCATACGTGCTTATGGAAAAGAACTTGCATGACATATTTTGTCCTACCTTCCCGTGGCAAGGGGGTCCTTGTGGAAACTAAGGGATATTAAGGCCACCTTTTAATAGAGTACCGGACCAAAGCATTAACACGTAGTGAGTACATGAACTCCTCAAACTACGGTTATCACCGGGAGTGGTCCCGATTGTTGTCACTTCGGGGTTGCCGGATCATAACACATAGTAGGCGACTATTGACTTGCAAGAAAGGATCAAAAACACACATATATTCATGAAAACATAATAGGTTCAGATCTGAAATCATGGCAATCGGGCCCTAGTGACACGCATTAAGCATGGCAAAGTCATAGCAACATCAATCTTAGAACATAGTGATACTAGGGATCAAACCCTAACAAAACTAACTCGATTACATGGTAAATCTTATCCAACCCATCACCGTCTAGCAAGCCTACGATGAGATTACTCACGCACAGCAGTGAGCATCATGGAATTGGTGATGGAGGAAGGTTGATGATGATGATGGCGACGATCTCCACTCTCCGGAGCCCCCAACGGACTCCAGATCAGCCCTCCCGAGATTAGGGCTTGGCGGCGGCTCCGTATCGTAAAACACAATAATTCTTCCTCTCGGATTTTTTTTCTCCCCGAAAGTGAATATATGGAGTCCGGGGGTACGTCGATGGAGCAACAGGGGGCCCACGAGGCACGGGGGCACGCCTAGGGGGAGGGGGCGCGCCCCCCCACCCTCGTGGACAGGGTGTGGGCCCCCTGGCTTGGTTCTTTCTGCAGATATTTTTTATATATTCCAAAATAATTCTTCGTTGATTTTCAGGTCATTTCGAGAACTTTTATTTATGCACAAAAATAACACCATGGCAATTCTGCTGAAAACAGCGTCAGTCCGGGTTAGTTCCATTCAAATAATGCAAGTTAGAGTCCAAAACAAAGGCAAAAGTGTTCGGAAAAGTGGATACGTTGGAGACGTATCAACTCCCCCAAGCTTATACCTTTGCTTGTCCTTAAGCAATTCAGTTGATAAACTAAAAGTGATAAAGAAAAACTTTGACAAACTCTGTTTGCTCTTGTTGTTGTAAATATGTAAGGCCAGCATTCATATTTTCAGCAAAGATCATGAACTAACCACATTCACAATAACTTGCAGGTCTCATGTCTACTAATATCAATGGCATAATCAACTAGCGAGCAATAATTATAAACCTCGGATGACAACACTTTCTCAAAACAATCATAATATGATATAACAAGATGGTATCTCGCTAGCCCTTTCTGAGACCGCAAAACATAAATGCATAGCACCTTTAAAGATCAAGGACTGACTAGACATTGTAATTCATGGTAAAAGAGATCCAGTCATAATCATACTCAATGCAAATTAATAGCAATACATGCAAATGACAGAGGTGCTCTCCAACTGGTGCTCTTTAATAAGAGGATGATGACTTAGCATAAAAGTAAATAGATAGGCCCTTCGTAGAGGGAAGCAGGGATTTGTAGAGGTGCCAAAGCTCGATTTTTAAATAGAGGTGAATAATATTTTGAGCGGTATACTCTCATTGTCAACATAGCAACCAAGAATCTCGATATATTCCATGCTACACACATTATAGGCGGTTCCCAAACATAATGGTAAAGTTTATACTCCCCCAACCACCAACAAGCACACTCCAGGGCTATCCCGAAACAACGGATACCGTCCAAACCAGCAATAGCCCTGGGGGAGTTTTGTTTAATTATTATGATTTGAGCATGGGACTGGGCATCCCAGTTACCAGCCATTTTCTCATGAATTATGAGCGGAGTCCACTCATCGTGAGAATAACCCACCTAGAATGGAAGATATATACATCCCTAGTTGATACATGAGCTGTTCGAGCATACAAAATAGAATTTCATTTGAAGGTTTAGATTTTAGCACATACAAACTTACTTGGAATGGCAGGTAGATACCGCATATAGGAAGGTATGGTGGACTCATATGGAATAACTTTGGGATTTATGGAAGTGGATGCACAAGCAATATTCCCGCTTAGTACAGGTGAAGGCTAGAAAGTGACTGGGAAGCGACCAGCTAGAGAGCGACAACAGTCATGAACATGCATTAAAATTAATCAACAATGAATGCAAGCATGAGTATGATATAAATCACCATGAACATAAATATCGTGGAGTCTATGTTGATTTTGTTTCAACCACATGCGTGAACATGTGCCAAGTCAAACCACTTGAATCGTTCAAAGGAGGATACCACTCTATCGTACCACATCACAACCATTTTAATATCATGTTCGCACGCATGATAGACCATTATAATCTCTTAGCTAATTAAGCATGGCATAAGCAGCTATGATCTCTAATTGTCATTGCAAGCATGTTTCTTTCATAATAGGCTGAATCAGGAAGGATGAACTATCATATTTACAAAAACAAGAGTGGTTGAGTTCATACCAGCTTTTCTCATCTCAATCAAATCATCATATATCATCATTATTGCCTTTCACTCGCACAACCGAACGGTGTGGATAATAATAATAGTGCACGTGCATTGGACTAAGTTGGAATCTGCAAGCATTTAATACAAGAGAGAAGACAAGATAATATGGCTCAAGGTTAAATTAACAATAAAGCATATGAGAGCCACCAAACATTTTCAATCATGGTCACGTAGTTGGTGCTTTATAAGAGACGATGGAGAATCAATAAGAATAAAAATTGCATAAAAGTAAATAGATAGGCCCTTCGCAGAGGGAAGCAGAGATTTGTAGAGGTGCCAAAGCTCAAAGCTTAAATTGAGAGATGAAATATTTTGAGAGGCATGCTTTTCCCGTCAATGGAAACGACCGAGTAATTCCCAATACATTCCATGCTAGATACATCATAGGCGGTTCCCAAACATAAATTAAAGTTTATTCCTTTTTCCACCATTCTTTCACAATCCATGGCTAGCCGTATCCACGGGTGCCTTCCATACCAACACTTTGCATGGAATTTATTATTTGACAACATAAACTAAATTTGTTTTTTTATTTTGGGACTAGGCATCCCTATTACTGCCACACTCTCGTGAAATGAAAAGTGAATAAATACTCATCTTAAGAATAACACATCTAGCATGGAGAAATATTGGTCACCCCCTACCGCTTCATGAGCGGTGCGGGCACACAAAAGGAAATTCATTTTGAAAATTGAGAGATTTTTATGGGAAATACAAAAATACTGCAGCGAAGATCCACCGGAGGGGACCCACTAGTTGCCCACAAGGCACTAGGGGCGTGCCCTTGTGCCTTGTGGGGCCCATGGGGCTCCGCTAGACCTAATCTCAAGCCTATAAATTCATATTTTAAGAGAAAAATAAGAGAAGAAGTTTCATCGTGTTTTATGATACGGAGTCGCCGCCACCTCCTGTTCTTCATCAGGAGGCTAGATTTGGAGTCCGTTCGGGGCATCGAGAGGGGGATTCGTCACGATCATCATCACCAACCCTTCTTCATCACCAATTTCATTATGCTCACCACCAGGAGTGAGTAATTCCTTCGTAGGCTAGCTAGGCGGTGATGGGGTTGGATGAGATTTGTCATGTAATCGAGTCAATTTGTTAGGGCTTCATCCCTAGTACCCATTGTGCTTTGAGATTGATGTTGCAATGACTTTGCTATGCTTAATGCTTGTCACTAGGGCCCGAGTGCCATGATTTCAGATCTGAACCCTTTATGTTTTCATGAATATATTAGAGTTCTTGATCCTATATTGCAAGTTATATGCACATATTACGTGCTATGATCCGCATACCCCAAAGTGACAATAGTTGGGATTCTTTTCATTGATTACCATAGTTTAAGGACTTCATGTATTCACTATGTGCTAATGATTTGTCTCGATTCTCTATTAAAAGGAGGTCGTAATATCCCTTAATTTCCTTATGGACCCTGCTGCCACGGGAGGGTAGGATAAAAGATGTCATGCAAGTTATTATTATAAGCATGTATGACTATATACGGAATACATGCCTAAATTACATTGATGAATTGGAGCTATTGTGTATCGCTCTAGGTTGTGACTGTTATATGATGACTGTCAGCCAACACAAATATCCATCACTGATCCAATGCCTACGCTCTTCATATATTCATATTTGCTAAAGTTACTTTCGCTCATGTTGTTGTTACAATCACTACAAAACTGCTATTGTTACTATTGTTATGTCACACCCTAATTTTCATGCCACGTCACTTAAGCTAATAATCATGCTAAAATATGGTTTAACAAAAACTTTTGAGTGTTTTTGACCTTGCCTGATTGGTTTTCTGTTTGCTGTTTGCTAGTGCTCTAAAAATCAAATAAATCATCCAACTCTTATACTTCATCTCCTTGAGCCAAAACCTTTTCCCAATGATCATGCCATGTGTATAGACCAGTATAGTATTTTCTTATAAAAATATTTTGGCCAAATAGTATTTTCTAAAATTAGTTTTCCAAAAACCCCTGAATTGTGGTTTGCACTACAAGTACCTTATTTAGGGTGTGAAAAGTCTTTCAAAAAGTATATTTGAATCCTATTAGGTATAGGACTCCCATAAACCACAAAATTGTAATTTTAAAAGTTATTTTTATATTTTATTTAAATGCTTTTTCTTTAGGCCAGAAATGGTCTTTAATAGGTTAAAATTATTTAACGGTTTCAAAAATATTTTTCAAAATTCAGGGAAACTCATAGGACAAATATTGTCCATATATAAGAGTTTAAACACATGGTCATGTTCAAAATATTTGGTAAATCCTTCCAAAACCCTTTCTGGATATTTCAAGCTTTTGAAATATTTACAAAGGAAATATTCTCCAAAAATTCCAGGGAAATTCTATCATGTCAAATATGACATATTCGATGATCTTACAAAGCCCCATGCCTTGAAGATCAAGAAAACATCATCTAATCCCCTCAAAACCATTTCCGTCCATTTTGAAGTTTGAGCAACTTTACATTGCCAAACTTGTCCAAATGCTTTCAAACTTGGTGCACATTCTAAAATGGTCTAATTATGCATCTAGACCAAATGGCACAAGTATTGGAGAAGCATAACTTGATCTAAGTGCCCCAAAACCCTTTCTGACCAGATCCAAATTTGAACAACTCTACAATGCCAACTTTTTACTTGGGGCCTCAAATTTTGTGGACATGATCACAAACCCAAATGATGACACTACACCAAGTGGTGCATCAAGGAGAGATGATTTGCTTAACTTAATCTTGGAAAATCCAATTCTGTTGATTTCTAGGGTTTACAAAAGTTGCATTGGCAACTTTGCCCAAATGAGCTCAAATTTGGTGGAAGGGCCTAAATGTATGTGCCATTTGATCTTGTTAAGTCTCATGTCAATTTGAAGTCATTTGCTTGCCCAAAACCACATCAAACACCTTCTGCCATTTTACCAAAACCACTGTTTTGCCCCCTTTTTCTATTAACCTTTGATTCAACTTTTTACCACAGCATCACCTAGTCACCTTCTACCTCCAGTAACTCTCCCATGACCAAAGCTCAATGATTGAGGGGTGAAAACCCTCATTTTACCTCCCTGGACAGCCCCTCTCTCCCTCTTCTTCTGCCTCTCTCTTCTCCTACTGGCTCCCCAGGGCATACCAGGCCGTCTGTGCATTATTTACTACCCCCTAGAGCTGTTGGACATTGGGGGACATGGCCAGGGCGCAACGACACGCCCATGCCGGCCAAAGTCGTGCTCTGGAGCGTGCTACAGTGCGCCAAGGCACTGTAGCTCGGCCCTCCCGAGGCACCCAGGCGGCATTGGGTAGAGTGAGCGTGTCCATCGAGGTCGCCTCGACGTCCACGACACGCCTCGCTGTCGGGCTCCTCCTCCCTTGCCCTCCTTATCCCTCCGTGAGCTCGCCCGAGCGCGCCCATGGACATTTCTCACGGTGCACCGCAACCCCTCTATTTAGAGGCCCTCCCGAGCTCTCCTGTGGCCTCTTTCCACTTCCCCTCTCTCACGCGAACCTCCTGGACAAGCCCCCTCTCCCCCTGGTGCTCTTCTTCCCTCTCCAAGGCCACCATGGTCGCCGTCGGCCTCTGCCCGGCTCTGGGGAACTAGAGCCTCCCCTCATCTTCGTTGACCACCAGGAGGAGGACCGCGGAGCCCCCCCCCCACACTCCTTCCTTCCCTTTCCCTAGCGCCCCTGGCGTCGCACCCGTCTTCTCCCGAAGCCGCCCGCCGACGCCAAGGCCGCCATCTCTCCCGTTCCTCCCGGCCCGCTTGAAGACCCGAGATGGACGCGGCTCGCTTCCCTGAACCCTTCGGTGCGCCGGACACCACCGGGGACGACCGGAGTCACCGGGGATCAGCGCCGGCGTGCGCTCTGCCTCGCCTCCTCTGCTTCGAACGGAGGAAGAAGAAGGAGCTGCGTCAGCAGTGGGCCCCGCCCGTCAACGACTCGGCACACGCCTGAGCCACTGACCGGTGGGCCGGCCCCGTTTAAATGGACACGGGTCCATCTGGCGCCCGCCTTCCGTGCAGGAAGGCGTAATAGCCGAATGCGCCTTCGGCGTCGCCCTCTGCCCGCGTGGTTGAGCCACTAGGCCGGCCGAGTAGCGTTCCGGCGCTACTCCTCGCTTAGTGCACGCCAGCGCAGGGTTTAATCCAGCCCATCTAGATAGTTTCATTTTCTTTTTCTTTTTCAGTAAGTTTCTAAAATCCATAAATAATTCAAATAAACTCCAAATTTGATGATTCGAATTTCTAGGAGTTTCTAAAATCCTGATCTACCTGTTGGTGCAACATGCACATTTTTCCATAGACTCTTTCTTCACAAATATTTATCAAATGCCATTTTTCTATTTATGTGATAAACTTTAGAAAATCACAGAGAGCTCAAATTTGATCCAAATGCAATGGTTCAAATTCCTAGGTGCTTGTAATATCAAAACTTAGGTTTGGAACATTATTCCTTATACTTTCTGTACCCCACAAAATAATGGCCTATTTCTTCATATTTGTCAACTTTGCAAAATCCTAGGAAATTCATTTGAACTCCAAATCCAGTGAAACCAACTCCTAGATGCTTCTAAAATCATGATTTGTTAAATGGGTGCCTTTGCTCATTTTTCAAAAATATATTTCTGTACACTTATTTCAAATCCATAAATCCCTTGATTCCATCATATTGAAATGTTCCAAACTATCCATTGATCCAATACCTATGAAAACACCTTGGTCATTTCTCATATGACCAGAGGTATCCTAGAAAAGTCCAACTCCTATTTTTAGAGCACTTTTATTTTTGCCTTGTTGTGTTGCTTATTATGATTGTTTCCATCGTTAGTTGACGAAATAAACAGAGTACTTGGAGATGGACCAGAAGGTTTGAAGACTCGGAAGGACAAGGCAAGCAGCCCTTTGACCATGTTCGAGAAACCTTTTTATGCATGTCTCATAGTACCTTATTATCAATGCATCGGAGTCATGTAGAGGTGGTGACCACTTTGGTTGGTACCTTTGTTACTTTACCATTGAAACTTGCATCAAGCATGACCCTACCTTCTTATGAGGGTTATGCCGGTGGGAGTAGATAGATGTATGCTATAGTAGTTGGCTACGCTAATGGGTTAGGGTTATGCATTGAAAGAAACAAGTGTGGTTTGACATACTTGCAAATGACCCAGTGGGTGCCACTAATGCCCCCGGGAGACGATGAGGAACTAGGGCACTACTTGGTGAAGAAGTAGTGTACCGAGGCTTGATGAAAGTGTTGTTTACAGAGATGGATTAGATTTATGTGTGACTACCGTCCCAACCAAACATGTGCAACCACTCTACCCCTTATGGGACGGGGCATTATTGATTACTTAGGCTGATACTAGCATGGTGCCCACATTACCAGTGACGGGGGAGACTTGAGGTCTCTCCCGGGACTGGGTCGTGCTTGGATAGGCGACCATGACTGTTTTTACAGGGCACCGGACACACCGTTGGTCCCTTCGTGTATGCGTGACATTGAAAAAGGGCAAGTCCCATAATCTATTGTTTGTACTCGAGGGTCGTGCACCAACGAGTGGACCCTATGTTAGTGTCGTCTAGGGAAAGATAATGACCGGGTGCTTCCCCCGAGTACTTGAGGTACTACGGGATCGTGGGAGACACGAAAGCTTCCCGGATCTTGTGTGTAAAGTGTGCAACCTCTGCAGAGTGTCAAACTATTCGAATAGCCGTGTCCACGGTCAAGGACAGTTGGGTGGTGCTGGTTAGACTATGTCCATGAGTTTCTGGAAAACAACACGGCTTGGTAAATCTGTTGATGTGATTGTGAGAAATTCACGATGAGCGTGAGCAAGAGTTGTTCATGACTCTTTCTCGATATTGATGTCTGAAACCTCCTGATACTTGTTGCAGACACATACATGTCCATGTTATATGTTGATCATACTTGCATATGAAAAACTAGCTTTCCGCAAAACTGCCAATTTAGCAGTAGAGCCTTGCATAATTATTCTGTCATCACACTTGGGTTGCTTGCGAGTACATTCAAAGTACTCATTGGCTTGCCACTGGTTATTTTATTGGTCAGGCATGAGAGAACAGGATATGATGAAGATTTCTTGGTGACGAGCATGCGAGCTAGGACGCTTCCCAGTCAGAATGCCTGTAGGGTTAAGGCAGATGGCATGGGTCCAAGTTGTTATTGAAGATTTCCGCTGCAACGATATACTCAAGACTTGACCATAATGGTCCTATCTGTGTAATACGGTATGTATGGATGTAAGACTCTTGTTATTCAGCTTCTGTGTGTTTAGTGAGCATTGATCTCTGGGATCACTGTACACGTGCATTCGGTGATCACGACTTACGAGTCGGGGTCCCCACATGTTACTATTACCGTTGCTATCAAACTATCATACTACTGTGCTACTGATCACTCTGTTGCGGATATTTAGTTCTTCAGGTGTGGTTGAATTGACAACTTAATTGCTAATATTTGCAAATATTATTTGGCTTCCCTTGTGTTGAATCAATAAATTTGGGTTGAATACTCTACCCTCAAAAATTGTTACGATCCCCTATACTTGTGGGCCATCAAGACTTTTTTCTGACATTGTTGCCGGGGAGCATAGCTCTATTTGACGAGTCACGTGGGATTTATATATGTTGATCACCATGAAGAATCTGAAAGATGATAGAACCAAGATTGTACCCTCTAAGACAAGGGAGGTAAGGAACTGCCATCTAACTTTGCACTTGATTCACATTATATTTTGAATAGGCTTGCGACACCACCACCTGCTATTAATTATGATATGTCGCAAGTAATTGATTATGCTACTTATGCTTTGAATGATGCTAGTACTCTGTTTAATGAAACTGTGCCACTAGGTGAATTTCTTGATGAAAAACTTGCTAAAGCTAAAGAAATTGGGAATGCTCAAACTGATGAAATTTATGATTCACCTATTAGACCTAGCTCTCCTAGAATCAAAATGCCTAAGATACTCGAGGGTTATGTTATGGATGGGGAGATAGCTAGAGATTTTCTTGCTTGTAATGTTAGAGATGATGTTAAGATACTACTATGTAAGCTGAAAGAAAAATATATCAATGCAAAAATGAAATATGATCCTCAATTTGCTACTTCGTCTATCTTTGTTAGTGCTAAGGATTATGAATTCTCTGTCGATCCCGAGTTAATTACGCTGGTTGAATCTGATCCTTTTCATGGTTATGAATCTGAAATTATTGTGGGACATCTTACTAAATGGAATGACATAGCCACCCTATTTGCTCATGAGGAAAAAATTTGCTATTGCTACATTCTTAAGTTGTTTCCTTTCTCATTAAAGTGTGATGCTAAGAAATGGTTTAATACTCTTACTCCTGGTTGTGTGCATAGTCCCCGGGATATGATATATTACTTCTCTGGAAAATATTTTCCTACTCATAAGAAACAAGCTGCCTCATAGAAAATATTTAACTTTGTGCAAATTAAAGAAGAGAATCTCCCTCAAGCTTGGGGGAGGCTTCTCCAATTACTTAATGCTTTGCGTGATCATCCTCTTAAGAATAATGAATATTTAATATCTTTTATAATGGACTAACCGATGCTTCTATGGACTATTTTGATAGTTGTGCGGTTGTGTTTTCGGGGAACGAACTGAGACTGAAGAACTATATTGAGGAATGATAATGATTGGACACTTCCTGAACCACCACCTAAGCCAACCCCGAAGAAGAGATGTAGTCTATTTCTCAGTCTTGAAGATATGCAAGAGGCAAAGAAATCTATGTCGAGGTCTGAGTAAACCTGCGCTCTTGGCATTGCAGAGTATCAGCTCATCGTCGATGTCCAGGTCTGAGTTGGAGTGACTGTCAGAGTTCGACATGGTCGCCGTAGTCATTGGAGTGGATCGGAATCAGAGAAATCAGAGTAGGGGAGAAGAAGAGACGAAGCGAGAGCGGAGTGAACTGAACTAGGGATTCCATATTGGGGCGGATTGGTTTTTTTCGTGGGGACGTAGCAGGGTTGAGGTAGAGCGGGCTGACGTGACGGGCACGCCCAGGCCGCCCCATATCCGATATAAGGGGTACCGAAAACCCGAACGTTTGAGGCCGGTTTAAGGCGCCCGGGTGGGTCGCTTTTTTTTGACCAGTCTGGTTGACCGAACGGCATGCTTGGTCATAGATGCTCTAACAGGGTGATGTTCTATTGCCATACAAAATTTCAAGTTCAAACGGATTACAAGATGTGAGCCATAAAATATAAAAATCTACATTGAATAGTGTCAAACAATAATGTCACTATACATTGTTGAATTTATTCTTTCCATAGCTCACATCTTGTAATGTGTTTCAACTTAGAATTTCACATGGCAATAAAACAACACCCTCTTAATATCCCATATTTTTGGAGATTTTTTAAAAAACTTCTAAACATGGTTTTCACAAAGTTTTCTTTAAATGTTGGTTTCCAAGTGATATTTTTCCTTTTGACTGAGGCTGTTCAATCAAATCTACCTCCGCCTTTATGAATAAAACTGCCACATGGCATAAGCTTCAGTATGAAAAAAGAGTCTTCACTTAGGTCACAATTAAGCGAGTAAACAAAAAGCATAACATATAATGATATAGGTATAATTGCCCGCACATTGCAATGGGGATCCAGATGCAGAGGCCGGGGTCATCCTCCTTTTCTAAAAAAAAGTTGCAATGAGGATATAAATATTCCAATGGTTTAACACCAGTTGTGTAAAATATATATGTTTGCAATCCTCATGCACATCAAAGACATCATCTACTTTTTCTACCTTAAAATCATCACTCTTCTTCTACCTATTATCTTCTTCTTCCCAATCCATGCTCACCAGCGTCATGAATGGTACATTCGGCTCAGAATCCGCCAACCCTCCGCAAAACAAAGGTATGTCACGAAGGCACAAGAGCCAAATCAACATGTATTACTGTGCCAAAATACCATTCGGCTCAGAATCCGCCAACCCTCCGCAAAACAAAGGTATGTCACGAAGGCACAAGAGCCAAATCAACATGTATTACTGTGCCAAAATATGCATCAGATGCATGGCTAGTACTCCCTCCGTAAAGAAATATAAGAGCGTATAGATCATTACTCAGAGTATAAATGTAGATAAATTAGACCTTTGAAAAATGCATGTGGTGTGCTTGCAGATACTTTGATATGTCTAAATTTGAGACCTTTGGGAAATGAGTGGCATGTGGTGTGCTTGCAGACAGAGTTTTGATTTTCGGCCGAAAAAAACGAATTTCGGCCGTTTCGCTTGGGCCCGATATATGGGCCTGTCGGCCGAATAATTTGGCCCAGTTTGAATTTTTCTTGCCCGGCCCAGCTTCGAGAGACTTCCAGTTAGGCCTCCGCTCGAACAAAACCCACGAACTCACGTATCCTAACCCTAAATCGATCTTTCCCTGTCCCTCCTCTTGTGTGTGCGGCGCTGCCGCTGCGCACTGGACTCTCACATCTCCTCGCCCTCCTCCAGACCTCCACATCTCCGGCGGTCCGCTGTCAGGACCTAGTAGTGTCTGTCACTGAAATTGTGCTCGAATTAGGAGAAGAACTAGCTGGATTTCTTAGATCGGAAACGAATTTAGGGTTTCGCCAGCCAGAACACGGCGACTACAAGGGCCAAGCCCAGAGTAATGAACTACCTCCCCTTCCACAAGCTGGAGAGGGGTTATATAAAGCAAAATTCAGTAAAAGTAGAAAGTGACAGATACTACAGTAAAAGAGCTAGCGCGGTAACTTTTGAAAAGTAAGCTACGTCGTCGTCCGCCGTTCAGATGAAGATCGACGGCTGGGATTGCCACTTAAGGAACGAACCGGTAAGTTGTCTTGATCGCCGTCAGATCACATATCCATGGTCGAGGCTTGTCCAGGCGATAGCTGAGCGGCTGTTATACTTGGCGGGCCTGACAATTCCCCCCTTCTAACAACAGACTTGCCCTCAAGGATGGAAATCTGGGAAGATCTTCTGGATGAAGGCTGCATCTTCCCAAGTATCATTTTCTACTGGTAGGTTGAGCCACTTGATGTGCCACTGTACCACTGGAATGCTGATGTCTCCCTGTACTCGAGGAATCAGTCTTCTGGCCAATAAGGTTTCTGGTTGAATGAGGATGTGCCCCTGTGCATCCAGTAGTGGTAATGCTGGGTTTGGAACAGCTTCAGGCCCAATGTGCTTCTTGAGTTGGCTGACATGAAAGGTAGGATGGAGTTGACAGCCCTCAGGTAAAAGGAGGCGATAAGCTACAGCTCCAATTCTTTCCATAACTCTGAAGGGGCCATAATGTTTTGAGTGAAATTTCAGCTGTCTGTGTATACTTAGGCTTGTGTGCCTGTATGATTGCAGTTTGACATAAACCATATCTCCCACTGCAAATTGTCTTTCAGATCTTTTCTTATCAGCAAAATGCTTCATTCTTTCTTGTGCTTTGAGCAAGTTATCCTTAATCTGTTGTGCTATTGTTTCCCTGTCCATTTGAGCTTGATGATCATCTCCCTCTACTGGTGGTAGAATCAGTTCTGCAATCAGGGGAGGTGGCCTTGCATACAAAGCTTGAAAAGGAGTCATTTGCAAGGATGTGTGAAATGTGGTGTTGTACCACCATTCAGCCATGGACAGCCAAGAGTGCCACTTCTTGGGATGGGCAAAAGCCATGCATCTCAGGTAGTTTTCCAGGCACTGGTTTACTCTTTCATTTTGCCCATCAGTTTGAGGGTGGTAGGAAGTACTCAAGTGTAGTTTGACTCCCATTTTAGTGAACATATGTTGCCATAGGTGACTAGTGAAAATCCTGTCTCTGTCAGTTACTATCACAGTGGGCAATCCATGTAGTCTGAATATATTGTCAGTGAAAGCTTGTCCTCCAGTTTTGACAGTAATGGGATGTCTCATAGCAATGAAGTGAGCATATTTGGTGAAACGGTCAACCACTACAAGTATCATGTCCTTGTGTTCAGATTTAGGCAGTCCCTCTACAAAATCCATGCTAATGTGGGTCCAAGCAAAGTCAAGAACTGGCAGTGGTTGCAGCAACCCAGGAGACTGAACATGTTGAGCCTTGTTGAGTTGACAGACAGGGCACTGCTGTACAAAGGTTTGGACTGCTTTTCTCATTCCTGGCCATGTGAAAAGAATTCTCAATCTGTGGTAAGTTGCTCTTTCCCCAGAGTGGCCCCCTAATTCAGACTTGTGAAAGGAAGTGAGGAGGGAGTTCTTCAGTTCACTGTTGTTGCCAATTAGGATTTTCCCTTTGTATCTGAGGACTCCACTGGTTAGGGTATAAGGAGGTTGTGCAGCTGGGTCTATAGCTAATTTAGCTAGTAAGTCAGCACATTTTGTATCCCCCTTGTAACTGTTTGCAACTTCAGTAATCCAAGTTGGAATAGCAGTGCTTGATCCCAGTGTAAGTATTGCATACTTAACTCTGGAGAGAGCATCAGCCACTCTATTCTCTTTTCCCTTCTTGTATTCCACTATGAACTTGTAACCCATGAGTTTTATGAGTAGTTTGTGCTGAATGCCCTCAGTCACTTTCTGTTCTTGTATGTATTTTAAGCTCTGCTGGTCAGTTCTGATGATCAAGGAGGAAGAGGCAAAATAATGTTTCCATTTCTTAATAGCTTCAATGATTGCCAAGGCTTCTTTATCATAGGTGGACCATGCTGCAGCTTTGGGGCCAAGTGCTTTGCTCATGTAAGCAATGGGTTGCCCATTCTGCATTAGTACTGCTCCAATTCCATATCCAGAAGCATCAGCCTCCAACACAAATGGTAGGGAGAAATTGGGTAGGGCCAGAACTGGGGCAGATGTCATTTTCTCTTTTAATTGTTGGAAAGCAGTTGTTTGGGTATTAGTCCATTGGAATCCATCTTTCTTCAATGCCTCAAATAGTGGCTTGCATATCAGACCATAATTCTGGACAAACCTACTGTAATACCCTGCTAACCCTAGAAAACTTCTTAGCTGTGTCACATTTTGAGGAGTAGGCCAGTTCTGGATTGCTTCCACTTTAGCAGGGTCTGTTGATACTCCCTTATCAGAGATTACATATCCCAGATATTCCACTTGGTTTTGTGCAAAAGTACACTTGGAGAGTTTTGCATATAATTGGTGTTTCCTGAGTGCTTCAAGTACCAGTGTCACATGTTCCAAATGCTCATTGTAAGTTTTACTAAAGATGAGGATGTCATCAAAGAAAACCATAACACAATGCCTCAGGAGAGGTCCCAAAACAGTCTGCATTAATTATGTAAAAGAGGGTGGTCCATTTGTCACTCCAAAGGGCATAACTAGGAACTCAAATAAGCCTATGTGAGTGCTAAAAGCAGTTTTTGCAATATCTCCTTCTTTCATTCTAATTTGGTGATAGCCACTTCTGAGATCCAACTTAGTGAAGATCTTAGCTCCATTGAGTTCATCCAGTAGATCTTCTATCATAGGAATGGGGTATTTGTTCCTGATTGTGTGTGCATTTAAGTTTCTGTAATCAATGCATAACCTCCAAGTCAAATCCTTTTTCTTGACCAATATAACAGGAGAGGAATATGGGCTGTGGCTCAGTCTGATTATTCCTTTTTGAAGAAGGTCTTTTATAATTTCTTCCAGAGCATCTTTTTGGTGGTGTGGTAGTCTGTACCCTCTCTGGTTTATAATTGGAGCTCCAGGTTCTAAGTTGATTGCATGATCACGATCTCTTTTGGGTGGTAGTCCATTGGGCTCTTCAAAAACATCCTTGAAGTTCTCTAATATTTTGGTAATTCCAGGTTTTGTAGCTGAGTCCTGGATAGTCTCAAGTTGTACTGGTTGCATCCACATCAGAGCTCCAGTGAGCATGTCTTCCAGTATGTTTTCCATATCTTGTAACAGAGGAGTGCAAGGGCTGGTTGGCAAACTCTCATCCAAGAATGTTATTTGTTCCCCATTTGGGTGTAGGATGCCTAACTGCATTTTAGGAAGATCAAATGTAACAGGGCTGTGCTGATACATCCAATCAGCTCCAAGAATGATGTCATATCCAGTGAGTTTCAGCATTCTGAATTCTGCTACTAATTCTACTCCTTGGATAGTGTACTTGGTGTTGCAGAGAGTGAAATCACTATACAATTTGCCCCCATTTGCTACAGTTACCTGAACCTGTTTGACTGGTGTTGAAGGGCATCCAGATTGTGCTGCTAGTGTAGGTGAAATAAAAGTGGTAGTGCTGCCACTATCCACTAGAGCCAAGCCTACAGTATTTCCAATCTGAACCTGTAGTGTAAAAGTGTGCTTCTTTTTGTCTTCAGGGATTCCTGTGGCTGCATGCATAGTGATTTTCAGTTCCTGTTTCTCAGGGTTTTCTGTTTCCCCATCAGATTGTTCCTCTTCTTCTGCATCCAGTATGTAAATGATGTCAGGGTTTGCCACTTGTCCTTGCAGAGCTTGAATTTGGGCTTTTTGTGACATCTTGCACACCTGTTTGTGCCCAGGAAACCATGGCTCTCTACATTTATAACAAATGCCATTTTCTCTAGCTTGTTGAATGACAGTAGCAGGAGAATTGCTGATAGGAATGATAGGTTTTGGAGGTTCCCCTGAGTTTCCTCTCCTGTAGTTGGGCACATAAGGCTTCTGTGGAATAGCAGGGGGACAAGATTTTTCAATTCTTCTGGCTAACCACATTGCTTTTGTTATGTTGGGGGGTTCTAAGCATTCCAAGTGACTTTGGATATAAGGGTTCAGGCCTGCAATGAAGCTGTGCATGTAGTAATCATCAGGTACTGCAGGATTGTCTCTCCTCATCAAATTCATTTGCTGCTCAAATTCTATTATGTAGAGGTCTACTGAGGTTTGTTGGGTTAACTTGTGAAAAGCCTTTACATTTTCACAAACAGAGGTTATTGCAAACCTTTGTGTGAGAGCAGAACAGAACTTGTGCCAAGGAGTGTGGCAAGTAATGAACCCAGTTCCTCTCCACCATTGGATAGCTGGCCCTTTTAAATTAGAAACTGCTATTTCAGTTCTCTGTTCAATAGGAGTTCTAGCAGCAGAGAAGTATTGTTCAATGTTCTGAACCCATGAGTCTGCATCTGTTCCATCAAATTCAGCTATGTTTAGCTTTGCAGGTTTAATACTCAGGATGTTTCTTCTGGCTTCAGGAGTGAAGGGTCTGTTTCTGTCCCTCCTAGTCTCTGTTTCAGGTAAGTCTTCTACTGTGAGTATTTGTTTAGCTGGTAGGCCTTGTTGTTGGTGGGGGGTGTGAAATTCCTGCTTATTAGCAGTGTGGTGTGGGTGTCTGTAGGGGCCTTTGGGGTGCCATCCATGTTAAGCTCCCTGCCTGATGCTTTGTCCACTAATACAGCTGATTCCCCCAGTGGGTAATCTTGCTTTTCAGTGTTGAACCTGTTGTTGGGTAACTGCTTGGGTCTGCCTGAAGGAGCTACTGTACTTCCCTGTCCTGATAATGGTTCCAGCCTCTCATCTTCTTCTGCAACTTCTTCTACTGGCTGTTCAGCAGTCAGCTTTAGCAGAGTTGTCTGAATTTTCATGAAACTCTTCTGGATGCTAGCAAAATTCTTGTTGACCGACTCGGTGAAGTGATAGAATTCCTTTCGGTCCTCCTCTCTTTCTTGCCGGAGAGTTTTGATGTCCAATTGTAAGGACTCCGGTTCCAAACACCCTGTGTCGTTCGTCTCTTCTGCCATCTCATCCGGTTTTGTGTTGGTCATTCCTTTTAGATCCAGGCCGAACACTTGCGAAGAACAGGTGGGAAAAAGCTCTTGCCCCGTAGAGTGGAAAAGACTCACCGTGCCGAATTAGAACTGCAATGAAGGGAGGGTTGGGTGGGATTTTGCACTGAAGAATTTTTCTTTAGAAACCACTCTCCACCTTCTTCTGCCAGTCGATCCACCACCTCCAAGCGCCTCCAGACACCGCCGCCCTTCAGATCGGAGGCCAGATCGGATCTGGGTCAACTCCCACCTCCAAGGACTACAACCTATGCTCTGAGTACCACTTGTCAGGACCTAGTAGTGTCTGTCACTGAAATTGTGCTCGAATTAGGAGAAGAACTAGCTGGATTTCTTAGATCGAAAACGAATTTAGGGTTTCGCCAGCCGGAACACGGCGGCTACAAGGGCCAAGCCCAGAGTAATGAACTACCTCCCCTTCCACAAGCCGGAGAGGGGTTATATAAAGCAAAATTCAGTAAAAGTAGAAAGTGACAGATACTACAGTAAAAGAGCTAGCGCGGTAACTTTTGAAAAGTAAGCTGCGTCATCGTCCGCCGTTCAGATGAAGATCGACGGCTAGGATTGCCACTTAAGGAACGAACCGGTAAGTTGTCTTGATCGCCGTCAGATCACATATCCACGGTCGAGGCTTCTCCAGGCGATAGCTGAGCGGCTGTTATACTTGGCGGGCCTGACATCCGGCCAAGGTGCTCACTTCTCCGGCCCTCCTCCACATCTCCGGCCAAGGCGCTCACTACTCTCGCCCTCCTCCACATCTCCTCGTCTCCACCCCATCTACTTCAAGACAGCAGCATGGCGCTCGGAGGCTGTGGCAACGGAACTGACGGAGCGCGAGCCGACCAGATCAACGGAGGCAGTAGCACGGGGCAGCGGCATCAGCATGGAGGGCGTCCGCTTGATTGGGAAGGTAGAGTTGTTCTTGATGCAGTTTCAGTACGTGTATGTAGTTTCAGTCTTCAGCAATTTGTCTTGTCCAAGTACGTCTATGTAGTTTCAGTTCTTCAGCAATTTCAGATTGATGTTGCTTTGTTTCTTGGTTATAATATGTAATGCCCAGGATGGGACTATACCTCCTACGTGTCGAGGCACGACTTAAAGGTATAAGCCCATCCTAGAATGATCTCAAGTTTGGTATCTTTGCACGACTCATGTAAAAGAGGGATTAAATTGCAAAAGGAGATAGTTGGCTTACACTCGCCACTTCACACAATACATTACATGAGCAAAACATCATTCAAAACATCACAACCCGACTACGGGTAAGATCCAAAAGAAAGATACCAAAACAACATAAAGCCACAGGTCAGGAACGAATCCTAGTAGAAACCACTACTGATCGTCGAACACGTCACAAGCAAACGGCCACTCTCTTCATCGAGCTCCCAGTGAAGTACTTGAACCAGCTTCTACATCAAACTCGGCTGAACCTGCATCTGTTGTTGTAGTATCTGTGAGCCACGAGGACTCAGCAATCCCATAACCATGGGTATCAAGACTAGCAAAGCTTTATGGGTAGGAAGAGGTAAAGTGGTGAGGTTGCAGCAGCGGCTAAGCATAATATGGTGGCTAACTTACGAGTACCAGAATAAGATGAGCATCTACGCAAACGGTCGCAAAAGTAGTGATCGCTAAAGATCCTGAACTACATACGGGTCAAACATAACCCCACCGTGTTCTCTTCTCAAAGTGAAAAGAGATAGTCACGGTTACTCACACAGTTGTGTGTTTTACTTCGGATCATCTGTCAAGTTTTCTACAACCGGACATTAACAAATTCCAATCTGCCACATAACCGCGGGCACGGCTTTCAAAAGATCATAACCCTGCAGGGGTGTCCCAACTTAGCCCATCACAAGCTCTCACGATTAGCTGAAGTGATAAATATAATATCATCACCCCTTATCTTAGGGAAAATCCGATCAGGCTCGGCATCCCGATAGCACAAGACATTTCGACAATGGTAAAACAAGTCCAGCAAGACCTCTCGGTGTGTCGACACCCTGATAGTAGCAGCGCGTATCTCGTCTCAGGCCACGACCGGATGGGCGATGCTACAGGTAAAACCAAACCTCGAGTTTCCCCGTGGTGGCCCTGCAGGACCCCCGTTTGGGACCAACACCATCAGCACTGGCCCCCCTGCTATGTAGAAAGAATCCTCGGGTAGCGCTAACTCCCTATGCAAATTTAATTAATTAATTAAGTTGTTATTATGAGCAAATTAAAACCAATGTTGGGCCTTGCTGGAGGAGTTTTATTCAAAGTCGAACTGTCAAGGGGTCCCCATCCACCCATCGTGTAAGGAACGCAAAATCAAGGAACATAATGCCGGTTTATCGGCGCCTAAGGTGGCATGAGTGGAAGAAAACACCGAGCAAAAGGCCAAGCCTTCCACCCATGCCCAGTATATAGGTGTGTTAATAATAATAATAGGTATTGTGATATATCCAACAACAAGTTCCCTCCTGGAACAAACTTCATCTTCACCTGCAACTAACAACGCTATAAGAGGGGCTGAGCAAGCGGGTAACATAGCCAAACAGTGGTTTTGCTAGGAAGGTTTCAAGGTTAGAGGTTTCATGGCAACAAGGAGAGGCTGACATAAAAGATGGGTAGCGCGACATGTAACGATAGCATCGAGACAACTAAGCATGGCAATGGTAGTAAAGGTATCCAAGGGTATGATCATCTTGCATGGGATTCCACAAGGGAGAAGAACGGTTCCAATGAAGTAGACGGAGCAACATAGTCGAGCGAATCCTCACAACTCTGGAACGAAACCGAAGCTAACAAGAGAAGCAACCGGAAAGAAGCAAACAACACGGTAAACACACAATCATAAACATGGCATACGATGCACATCCAAGTATGATGCATGTCCGGTTTAATTATGCATGGCATGGCAAGAGCACAAACAAAACTACAAGTTAAGTGGAGCTCAATATGCAACGAGTTGCATATTGACAAAACACCACATTTTATTTCTTTAGTTGACTCTCGTTTATTTACAAGACAAGGTTAAATGTTTTTAACATGGCAAGAGGTGAAGCATAATAAAACTACACTATTTAGGCATTTTAAATGAGGCCGGAAAATAACAACAACAATTCTGGAAAAACCCCATGAGCATGTTTAGCATTTATTAAAGCAACAACAATTCACACATTTTAATGTTGTTAATATGATGCGGATGACATGATCAAGTTTATGCAATTTTTATTAAAAGTTGACATGAGAGATATGAAGTATTGTCACCGTGGTGGAAGGAAAGGGTGCCACGGCAACGATCCGAAAATTATGCAACGGCAACATCTCGGTTCCGGTTACCCGTTGAGAGACCGGAGCAAAAGCAAAGGCGGAGTGATCGAGTCGAACAAGATGATGGGGTGATCCCGTTGCCGGGTTCCCACGGGTCGGCGACGAGGCAACCGAGGAACATGACAAAAGGACGAAACGGGCACGGTGCACACAAGGGCAAGCATTTCATACAACCACAAGCATCACACGGGCATCGTCTCGAGGTTATACCTTCGAAGCGTTCATTCTCGAAGCGGTTCGAGTCGTCGAGGGAAGTAGTGGAAGTAGTGGTACACGGGGTCGTAGAGGAAGTAGTTGTTCTCGTTTCTTCACCGAAGGTAGTCGTACACGGGGCGACGGTAGTGGTACTCGGTTCGTCGGCGACGGTCGTCGTACACGTTCCGAAGAGGTACTTGAGGGTTCCGATGGCTCCGGGCGTCGGTAGTGGTACTTGTTCACGAAGTCGTTCTCGCTCGTAGATGTTCACTTCTCCGAAGGGGTACTTGTCATCGTGGTACTTGTCGGTCCGGTCTTGGCGACGAAGGGGTACTTGGCGTATCGCCGTGTAGTCGTACTTTCATATCGGTCTTGCCGGTCTCGGTGTAGATGTACACGTACGTAGTGGTTCGGGTTTTTTCATAGATGTACTTGAGGCAACATCGGGTGTAGTCGTACACGATTTGGAGGGGTACTTGCGGGCTGTCGGCGAGTCTTGACTGGATCCACCGTACCGAAGACGAACGTACGTATCTTGGCGTTCCTGGTACTTGAGATAAACAAAAACAGCAACACAAAAAAAGGAAAAAAGGCTGCGGGTCGGCTGCTCCTGGCCAGCCGGGAGGAGGCAGCAGGGGCGCACGGGAGGGCGCGCTGCGGCGCGCGGAGCCGGCGCTGGAGGACGAGGGCCTGAGGGCCGGAGGCGAGGCGCACGGCGCGCGGAGGAGAGGAGGGGCGCCCTAGGCGCGGCGGCGGCCGGTAGTGGCCGGGCGACGGGAGAGCAGCGTCGAGGTGCTCGGGGTCTGCTGGAGCGGAGACAGCAGGGCTTGGGGCGGCCGGACGCGTCCACGCGAGGGAGGGCGGCGCTGCGGCGCTGCTGGAGAACGGAGGGAGGCGGACGAGGCACTGGCGCGGGGCGGCTCATGGGAGGAAGGGCGCGGACCCTGGTGCGGCTCGAGGAGGACGGGAGCGGGTCGCCGCACTGCTGGGCTCGGGGCCAGGCGCGTTCTGGTCGGAGGGCCGAGGCGACCTGGCGGGTTCCGGCCGCGACGCTGGAGAGGCCACGGCGTGCGGGCGCGCTGGAGAAGACCGGAGGGAGGTCGCGGGCAGGGAGCGATGGGGGAATAGGGGGAATCGGGCACGGGGCAATGGGATTCGGTCGCGAGGGAGATCGAGAGGACGCGAGGGGAATCGAGATTAAGCGATGCGGCGGTTGGGGTGTCGAGCGAGGAGCGAGGGGGGAGTGCACTGGGGTCGTCGCTAGGGTTACAGAGAGGCGCGGCTGGGCCTGGAGTGGAAATTGGGCCGGCTGGGATGGCCTTGGGCCAGGAGGTGGAGGTTGATAAGGCCTAGAGGCCGGCCTGGCAGATGGGCTGCGGCTGCTCTTCTTTAAAATCTAAAAGATAAAACAGAAATAGAAAGGGAAAGAATAAAAAAAGGAGAAGTTGGGAATAGGCTTAGAGCATGGGGTAAAAATCCCTGGACTCACAAAAATGTCAGGAATTTAAATAAAATTGTTGGAGGGTTTTGGAAGAACCTCGATAAACGGGAAAAGAATATAGGGAGGGTTTAAGGCAAGGAATTGAGAAGAAAAGGCATGGGGAAAAAATATATGCAAGTGTGTTGGTTAATTCCAAACAAATGGAATATTATAATATAGCTCCCTAATAATATTGAGAGGCTTTTATATGTTATAAAGAGAAGTCATCCTTCCCTCGATTTAAATGGACCGAAGGTCCACACGATTTATTTAAGTTGAGATGCAAAAATAAATATGAGATGATGGCATGATGACATGATGCAATGCAAAAATAAATAACACCAGCACAAATGAAACACACGGGAGAACCCGGAACATCTGGAATCTTCTGGAATCTTCTGGGACGTCGGTCTTCGGGCGTCACAACTCTCCCACACTAACAGAGGATCTCGACCCGAGATCCTAGAGATATCACCGGGTAAAAACGGAAGAGGAAGAGGTAAAACAAAGTTGCTTCTTTGACAGACGAGTGAAACCACGAACCTTGAGAGGTTGAACAAATTGAAAGAAGAATACAACGGAGATGAACGAAGATGAAACACTCCGTCGGAAAAGAGGAACAATGAGCCTTATGAGAACCTTGTAGGTTGAAAGGCATGAAACAAGAGCTTACGAACCAAAAGAATAAGAAACCGCAATGGTATAGCGAAGGAATAAGAATGGCAGAATTTGGACAGCACTCCATCTGAAAATGGAAGGAATTAACAAGAACTTGCCAAGTTGGGAAGATACTTGATGAAAACAACAACACACAGCCTCCGGAACATTGACAGAATGGCACAAGGGTAAGAAAGATTCAGATAGCACTCCGATTAAAAGACAAGCAAAACTTGATAAGATGAGGGAACTAGAATGTAGGTGACAACATTCCAGTTAAATGATAAGCAAGGAAAAGAACATGATCTCGATAAAACGAGATGATGGTTTGGAGAGAGCAACATCAGAATGCCTCCGGAATGAAAGAATAGCATAGGTCGTTGGAAAGAAAAGAACGGAGAAGAAAATGACAACTTCTCCCACGAATGAATAAGAAAAACATCCTTACGAAGAAGGGTTGAACAGAGTTGTTGGGAAAATCAACAACGAAAAGAATAAGCTCGCTGTGGACTTATGGAAAACATCTCAAAATTAAGAGGTGACAACCAGCCACTAACGAAAACATTTGATTGGATTGAGATCAACAAGGAGATGAAAAACTTATCTCACCGGAATGACAAATGAAGAACTTGGGTCATTTATAAGCACCATAATAGCGACAATTCTCAGGGAAAGCTTTTACGTGAATTATAACCCAAGATAACTCCAACGAGTAAATTGAAGGGTTGGAAAGATCTCCTGAACAAAGAAAATGATGGGTTTAAATATCTCATTCTTGATAACTCGTGAATCATAAAACATGGAGGAAAATTATCAAGAATGACATAACACCACCTCAACAGATAAGGGAGCAAGAATTGCACTTCAAAATGCAAGAAGAAGGAATATTTGAGCTCCTCCAACAAGAATCTTGATGAAGACTTCGAGGATGAATTAAAACATGATGAACCACCATGAGAACTCCGATAATGAAAGCATGAGAAGTGAAAGATTACAAGAATAAGATTCAAGGCCTGCGATGAATTAGATGGAGCTTTGGAATGATATAATTGAGATAACTTGAAGCTCCGGAAAACAAGATGAAGAATTTAGGACCTTGAATATGATATGGTGAACAAGCTCCAGACAAAAGAATTAAATCACCTTGAAGGAATAAGAATAAGAATTATGTCATGCATCTCCTTCACCAATTTAAATTGATGACAACCAAAGGATTTGGCATCCTACTTATTCTCGTTGCAAAGAATTAAAGAGAGATCTAGCACAATCTTGGATAAATTTTCAACGAACCACCGGTAGGATTGTGAAAAGAACAAATGAATTAAAACGATAACAACGGAAGGGTAATCTTGAAAGAACCACCGTAAGAATATGGAGACGAATGAAGAGGCATCAATGAAGAATAGTTGGAGGGCGAAGTTGAAAACTGAGAACGAAGAAATATTCTGAAATGATGGCCTTCGGAGGATCACAATGGAAAGAATTCATGAAATGCTTCGGATGATATAAAAGAATTCCTCACAAACGGAACACTTATGAGGATGGTATGAAGCTAGAACGACGAATCTTCAAGAAGAACGGGCCAAGATTTAAGAGAAACTCTTCTCCGATCTTCAGATGCTGAAAATGAAGACGAGAAATGCCATGAAGAATTTTGAGATACTCCGGACGAATGGCAAGAGGAAGGTGGAGCTAAGGATGAGAATAATTGAAAACAAGCTTGGAGAAGGCATGTGACTGATGGAAATCATTCTTACGTCACGCTTTGAAGAGAATTTGAGTATAACTCCAGAAAAATTGGAAGAGTCAGGTAAGATCCTGGAAAGACCTGTGGGTTAGGGCCCACTAAAGAAATCACCGTTGGAAAAGATTGCTTAAGAGATATTGCACCGGTTGAATTAAATGGCTTGAATGAGATAACAATCTCAAAATAGCTTGAATGGATTAAGAATGGAAACACGAATCTTCCGAGATATCTTCAGCACTCCGGATATGAATAGCAAGAGGAGAATGAATAATTGGTGCACCGGAATAAGAAAGCATTGTGAAATGAGGAAAAGGATAAGATCAACACCGAAATCTTGAATTACATCCACCGGCAGAATTTGAGAACAAAAGAATGATGAACTTGAAGCTCTTGAGCATCTTCACAATTAAACACCGGATAAGAATCATTGAAGGAAAGAATGAAGAAATATCGCATGAATAAAATGGATACTTCATCTGAGAATTTCTGGCTCCAAGAAGAAGAAGGGTGGGAGGGTGGGGAAAACAAAGACAACTTGGGATGAATGAAACAGACAAATCGCCAGATCTCTCAACGGCGTCCGTATGGAATAACTTGAAGAGAAGGCACACCGATTGAAAAGGATTAACATGAAGATCTCGATGGTCAAGAAGAATTAGCACTCCCATAGAAATATGAGAATATCGATTAGAAAAGGTATGGAATCAACACTTGACATCGAAGCAACTCGAATACCATAATCAAAACGAAACAAAGGATAGATATGTTTATGAAGAAGATTATGTTGCAACATATCTATCCGAACAGAGAATTAAACGAATGAATTCCGCAGGTACATCAACTCATCGAGAAGCCACTAGGAGAACAAAAGGTAAATAAAAGCAACAAGGATCAGATAGAACAAATACAAGATAGAAGCTTCGTTCGACATCTTTGTGCTGAAAGCTTATGGAACGTGTTACAAAAGGGTTTTGCAATCCCCGGATCAGCATAGCCAAGGACCCTTTAAGATGCAACTCCCGATCGGAACAAGCCCATAAACCACTTCACTCAATGTAGAACCCCGAACTTCATATCATGCACTCGTTGGAAGAATGCCTAGAACTACTAGATGAACCCACCTATTAATTTCCGAAAGTTTCCAGTTATGCAATCAGGTGTTGGTGATACAGGGGAAGCACCGTGCACTCAACTCTAATCCTACATCCAGTTGTATCCATCCTTCAACACATAACCAGTTGTTCTCAGAAACCGTTTACCTCGGACCTTCGAAACGCATCTACTATACAAGCTATGGCAATACTCTTGAACTACCTCCCCAGTACTGGGTGATGTCGGGGTTATCTTGCCACTAACCGCATAGGAGAGTTTCGATGTCGGCCGTCTTAAGTATTCTAGTACTGCCGCGATGGATTTGTGACGACAACACCTCGGAGCTCAACTCCCCGGGACACTGCCACAACCCCTAATGACAGGAGGCATCGAGAACAATGTTCTCGTCACAAAGACATCAGAACAATCCAAACAATACTCGCGTGATCCTAAAAAAAATTTGGTGAATTTTTGAAAGTAGAAGAGGCAAGAGTAATCGTCAGGAGTCCTCACCAGAGTGAAAAGAGATGAGGAGCAAAAGAAATCCTACTCTCGGATATATATATAGGACTCAAAACATTTTCAAGTGTGTGCCTAGACTCAACCGTCAACGATTCGATCAATCAGTGGGGGCTTCTAGGTCGGAGAAGGCTCTGATACCAACTTGTAATGCCCAGGATGGGACTATACCTCCTACGTGTCGAGGCACGACTTAAAGGTATAATCCCATCCTAGAATGATCTCAAGTTTGGTATCTTTGCACGACTCATGTAAAAGAGGGATTAAATTGCAAAAGGAGATAGTTGGCTTACACTCACCACTTCACACAATACATTACATGAGCAAAACATCATTCAAAACATCACAACCCGACTACGGGTAAGATCCAAAAGAAAGATACCAAAACAACATAAAGCCACAGGTCAGGAACGAATCCTAGTAGAAACCACTATTGATCGTCGAACACGTCACAAGCAAAGGGCCACTCTCTTCATCGAGCTCCCAGTGAAGTACTTGAACCAGCTTCTACATCAAACTCGGCTGAACCTGCATCTGCTGTTGTAGTATCTGTTAGCCACGAGGACTCAGCAATCCCATAACCATGGGTATCAAGACTAGCACAGCTATATGGGTAGGAAGAGGTAAAGTGGTGAGGTTGCAGCAGCGGCTAAGCATAATATGGTGGCTAACTTACGAGTACCAGAATAAGATGAGCATCTACGCAAACGGTCGCAAAAGTAGTGATCGCTAAAGATCCTGAACTACATACGGGTCAAACATAACCCCACCGTGTTCTCTTCTCAAAGTGAAAAGAGATAGTCACGGTTACTCACATAGTTGTGTGTTTTACTTCGGATCATCTGTCAAGTTTTCTACAACCGGACATTAACAAATTCCAATCTGCCACATAACCGCGGGCACGGCTTTCGAAAGATCATAACCCTGCAGGGGTGTCCCAACTTAGCCCATCACAAGCTCTCACGATTAGCTGAAGTGATAAATATAATATCATCACCCCTTATCTTAGGGAAAATCCGATCAGGCTCGGCATCCCGGTAGCACAAGACATTTCGACAATGGTAAAACAAGTCCAGCAAGACCTCCCGATGTGTCGACACCCTGATAGTAGCCGCGCGTATCTCGTCTCAGGCCACGACCGGATGGGCGATGCTACAGGTAAAACCAAACCTCGAGTTTCCCCGTGGTGGCCCTGCAGGACCCCCGTCTGGGACCAACACCATCAGCACTGGCCCCCCTGCTATGTAGAAAGAATCCTCGGGTAGCGCTAACTCCCTATGCAAATTTAATTAATTAATTAAGTTGTTATTATGAGCAAATTAAAACCAATGTTGGGCCTTGCTGGAGGAGTTTTATTCAAAGTCGAAATGTCAAGGGGTCCCCATCCACCCATCGTGTAAGGAACGCAAAATCAAGGAACATAATGCCGGTTTATCGGCGCCTAAGGTGGCATGAGTGGAACAAAACACCGAGCAAAAGGCCAAGCCTTCCACCCATGCCCAGTATATAGGTGTGTTAATAATAATAATAGGTATTGTGATATATCCAACAACAAGTTCCCTCCTGGAACAAACTTCATCTTCACCTGCAACTAACAACGCTATAAGAGGGGCTGAGCAAGCGGGTAACATAGCCAAACAGTGGTTTTGCTAGGAAGGTTTCAAGGTTAGAGGTTTCATGGCAACAAGGAGAGGCTGACATAAAAGATGGGTAGCGCGACATGTAACGATAGCATCGAGACAACTAAGCATGGCAATGGTAGTAAAGGTATCCAAGGGTATGATCATCTTGCCTGGGATTCCACAAGGGAGAAGAACGGTTCCAATGAAGTAGACGGAGCAACATAGTCGAGCGAATCCTCACAACTCCAGAACGAAACCGAAGCTAACAAGAGAAGCAACCGGAAAGAAGCAAACAACACGGTAAACACACAATCATAAACATGGCATACGATGCACATCCAAGTATGATGCATGTCAGGTTTAATTATGCATGGCATGGCAAGAGCACAAACAAAACTACAAGTTAAGTGGAGCTCAATATGCAACGAGTTGCATATTGATAAAACACCACATTTTATTTCTTTAGTTGACTCTCGTTTATTTACAAGACAAGGTTAAATGTTTTTAACATGGCAAGAGGTGAAGCATAATAAAACTACACTATTTAGGCATTTTAAATGAGGCCGGAAAATAACAACAACAATTTTGGAAAAACCCCATGAGCATGTTTAGCAATTATTAAAGCAACAACAATTCACACATTTTAATGTTGTTAATATGATGCGGATGACATGATCAAGTTTATGCAATTTTTATTAAAAGTTGACATGAGAGGTATGAAGTATTGTCACCGTGGTGGAAGGAAAGGGTGCCACGGCAACGATCCGAAAATGATGCAACGGCAACATCTCGGTTCCGGTTACCCGTTGAGAGACCGGAGCAAAAGCAAAGGCGGAGTGATCGAGTCAAACAAGATGATGGGGTGATCCCGTTGCCGGGTTCCCACGGGTCGGCGACGAGGCAACCGAGGAACATGACAAAAGGACGAAACGAGCACGGTGCACACAAGGGCAAGCATTTCATACAACCACAAGCATCACACGGGCATCGTCTCGAGGTTATACCTTCGAAGCATCCATTCTCGAAGCGGTTCGAGTCGACGAGGGAAGTAGTGGAAGTAGTGGTACACGGGGTCGTAGAGGAAGTAGTTGTTCTCGTTTCTTCACCGAAGGTAGTCGTACACGGGGCGACGGTAGTGGTACTCGGTTCGTCGGCGACGGTCGTCGTACACGTTCCGTAGAGGTACTTGAGGGTTCCGATGGCTCCGGGCGTCGGTAGTGGTACTTGTTCACGAAGTCGTTCTCGCTCGTAGATGTTCACTTCTCCGAAGGGGTACTTGTCATCGTGGTACTTGTCGGTCCGGTCTTGGCGACGAAGGGGTACTTGGCGTATCGCCGTGTAGTCGTACTTTCACAGCGGTCTTGCCGGTCTCGGTGTAGATGTACACGTACGTAGCGGTTCGGGTTTTTTCATAGATGTACTTGAGGCAACACCGGGTGTAGTCGTACACGATTTGGAGGGGTACTTGCGGGCTGTCGGCGAGTCTTGACTGGATCCACCGTACCGAAGACGAACGTACGTATCTTGGCGTTCCTGGTACTTGAGATAAACAAAAACAGCAACACAAAAAAAGGAAAAAAGGCTGCGGGTCGGCTGCTCCTGGCCAGCCGGGAGGAGGCAGCAGGGGCGCACGGGAGGGCGCGCTGCGGCGCGCGGAGCCGGCGCTGGAGGACGAGGGCCTGAGGGCCGGAGGCGAGGCGCACGGCGCGCGGAGGAGAGGAGGGGCGCCCTTGGCGCGGCGGCGGCCGGTAGTGGCCGGGCGACGGGAGAGCAGTGTCGGGGCGCTCGGGGTCTGCTGGAGCGGAGACAGCAGGGCTTGGGGCGGCCGGACGCGTCCACGCGAGGGAGGGCGGCGCTGCGGCGCTGCTGGAGAACGGAGGGAGGCGGACGAGGCACTGGCGCGGGGCGGCTCACGGGAGGAAGGGCGCGGACCCTGGTGCGGCTCGAGGAGGACGAGAGCGGGTCGCCGCGCTGCTGGGCTCGGGGCCAGGCGCGTTCTGGTCGGAGGGCCGAGGCGACCTGGCGGGTTCCGGCCACGGCGCTGGAGAGGCCACGGCGCGCGGGCGCGCTGGAGAAGACCGGAGGGAGGTCGCGGGCAGGGAGCGATGGGGGAATCGGGGGAATCGGGCACGGGGTGATGGGATTCGGTCGCGAGGGAGATCGAGAGGATGCGAGGGGAATCGGGATGAAGCGATGCGGCGGCTGGGGTGTCGAGGGAGGAGCGAGGGGGGAGTGCGCTGGGGTCGTCGCTAGGATTACGGAGAGGCGCGGCTGGGCCTGGAGTGGAAATTGGGCCGGCTGGGATGGCCTTGGGCCAGGAGGTGGAGGTTGATAAGGCCTAGAGGCCGGCCTGGCAGATGGGCTGCGGCTGCTCTTCTTTAAAATCTAAAAGATAAAACAGAAATAGAAAGGGAAATAATAAGAAAAAGGAGGAGTTAGGAATAGGCTTAGAGCATGGGGTAAAAATCCCTGGACTCACAAAAATGTCAGGAATTTAAATAAAATTGTTGGAGGGTTTTGGAAGAACCTCGATAAACGGGAAAAGAATATAGGGAGGGTTTAAAGCAAGGAATTGAGAAGAAAAGGCATGGGGAAAAATATATGCAAGTGTGTTGGTTAATTCCAAACAAATGGAATATTATAATATAGCTCCCTAATAATATTGAGAGGCTTTTATATGTTATAAAGAGAAGTCATCCTTCCCTCGATTTAAATGAACCGAAGGTCCACACGATTTATTTAAGTTGAGATGCAAAAATAAATATGAGATGATGGCATGATGACATGATGCAATGCAAAAATAAATAACACCAGCACAAATGAAACACACGGGAGAACCCGGAACATCTGGAATCTTCTGAAATCTTCTGGGACGTCGGTCTTCGGGCGTCACATAATATGTGTCTACTTGTGCTGCTTTAGAATTAGGAGAGGTCCCTGGTAAATGCCTTGGCAAATGCTTATATCATACGGGGGTAAGAAAAATTGAGTCTTGATGAGTTGAACACAGTTGTGACATTATTAATCTGAATTATATATACATCTTGTAGTCACTAAGGAAGCTCTAGATCTGGTAATATTTTATTTGGAGTTATTGAGATGATGCTTGTGCGGTAGTAGCATGATGCTTGTTTTTGAGCTGTTGAGATGATGATTGTGCGGCAGCAGCATGACGCTTGAGCTGACCGGTGTCCTTTTGTCACTTGATTTTTAGGTAATGGAACTGCAAATAGGAGTGGCAGCGGCAACCATGATGCAAGTGCAAGTGGTTCCCAAAGCTCTTGGAAAGGTAACATACTAACATGATATGAGCTGTGAGATTGCATGGGGTTCTTATAGAGCTCTAACTTAGTTCAAATAAAAAAAAGATGGCATAGAGGTCTCACTTAATTCAGTACTTCCATGAAATTATTTGGTATTTGTTCGTAAATTGTTTGGAGTTATTTGGTGTGAGTGGACATAACAATACACTACCTTGTTCATGTAGTGAGATGAGGATGATCACAATTTAGAGTATTTGGATCTCATGATTTGGTAGTGGACATAACAGTACACTACCTTGTTCTCGTAGATTTGGTAAGTCTCTTCTTTTCAGTGTTTCTTCTTCATGATGATTACTTTGAAAAATCTAGCTTGATGTATACGTTTGAAGCGGTTGATCTCTAAATAGCTTGATGTACATTGCTTTCTTATTCTGGTGCTCTAATGTTTATGCTCGCTGGAATGATCAATACTGTTGTTCTAATCGCTACTTGTCAATTATCACCTAGTACCGTTGAATTACTACTTATCTTCTTGTATGGCTGTTATAATTACTACTTATCACCTACTAGTGTTGTTCTAATTTCTATGAATCAACTACTAGTGTTGTTCTAATTGCTACTTGTCTCTTAGTACTGCTATTCTAGTTGCTACTTATCATGTAGTAGTGTTGTTCTAAATGCTACTTATCACTTGTATTTGTGTTTGAAATGGTACCTAGCTGGTCTGATACTAGTTGGAGCTTGGAGCATGATGCTAGTTGGAGGCTTGGAGCATGGAAGCTGGATCTTTTTCAATGGAACAAGACCTTCCCGTCCATGCTTTCATGGATTTTTTTTGGAGCTGTTGTTCGTTGTGATGCTTTGATGGCTGTCTTTTGGAGCTGTTTCTATGTGAAATCCTTTAAATTCTAGTGCTGGTTGCACTGGAGTATTTAAACTTTGAACTATGATGTGATGGTTGTGGACCGTAAGCTTAGAACTAATGTGCGTGAGGGTTATATTGGACTGACGCTCTTATTTTAATCCCTAGAGCTGATTTGCTAAACATTATATGATTACTCCTGATGGTTGTTGGGCTGCTATGCTTTTGCTTTGCTTGATTTCAAATTTCTGTGATTTTTTTGTCAAATTTCGGCCAAATTTTGTCTGAAATTTTAAATTTTGATTTTGTGATTTCGTCCGAAATTTTGCCGAAATTTTTGAAATGGCCGAAATTCGGCCATTTCGTTCTGGGCCGAAAAAAATGGCAAACCGAAAATCAAAACGCAGCTTGCAGATACTTTGATATGTCTAAATTTGAGACCTTTGAAAAATGAGTGGCATGTGGTGTGCTTGCATATACTTTGATATGTCTAAATTTTTAACATAGCGCTAAAATCTATTGTGCTCTAGGTGTAGCAAGAATAAATTTAGATGGATGGATGGATGAATAGAAGCAAGGAGGTTAATTACAAGGTGGGATCAACCGCGGGAGTGCTTGAGAACCTCTTTGGTGGCCCTGTTGACGAGTGCCATGGCAGGGTAGCCTTCTTCATCCTTCACCCTCGTGTTGTATTGTACACATGTCGTTGATCCAGTGCTCCATATGTATGTACACATCCATCAACCATGTAAGGGCTAGGTAAAAAATATTGAAAGGAAGCCATCTATGCTGAACCCTGACCCAACTCGGCATCTTCTATGCCCGTCACCTCGTCACACGAATGGTCAAGCAGATGAATGAATTTGCCCAGTAGAAAACGACAGCATTCACTAATCCTTCTTCTTTAGGAAAAAAATAATGAACAAAATTCAAAATCGCCGATAAAAACTCCTGCAGCGGGAATCTTCAGGTCAAAACAGAGGCAAAACCTTTGCCTCATCTCATCAGTGAATCTCCAGGTTAACCTCCACCTGCTTCTTGGAGCATTTGTTGATGAAGAAACCCACGGATCTTGTAGCGAGTTCACCGAACGCTGCGCAAACGAAAATCACCATTAGAGAGCACATAGTTGAGGGAGTTTGATGTCTCTGCAACGCTGTGAATGCCGAATTATGGTCTGTTTATGGACATTGCTGTTTAGCAAAGTCATGCGTCCTGGTAAAAATTTGAGGTAACTGCTGGGATGCACGCCAGAAGGTTAATCCAGTCCATGCACGCGATGGTTGACATTTTGTTGCCCTTTTTTCCTTCCGAAAAATAGACAGAACCTCTTGTGCGTTTCCTTACGGAACCAACATCGCCTCTTCTTTTGGGAATAGACAGACTCATTGGGTCTTTGCCTGCTGAACCAGCGCCACTTAATTTTCAGAACAAACGGCCGTGCAGCTCACGCCGCCCTTACCTCGTCTAGTTCTACTTGGTCAGCCAAGCCTAAAGACGAGCATCAGACGGGAATAAACCATACAAGTACTAAGGGAGTGACCTGACGTGTTTTATTTGATCAAATACCACATGGACTTCGGTTGAAACACAACGGCATTAATCTTCGGACTTGAGACCAAACGCTGATGCATCATCCTTCAGCCAGGGAAGAGCCCCTGGATTTCATCCACTTGTGCTGAGATAAAACCTGCCAGATCGCAGAAAAGAGTTTTAAACTTGATAAACCCAAGGTTTTGACTTTGATTGGACCTCGGATTTGTTTCACTGTGCCAACTAGGCCAGGAAATCTATAACCAGTCGTTCTATATCAAAGAAAACAGGTACTGACAGGTGCCTTGCCGATGGAGATTTTTTCCATTGACTATGACTATTCCAAGTCTTCCTCCCTTTGATACTGAAAGGTTTGGTAGTATCTTGAAATGCGTGGATGATATGAACTCATATCCTGTGTTATATTGCCATGGGGAAATTGCAGGAATCCAGGCACCATTTTAGCCATGGCAACGCCCGTAGCATGATCTTGAGCTTTTCCTTCATAGTAGCTTCTGCAGGTCTTGCCATCCAAGGCAGAACCTGCAGTTGCCTGCAATTTAACTACCCCAGCTTCGACATGACCAACAAGAATGATTTCAGCTTCAGCCAAGGTTCAGCAATTGCAAATGGTTCCCTGAGAATCGTGCCTAACACCGGAAACTCGAGCCACCAGTCAGGAAGGGTGGTATACGTGAAGGAAACCCTCAAGCTGTGGAACAGGAAGCGAACGGCGCTCACATCTTTCAGTACGCAGTTCGCGCTCAACATCCTCCCACAGAACGGGACTGGAGAAGGTATGGCTTTCATACTCACAAATAGCCCGTCATTGCCCAGGAACAGCGGCGGCCAGTGGCTAGGCGTATGCAACAACCAGACAGATGGTGCGCCGACGAACCGAATAGTAGCCGTGGAATTCGACACGAGGAAGAGCTATGAGGGCGATCTCGACGGCAACCATGTTGGGCTCGATTTGAACAGTATCAAATCTGTTAATCAGTACCCCCTCAGCAATCTTTCGATCATCCTGTCAAGTGGTTCTGATGTCTTGGTCAGTATCATCTACAATAGCACATCGCATGTTTTTGTACTATCTGTAATCCAGCACAACACAAGTGGCAGTGGGGGACATAATTGGCGAGAGAGCTGGCCCGTTGATCTATCACGGTACCTACTGGACGACATATATCTGGGATTCGCAGGTTCCACGGGTGATTACACCCAACTGAACCAGATAAAATCGTGGAACTTCACCACGATAGACGACATACTCGTGGCTGAAAGAACAAGACATGGGAAGCGGGTGTTTTTGGCTCTCATTGCCTTGGTTTTGCTTGTTACGTGTTCATCGTTTCTTGTGTTGTTGGTGCGGAGAAGGGTGACACAGCAGAGAAGGCTAGCCTACTGCACGCTCGAGAAAATGATCGACGCGCATGGTCCGGTTAGATTTAAGCTCAAGGAGTTGAAGCGTGTGACCGCCAACTTCAGCCCTCAACGTAAGCTCGGTAGAGGCGGCGGCGGCACCGTTTACCTTGGATACCTGAATGGGATCAGCAGAGAGGTAGCTGTGAAGCGGGTCTCACTCTCAAGCCGAGGAGAGAAGGAGTTCGTTGCAGAGGTGAACACGATCAGCAAGCTCTCCCACCGCAACCTTGTCAAGCTGATCGGCTGGTGCCACGAGAGAGGCGAACTACTCCTTGCCTACGACTACTTCCCCATGGGCAGCCTGGACAAGCTCTTGTTCGCCAATGCCACGACGACCACGTCCTCGTCATCGGCGCTCACATGGGAGCGGCGATACAGGATAATCTGTGGTGTGGCATCTGCACTCGACTACCTTCACCACGGGAGCAGCAAGAGGATCCTCCACAGGGACGTCAAGCCCAGCAACGTGATGCTCGACGAGGCATACAACGCGCGGCTGGGCGACTTCGGCCTCGCCCGTGCCATCCAGCTCGACGGAGCGACACACCACTCGACGCAAGCCGTTGCGGGCACTCGAGGCTACATGGCGCACGAGAGCTTCTTCACTGGTCGTGCCAGCCTCGACACGGACGTGTACGCCTTCGGCGTCTTTGCCATGGAGGTTGTCACCGGGAAGAGCCCAAGCAGGTCCATGCTATATGACACACAAGAAATGTACATTGTGGATTGGGTCTGGAGGCATTACAGCCAGGCGAAAGTCATGGAGACAGCCGACGCGGTGCTTGGAGGAGTGTACGATGAGACGCAGGTGGATTCTGTGGTGAGGCTGGCCTTGGCTTGCTGCCACCCGAACCCGAGGGATCGACCGTCCATGCGGACGGCGGTGCAGGTGCTAATCGGTGGAGTGCCTGCCCCGATTCCCCCATTTGAGAGGCCTGCCTTTGTTTGGCCACTGTCAGGCATACAGCAGGAGATGGAGCTGCCCCAGGTTGGCGTGCTCTTCACGGGAGGACAGCTCATCACCTCCACTTCCCTCACGGGAAGGTGAGTATCTCAATAGCTGGTGCACTTGTACCGCCGGGTGTCTCAGTTCAGGGTCTAGGAATTCAGGGGTCAATGTTTGAAATAAAAAACAGAGAGGGGGTCTCCTGGCCGGCCTAGGCCCAGCAGCTCCACCTAAATGTACTGTAAGATTCATGCTAGTTTATACAGGGTCAGCAGTCTGATTAGTTGATATGTGATGCAGGCATGCAGAGTGTTATTGAACACTAAACTCTTACCTCTCTGCATTGGATGTCTGGACCAAGATTTAGGATCAGTGCCATGAGTGAAGTGTCATAGGTGGTGATCTAAAGTATTACCGTATGGAACCTCGTCACAGACGGCTCGGATCAGCAATCATAGACTATTTTGGCATTGTCTGTGATATGAACATTTGGGTCACACGTCTGTCTAAAGCCATCTGCGATGAGTAAGCAAAATAAATGATGATGACGATCGGCAGGGCGCTGAGACTGGCCTCATCGACTCACTCTTATGCCAGAAACAGACCACCAACCGTCGGGAATGGCACAGCCGCTAGTCTCACACACCCCTACCCTTAGCCGTGCACACTGTACACCACTAATGGCCAGGTCGTCCTCCTAGCTCTGCTTCTACATTTCAGTCTGCCCAAAACACTAAGGCGTAACGAAAGCGCTTTTGTTCTTTTCGCAAAACAAAAGTGATTTTATTCGTTTTGTCTTCTCTTCTTTTTCTTGGTACACTTTAAAATTAGAGAGAATTCCTTATTTGACCCTTCCTTAAAATTTGATTCCCTTTTTGGCCCTAGTAAAAAAAATCTTCCTATTTTGACACTTAAACTTCATTTTGTTCCTTCTATGACATTTCCGTCAGTTTTGACAACTGACACCGTTTAAATACAACATGAAAAGTCCATTTTACCCCTATTGTATTTTGTGACCAAAATTATGAACCAGAAGTAAAAAAAGCAATGGTGACAGTGGCGAATGGACAGAATGCGTCCGTGCATTTGAGTTGCAATAAAATTATATTACAAGACTATACTGAGAAACTCATATTAATAAGAATCAGTGCACAAACATGTATGAGCAGTACACACATGCACAACAATCTCACGGTTTCTCTCTTCAGGCACATCACACAGAAGAGATTTATCTCAATTTCTCTCTTTGCTCACAATGCGCACATCAAATCAAACACACAGCAAGCACACTCAAGCATGGAAAGCACACACCCACAGAAGAAATCCATCTCAATTTCTCTCTTTGCACACAACGCGCATCATGTGGGAAGCTGGTCAAGCACTCACTCGGGCCGGGCACCACGGCCGGGGGAAACTAGTCAGCCAAGGCGGGCGCGCACGACGTGGTCGTCCAGCTGGCAGCGGGAGAAGGCCAGCGATGGCCGCTCCTAGTCACCGCTATGCCCCTGCCACCAACGGACCACCGGCGCCGCGACTTGCCCTGCACAGCGCCGCCTCGCCCGTCCTTCACTGCTTGGCGCCCTCCGCCTCTCCACCATGGCCGCCCTCCTCCATGCCTCGCACCGCCGCTGTGTGCCTCGCGCCACGCGGGAGGGTTAGGGCTTGGGGAGAAGGAAGGGGAATCGGGAGACAAGTTAATCGGCAGAGGATACGGTTTGGTCAAACTGGATTTGTTTTTTTGTTTTTTCAGCGTGCTAAAGCAGGGGTAAATATGACTTTCAAGTTGCATTTGACGGTGTTAATAGCAAAAAATGACGGAAGTGTCATGGAAGGAATAAAATGAATTTGTGGTGTCAAAAAGGGAAAAGTGAAATTTCTAGGGCCAAATAGGGAACCAGATTTTAAGAAAGGGCCAAATAAGGAATTCTCTCTTAAAATTACTAGCAAACATGCCCGAAGAAAAGAAAACATCACACGGCCCTAAACCAATAAGCATGACCCACCGGCCTGTGACGCCGCTTATCCTCCTTCCCGTCCTTTGTGTGTGTGTGTGTGTGTGCGCGCGCGCACGCACGTGTGTGTTCTGTAATGGCGATGAATGACAACACATTAAGAACTAAAGTGGTAATGAAAAGCCTATTATCAGCAATGTCCTCACGGTATGCAGAAGTTGAAAAGCTTGTGAAAACAAATAAATAGTGAGGAAATTCTGAACTACATTACCACAACTTCGACATGATTCAATGCAACCACATTGAAAAAAAATAACATAACATGGAATTAGGCTAGCTATGCAACCACATTGAAAAAAACTATGCTTATAAAAAACAGTTTCATCCAGGAAGCATGAATGTGCTCTCTGTTTGCAGAAGTTCATGGAGTAAATATATAGATATAGATAGATTAGGCCAGAAAAGGTGAGGCAACCGGCTCTATTCTTGTACAATATTTTTGGCATTTTTGCTTACTGTTTCTTTCCCTGACAACCAAGCTGACATTCTAATGGATATTTTTCCATGTTCTTAAATGCAAAGACAGTAACAAAAAGATTAATTCCACATGCACACGAGAGGTGCATATTTTACACCATTATTAGGAACAGGTACTACAACTATTTTTATTTCTTTAGCACTCTGAAGTCTGAACAAAAAATCAGACTGCACAGAGCTATGATGAGATTCAGAAAAGATCAATGTTAGGTTCTCCTGGTAATCATCAACTTACAAAACTACATGCTGATAACTTTGAACTCGGAATCAAACTTCTATTTTTGGCAAATGCCAAGCAAACACATCAGAGAAGTTCACCAACTTTTTGGTTTGAACGAACATAATATCATGTACAGATTTTGACCCAAGCAAACTAACATTGGAGAAGCTGAACCAACTTTCGGGCCAGAACAAAAAAAATATGTAAAAATTAGGCTAGCTATGTTCAACACCTTCACTCTACTACATGCTCTGAACTCTACAGAATTGTTTTTCCTGTTCAGTAGGAAATATCTTGCTACAAATTTTGGCACAAACCTTTACTTAAGTGGCCTACTCTATACGTCAGACACTCAGACATACTAGCAATTATGCCCCGTGATCACATCAAATGCCAGCAACAAGTTACAATGTTCATCGGCCAAACAAAAAACTATACATCAATGCTTCACCGGGTAGTTGGGGATTTGAGAGCTTACCAATCGGGGAGAGGAACCAACTGCTTGAAGTCTTCTGGACCGCCCCTGCCGCCATGGTCGACGGCGTGCCTCCCTCCACCCCGTGGGAGTGATTCATTCCACTGCGGGGGTGGCGACTCGAGCTGCTGACGGAGGAGGTGGGGGGTCCGTAGGTGCGGACCGCATCGGGGAGGGTAGACCGGCGAAGGACGCCACGGAGGGAGGCCGAAGATGCGCGATGAATCGTCGAGGCCGGAGGAGAGAGCTGCGGAGGGAAAGCGGAGATGGCAGATGCGGCGGTGGACGGCGATGCGGCGGCCGTTAGTCAATGTGGCGGCGGCGATTGGATGTGCGTGGCGTCCGGGTGTGTGATTTTTCGCGTTTGGTAATTGTCAGGCACCTGAAAAAATTTCGCCCGCGTTGATTACGAAAATTTTAGAGTTTTTCTTAAAAAAAAAAACTTTCGATCTACTCATCATCAATCACGGCGGTAGAACAAACACCAAAAATAATAAAGTTACATTCAGATCTGTAGACCATCCAGCAACGACTTATCAATGTTGAAACTAGAGAGTGAGATGAAACGTTAATCAGGATTTTTTTTTTCTTCGCCTGTGGAATGATTGACGAATTTGTTTCTTGACCTATAACAGGAGCTGTACATTTTCTATGAGAACAGCACATTGAGTATCTCAATAGTTGGTGCGCTTGTGCTGCCGAGTGTGTCAGTTCAGGGTCAAGGATTTCTTCTATTTCATCCTGATAGATCGTGCATATGTGTGGGGTGCGGGAAGAGACAACCAAGTGTGCGTTTGGATGAGGAACCAAATACTCCCTCCGATCCTAAATATAAGTCTTTTTATATATTTTAAATAGACTACAACATACGATTGTATGTAGACATATTTTAAAGTATAGATTCATTCATTTTGCTAATTTTGCTACGTATGTACAGTAGTCATTTGTTGGAATCTCTAGAAAGACTTATATCTGGGAACGGAGAGAGTAGAATGGAATGGAATGGAATTTCATGGTGGAACAAATTGGTTTTATTCCTGTATTTGGTTGAAGCTACAAAATGGAATGGTTTCCGTTCTTGTGTTTGGTTGGAAAAATGGAATGGGGCAGTTTGATTCAGCTCACCTCTTGCATCGAGATGGTGAGATTGCCTCCCATATGTAGATGTTGTACAATCAAAATTATAATAGCCTTCGCAATTTCAGCAACATACTGTTTGATTTGAATTTTTGGTAATATACTTGTATATTTTATAGCAATTTATTTGTATTTCTAGCGCAATCAATAAGTAATATACACTTGCAAGCATAACGGATATATACATCAATTCACTGCTCAATTTGACGGTATAAATACATACTGGAACACAGTGCTAAAGGTAGAGCTTTTAATATTAGATAGCCTCGGCGCGGAGCTTGAGAGGTAGTCCAGGAGCGGATGCAGATTGTGGTCTGCATCGACGACATCTGGAAGACGGAGCATGTGTTGGGCTCGGGGTTGGTGGATGTCAGATATGATTTCCTACTTCGGCGTTTTAGTCATGGTGGTGTGCCAGATCTGGAGTTCGATGGCGTGTCCGGGGTGTTGCCCCGGTCTGATTCGTTCAACGATAAGGGTTTCACTTTTGGTGAGCCACCTTGAAGGTCCGCAAAGTTGCATATCAGCGATGGAGCCGCGTCGAGCTCGGGTGAGGAGGTGATTCGTCATTCTTTTCTTCTGTGGCTATTGTGGTGGTGCCAAAGGCAGGTGACGAGCGTTAGTGTCAAGCTCAGAGATGTTCTGCTATCTTTTTAGTTTTGTCATATCGGTCTTTACATGACTTGTACTTTGTTCTTTATTGATATGAATGAGACACGTATTACCATGCGAAAAAGATAGAGATAGAGAAAGAGATAGATAGATGGGTAATCTAGGTAGATAGACAGACAGTATACATCAAAAGCTAAATCATAAACAATAACACTTTCCATGTAACACATGTTCTTGCAAAGTACATTTGATACACAGTTTTGCCATTGCTTAACGCTTTGTAATGTCAGCTATTGCACTCTTCCTCTCATTCTAGTATATGCCTGTATACATATTTCAACAAAACTGAGCTACCTTCCTGCTGGCTTCAATTTGCTTTCTCTATATGCATGTATGAGTAAGACTAGGGAATACAGACCAGACCAGTCCAGAAAAAATGATGATCAGGTCTGTAACCCTTTTCCTATGATGTTAGTCCCGTGACGTCTCTTGGAATCAGAAACAAAAATCCGATAGGTAAGAGAGTGCCCATCAGCTGAACAGTTAGGCCGAGCCCCAGATTGTCAAACTGTACCGACGAGATGTTCAAAGCCGACGTCAATGCAGCTCCAAGGAATGAACCTAATGTCGAACTGAGGTTGTTAATGGACATGAACAGAGCAAACAGTGTGCCCTCAATTCCAGGCGGGCAAAGCTGTCCCGAGAGGATTAGGAACGGCATCATCCTGCCAAATGTAAAGAATAAAGTTAGAAACACTATTGCTAGATGTGTACATAAGATGTCTGATCTTTAGCCATGAGTGCAATAATGGATTCATACTGGATAAATTGAACAATTTCTTCATTTTTTCGGTGGTTCTTTTGCAATTTTTATTAAGAGAACAATATGAACCTACTAACCAATGTAAAATACTCCCTCCGTCCCATAATGTAAGACATTTTTTGACACTACACTAGTCAAAAAACGTCTTACATTATGGGACGGAGGGAGTATCATACAGTGATCTAAAGCAATTAATGACAAACAGGTCACACTGAACCATGAGCTCAAGAAGCATTCATGAGCACCACTTGATTGACACTCACCCAAATAAAGGGAAATAAAATAAAATAAGAGTATGATTGAAGTATCTATCTAGGTTTAGTTGAAATAAATAAGTTTAAGTTGGTGCCTAATGAGTTACCACAACACTAAAATCTTCTAAATACAAGATCAGTCAATGCAGGATCAGTAACTCTGGGCAGCAACTTAGGGTATATAACAGAAATGCATCTCAAACTGGTTTTCTAAACTACAGGTCAAGCAGATCACCCAGTTTATGGTTTGCAATCTAGTTCACAGGAGTATGAAAGAAATGACAGCTAGAGGATATACTTGAATTGGTTGATTGCATCAGCCAAAGCAGAGCCCCACAGCACCATGTATTTGTCTGCTATTCCATACTGGATATGCAATCTTGACACCAGTAAAATGTCCAGTACAGTAATTATCGCAAGGCCAACATGTGCAAACCTGTAAAATAAGGACAGCAATTATTAAAGGTGCCACATGTAAGCTAGAAAGCACGGACACACCAGTTTTTGCCGAATTGCCGTCCTGACACGGCGGGACACGGCGGGATACGGACACGTTTGGGATACGGCCCAGCCCAGAAACACCCCCGGCCCAGCCACGGCCCAATATATAACCCTATTTTGCAGGGTCTCCAGCGTGCCCTAGACGAGCTGCTCCCTGCCTCCCAGACCGAACAGAAGGAGCCGCCAGCCCTCCACCTTCTGGATCGAAGGTGCCACCACCTGGACTCGCCAGCGCCGGCGCCGGAGACTCCTGGATACGACGGCGACTCCTCCAGCCAGCACCAGCAGCAGCAGTCTCTCCCTCCTCGCAGCTGTAGGTAACCCAGCACCCAGCAGCTTCTCCATTCTTCAACCTCTTCCTCTTTTATTCTTCAGAAGTTCAGATTCAGATTGTGATGCTGCTTGTGCTGCTGCCTACTGCTGAATTTGACAGCTTGTGCTGCTGCTCACTTGCTAGTGTTCATTGTTTTTGTTGTTCAAGTGTTCATTGTCCTGCTAGTGCTAGTGCAGTAGTGCTCATTGTTGTGATGTGCTCGTACTTGTTGATAGGTAGCAACTAGCAAGTGGCAGTGGCATGGCTTCTGAGAGCGCCACAGCTGGTAGCCAATCGTCCGTGGGTGAGAGTGAAGGTAAATGGCATTGCAAATTGGGTAAGCAAAGCAAACATCTTTTTTACTGTTTTTCATGTGTTCTTATTGTGGGACAGAATATATCTTCTACTCTTCTAATCTTCTTTACAATTTGTGTTTGATGTGTTTTGCAAGATGCAACTTGCAATGACATGGGGGGACGAGGATCGATCACGCAGCTGATAAAAGAGACACCAAATGGGGCAGTACTCTAGTCTATTCTTTATTTTGATCTCTTTCTCTTTAATTTTATGTCTTAACTCTATATTAAATGGCATATTTTTATTTTATTTTATATATACTCGCCGTATCCCCGAATGGCTGTTTTTGGAAAATGCCGTATCCCGTATCCCCGTATGCGTATCCCCGTCTTTCCGTCCCCGTGTCCGTGCTTCCTAGCATGTAAGTACCTAACAACTTCAAATAAGTGAATAGATTTACATTGTAGCCAATTACTTCCCAAGAATTACATCAGTTTTTTTACAACATTAATGAAAGAGCATGCACTAACAAAAACAATGACCAAATGGTGATCAATAAATGGCTTATACCAAAAATACCAAGATGAAAATTCAGTACAATTCTCGAATCATGGACAGCCAACTAATGCAAAAGTTTATAGAAAATTTCAGTCAGTACATTAAGCATATATACATAACATTCCAACTTCCTTTAAACAAACTATGGCACTAATATAGATAGTGTGTTGACATTTGGAAAAGATAAACAGCTTGAAAAGATGACTTACATAAGAATATTCCTGAGTTTTTTATGCTTTAAGTAGCGGTTGTAGATATATGTGCCAAGCATTAGACTGAACCACCCAATCACACGTGCAGTCCCTAGGAAGGATGCCTCCAGATGTAGAACCTCAGTTTGATAATAGAACATTACTGTTGAGATATTTGGAACTGCTGCATTTGAAATGAAAAACCATGCCATAGGTCTAGAGAAAAAAAAAAGGAAGTTACGATTAGGCTCTCCAGTGCAAGAGGCAAACATCAGAGAAAATGAAACTGCAGGGTTAATTACCGCAGAATTGCTGGCTGCTTAAAAGCTGTGCATAAACTGAAGAAGGCTGATTTCAGAGATGAGTATAAATTAACCGATTTATTGTGCTTCGCATGATCTTCAGATCGTTTAAACAATGTTCTCCTTTTGCTCTTTTTACGAGCACCCTTTCGCCTCCTAGTGCCCACATATTTAACAGATTCACCTGAGCCTTGTCCAGCAAAAGCACTATCAATATTTTGATCATCAGCATGGTCATCTGCTGCGTTATCTATCGTGCTTTCAACTCCTTTTGGAGATTCCTCAACGAAAACACATGTAACTAGTTGGAACAGTGGAAGAGCAGAGAAAATAATATAGATAACATTTATTGGGAGATTGGACAATGCATATCCTCCCAATAAGCTCCCAAATATCCCCCCTACAGCCATTGATGACCAAGATAATGACTGGAGATCACCAGCAAACTCTGGCCTGAAAAGAGGATAATTCAGGTTTTAAGGCATTGTATTGGAGTATTTGCTATACAAGGTGAGATAAGATGCACCAAATTACTCACCCTGCTGATCGAACTGCCTCTGCAATCATGGCATCTATAACAACATCTGCCATGGCAGATCCCAAGTTCTGTATAATCAACATTAGTGTAAAAAGATTGCTTGAGCTCCTCAAATGTTCTGACAGCCCAATGATAAGCCATGGAAATAGAGAAAGACCACTAGAAATGATCAAATAGGGTACACGCTTCCTCTGCTTAATTGGAATACAGTCTGACACAATCCTGCAAGCACAATTGATATATGGGTAAGTAACTAAAACCAGGATTTATTGAGCATTCAGAACCATATTGCTGTCCAATAATGCATGTACCGAGGCATATATGGGTGTTTTACAGTTGTTAGCAATCAGTTGTGAATGGGTGAATTTTTTCCATAACAGGATAACTACCGTACTGAGAGTAATTTCTGTCAACTCCCGCTCCTTCGATTTCTAGGAGCTCGGATGTTCCAACTCCACCACTCCTCTAATTTTACACTACGCAAATAGCCAGCTTCCCACTCGAATAACCAGGATTTGGATCGTTCAGCTGGGCTTTCGACCTGGAGCTGAGGATTTGAGGAGCTGGAGGGCTACCGAACACGCCCTGAATATAGCCAGATGGCATGCTGCAGGGTATTCGTAGACATAGGTTGGAGATTACTTCAGACAGAATAGATTGGGTGTTTCTTCCTGACACATAGATACATGGCATCTCTATATAGTGGATGCTTAAATCTTTGATTTGTCCTAGCACGATGCAAATTTATCAGGGACTCCTCTAATCCTAGACTTGCTAATACAATCGTTTTTCCTAAAAGGCTCTAATACAATAGTTTTTCCTAAAAGACTCCCTTTCCTCCCGCTTCCTTGGTGCTGCAAATCCTTGCCTAGGACATGACCATCTTCTGCGACAGGCCTACGACACGACTATGTCCTTGGCCTCCTTGCCAGCCAGCTGGCTGCAACCGAACTGCCACTGGCTTGATGCAGGATACTAATGTGTACAACACAACCACTATCAAAAAGCAGCACACCTTGTGGACAAGAAAGCACTAGGACAGCCATTGATCATAGACATTAGCTAGAAAAACTGATTATGAATTTGATATTGCACAGCCCAATGTACTAGAGCCGATGAATGCCCCAATGCCCAGCAACAAAGCTATTGACACAAACGAGCTGTACATGTTAATAATTTTATATTGAAACTACTTGATTACAAACTATGTCCAGATTGTTAGTGATAAGTTTTATTCATGATAATCTGTAATTAATCAACAAAGCCTTTAGTCCCAAACAAGTTAGGGTAATCTGTAATTAATAATAAGTGCAAAATATGTTTAGCTCTGGCGGAACAATTACGTATCTATAACTCCTTTTGAGGTAAACATACATCAAGCATACCATAACTCGCAACTAAGAGAAAATGCTATAACAAAATCAGTGGAAAAGTAGAACTCAGAAGTCCAGTAGTAAACGTGTGTTGTGGACTTGTGGTGGACGCCAATATCAAATAGTACCTAAATTTATGCCTGAAAAAGGCATAATTCTGAGAACGGAGGTGTGACCCTAACGACATTTAAAAATAGATGTTGTTAAGTTTCACTTCATAATAAAACAACGAAAGAAAGGTAACATTACCCATATATAGGTTTTATGCTCCAAGGGAAAAATGCAGCAGAGACCAAAAACTGTGATGTTGAGGGTGACAGCTTCATCACGTCCTTCATTTGATATGAGACAGCTGTCCAGACAAAAGATCTGAAACCCTAAAACAATGAAGAATAAATATTAGAACGTTTAAAATGTTAACATGTTCTTATTTGTGAAGCATTCAACAAAAACAAACAGATTTGAAGGAGGGTCTCTTTAGTTATGCTGAATTCAGACAAGGAATTTGCAACTGAGACATATCAGCAAAGCACGCAAATGCAGAGCTAACGATATGAATGAACACACTTGGATCCCTACATGACACCTTAAGATATTTGATATGCCACCAATGCTCACTATCATGTGTAATTATCACATCAAGTTGTTTTAAGGCATCATAATCCAAGGCAAGACTTGCCAGCACTTGATAGTTTCACATTTCCATGGGGCGGAGAATGATTTATCGGTTTAACCGAATTTCTTACGCGCAATTGAGTCTCTCTATACAGACAGTGACTGATTTGGCAGCGTATAAACACAAGACGTCCATCTCAAGCTACTCTGGCAGCACGGGCTTCACATTCGCAACAAAATAAAATTAGCGTGATGTCTACAAAAAGAATATTCAAAATCGGGATCCAGGCATCCTTCATCATCTTGCGTGTGCTGGAAACATAAATTACGAAATGATCCTACGTACACGCATATGAGCGGCAGATCTATCTAAATCGACGGTGCGTGTACGGAGAAATGGGTGCAGTCACGAGGAGCGTCAGGGTGCCGGGAGAGAGGAAGAGACCTGGATGAAGTAGATCAGACAGACGAGCCACAGGAACGGCGCCCCGAACGCCGCCGCCATCCGCCCCGTCCACCACGGCGAGGCCGGCGCCGCCTCCGCCATGGTCACGGCTCACAAGCGAAACGGATTTGCCCCTCCTCCGCCGCCGGCAAAAGAATCCTCCGGGGAGATCTCGGTGTCTGATGGATCGGAACTGGGGGAGAGAGACGAATCGGAGTGAGGGCGGTGCGAGAGGATGCGGGAATGCGCTGCCTGTATTACACATGCACGGAGACGTCGGATGAATGTCCTCCGGCTTGACGGGGTTTGTGAGGGCTGACGGAGACGCCACCCGGGACCTGGCCGTGTCACAGCTCATCGACATGTGCCGTTTGATTGGCGCGTCAGTTTTGGACGACCACTCAGACTCTGCCACGTCGGCAACTCCAGCAAAGCTTTGCTCTAGCTTCGTTGACTAGAACGGTCCGTGTAAGCTAAGATAAAATCACTTCCACCTTTCCTCCATGCATTTTTACACTTATTTTTTTACATATTCTTGCTTGTGAGGTCACTTGAGCTAAAACTATCCATCCACCATGCAAGGGGAATGTTCTTGCTTGTGAGGTCACCGGAAACATTCTTCATGATCTCCTTCTAGAGTCCAGTAGAGTCGCCATATTGTGGTTTTCAAGACCATTTTAGAGTGTCCTTCGTAATTTTTGAAGGCTGCGGAGGCCATGCTCAAACTTAGATTTAGTAAATCTCTTATCTCCAAATATTGTCATCCATATTGTTTTCCCTATATTTGGGACGCGGATTTTGTGTACATGCGGCCACGCGCTGCTGTTATCTCGCGTGTCCGCAAGCACGTCGTGATCATCATATAATATAGCCTCGCCGGCCCCACGACGATTTTGCATAGTGTTAATGCTTGGCAAAGTGCCAATACGCACATTATACTATTGTATGAATGGGACCAGTGAATTAATGTTGGTAGCTATACGGCCTTGTCTAGTAACAAGGCGGCCCGTCTGTCAGGGAGGGGATCATAACTGCCCCCGATCTAATACGCGGTCGTCGGCCACACATTCTGTAGTACTGTGCATCTTCTTCCACCCCACCCCTCCCCCACTGACTCGTTAAAGCTTGCAAAGGGAGAGGGGATATTCATTTCGCCGAGACAGAGGAAGGAAGGTTAGCCCATCTAAAGATCTTTCTTGTCCCTATTGAGATATCTATTTGATTCACTTGTTGTTCCCGTTCGCCGCAGCATGTCGACAAGCTTTGGCCCGAGCTGCGGATCTGCGTGCTCGGAGGAGGCAGTGTCAATGGTTTTTTACCCAGATTATGTTGTTTTTGGTAATGACTCTGGGAGGCTAGACATGCTACGAGAGGTGGCCGAGGATGACTGTCGGTGTCAAAACCGGCAGATCTCGGGTAGGGGGGCCCAAGCTATGCGTTTAGAGGATCGATGGTAACAGGAGGCTGGGGACACGATGTTTACCCAGGTTCAGGCCCTCTCGATCGAGGTAATACCCTACTTCCTGCTATATTAATATGGATGAATATGAATACAAGAGTTGATCTACCTCGAGATCGTAATGACTAAACCCTAAAGTCTAGCCTATGAGGATATTGTGATGTTGATGATCCCCTCTACAGACTAAACCCCCTGGCTTATATACACGCCAGAGTGAACCTAGGGTTACAAGGGTGACTTGGGGAGGAAGTAATTGATACATCCGGACTCTTCACTTGCCTTTCTACCTACATAGTAGTCCTGACCGAATACGGGGGAGGGTCTTCTGCTTCTTCTTTTGTGGCCCATCAATACGACCCAGCTTCATCGACCCGGACGCCTGAGGACCCCTGAATACAGGACTCCCTCAGTAGCCCCCGAACTTGCCTTCAAGGACGAGATCGTGCCCGGCTTCATGTCTTCGGTCTTGCAAGGTGAGTCCTCCTGGATGATAGTTCGGCTTCTTTAAATATTGTATTCCATTGATTCCTCGTCGTCGTCGCCTTGGCTTCCACGTCTCCAACGAATGCAAACTGTTTGGGAAGTTTTACAAATACCCCCTTGACTGTGTAGGGAAGGCGCCTATATAAGAGAATAGACCCTGGTTGCCTCTCCATTCCATTACACGCGGAAGAAACCCTAGTGCCTGCAAAAAATCTTCAAACATGGCCAGCGCCCCAAGCTCTTCCTCGCACCCTCATGGCCCTCGTGCAGGAGATTGGAAAAGTTGTTCCGTACCCCATGCGCATCTAAGGACACTTCAAGCGCAGGGATATCTCCCTCCAGAGGATCTATTCCCCGTCTGGGCCGGACTAACTTCCATTGATAATCAAGCCCTCACAGAGAGCTTTCTCAATCCCTCTGATGGAGAGCGGGTATGTTTTGTCCCTTTCCTTTTAAGAGGAGTAGGTTTCCCCGTCCACCCCTTCCTTAGGGGACTCCTGGAGTTCTATGGCCTTCAATTGCACGATCTTACGCCGGGTTCTATCCTGCATATCGCGGGTTTTGTCGCTTTATGCGAACCGTCCTTGGGCTGCGAGCCTCACTTTGAGTTGTGGAGAAAGTTCTTCTACCTTGTCCCTCTCTCGGAAAAGGGATCCATATTTGAAGTTTGGGGCGCCGAAGTATGGCGCATAGCAGGGATAGGATATCTGCCCGGTAATCCAAAGAAGGCATCCGAAGAGTGGCCTTCGGAGTGGTTTTATATTGAGGATGTTGCCCTGCCGGATCCAGTCCGGCAAGGCCTCCCCAAATATTCCAGCGCTCCGCCAAAGAAGCTTTTCAACTGGTGTCCCCGCAGTCCCTCGGAAGAAGAGAGAGCGGAGGTTAGCAGACTAGCCGGCAAGATCAAATTGTTCGCCAGTTGGGGGCTATCTATAATCTAAGTGATGGCTATTTCAATAAACGATGTGTGCAGCCGCTCCAAACGAGGGGATTTTCAATGTGCCATTACAATGGCCTGAATGATGCCTCGCGCTGCTTACGCCCGGGTCCAGATGACCCTGCCGCTCTAGCCGTCATCTTGGAAGGTCTTTATAAGGGAGAGAAGCAAAACTTTATCCGTTTGACGTACCGGGAGGGTTTTTCTATGTACAATCCTCCTGACCGGGTAAGCCTATCTCGTGACCGCTATATTTGCCCATTCTTCTTTGTTATGATGTATTGACTGAACTAAATTCAGTTTTTCCCAACAGGAGTGGAGGAAGGTGATCGAGGGGATTAATAGTCCCACCCCACAGCCAGAGGACCGGTTCCAAAATGCGGGCCCCAGATATGATGAAGATCCGGACATAGGCATAGAGCTAGAAGAGGGAGTCTTCTATCAAGCCTGTCGTGAGGGCACCCTGGTGGCTATTGTAGCTGATTACCCAGGCCTCATTCCTTCTTCACATGTAAGTACCTAGGACATATCTCATCAAAGAGAAGATTCCTAGCGCGCCTTACCCACCGTATTATATCATACTAAACAGGGATGGCGCTCCTCATGCCGAACTGTGCGAATACCGTCATCCCAAAGGGTGACACCTTGTTAGGCCCAAGATGCGATTCTATCCCGATCATGTGATTCACTCGTGATTGGGGCACAACCGCATTTCAGGCGCTTAGCAAGATGGATATCATTACATCGTACCATTATATAAATACATGGGGATACAACAATTCATACAAGTCACATGAATACAACAACATCAATACAAGGCATCCGACTACTGATGCAAACATGAAAAACACAACGATATCCATCTGCTATCCCAGACTGCCGACCAGGAACCTAGCCCAAGACTGGCGAAGAAGAAGAAGAAGAAGAAGAAAGAACTCCAACACAATTAACATCGCTCTCACGTCAAGTCATCGGAAACCTGCACCTGCAACTGTTGGTGTAGTATCTGTGAGCCACGAGGACTCAACAATCCCATAACCATGGGTAACAAGACTAGCAAAGCTTAATGGGTAGGAAGAGGCTAAGTGGTGAGGTTGCAGCAGCGACTAAGCAGTATATGGTGGCTAACTTACGAGTACAAGAATAAGATGAGCATCTACGCAAACGGTCGCAAACTAGTAATGATCGCTAAAGATCCTGAACTACCTACGAGTCAAACATAACCCCACTGTGTTCTCTTCTCAAAGTGAAAAGAGACGGTCACGGTTACTCACGCGGTTCGTGTATTTTATTTCGGATTCTCTGTCAAGTTTTCTACAACCAGACATTAACAAATTCCAATCTGCCACATAACCGCGGGCACGGCTTTCGAAAGATCATAACCTTGCAGGGGTGTCCCAACTTAGCTCATCACAAGCTCTCACGATCAGCAGAGATAATAATAATATTACCCCTTATATTAGGGACAATCCGACCAGGCTCGGAATCCTGGTGCATAAGGCATTTCGACAATGGTAAAACAAGTACAGCAAGACCTCCCGGCGCACCGACACCCTGATAGTAGCCGCGCGTATCTTGTCTTAGGCGACGTCCGGATGGGCGATCCTACAGGTAAAACCATACCTCGAGTTTCCCCGTGGTGGCCCCACAGTCTCCCCGTTTGGGACCAACACCATCGGCACTGGCCCCCCTGTATGTAGAAGAATCCTCGGGTAGCGCTAACTCCCTATGCAATTAATTAATTAATTAAGTTTTTATTATGTTGCAAAATAAAACCAAAGTTGAGCCTTACTGGAGGAGTTTTATTCAAAGACAGACTGTCAAGGGGTCCCCATATACCCAACCGCGTTATGAACGCAAAATCAAGGAACATAACGCCGGTTTATCGGCTCCTAGGGTGGCATGAGTGGAACAAAACACCGAGCAAAAGGCCAAGCCTTCCACCCATTGCCAAGTATATAGGTGTGTTAATATATATAGTAGATATATTGAAATATTCCAACAACAAGTTCCAACATGGAACAATCTTCACCTTCACCTGCGACTAACAACGCTATAAGAGGGGCTGAGCAAGCGGGTAACATAGCCAAACAACAGTTTGCTGGGAAGGTGTCAAAGGTTAGAGGTATCATGGCAACAAGGAGAGGTTGACAAATAGATAGGTAGCGCGACATATAACGATAGCATCGAGACAACTAGCATGGCAATGATAGTAAAGGTATCCAAGGGGATGGTCATCTTGCCTGAGATCCCGCAAGGAAGAAGAACGAGCCCGTGAAGAATACGAAGAAGAAGCCGTGAAGACGAACCACGTGTAGACGAACGAATCCTCACGAACGCAACGAAAAATGGACTAGCGAGAAGAAGCACACAACATGGTAAACACACCACTCAAGAACATGACAAGATGCTCAACCAAGTATGATGCAAGACAATTATATGATGCAAAACATGGCAAGGGATGATGCACACAAGAACAACACAAACCAACAAGTTTAAATGAGGCCGGAATCAACATATAACAATTCCGGTAAGTCCTCATATGCACATTTCGAAATTGGTCCAGATCTGAACAAACCTTAAGTTAAGTTGTTAAACAGCAAGTTAACATGCACCATGATGATCTACTCGAAATTCTAGTCAAGTTTCATATAAAGTTTGTTTAATTCGGAGCTACGGCCTAGAAGATATGAGCAAAACAAGTCAAGCATGTCAAATATGCAAGATGCATCCATACAACAAGCAAACACACTCCAAACATGTAAACAACATGATATTATGCTTCTACACACAAAAACACACAAGTTTCATATAGGACACGCTCAAAACGGAGCAACGGTACATCACATACACATGAAACAAGATATAACAACAAGTTGTCCAAAATCAGCAACATAGCAACTTTGGAGCAAGGTATTTATATGCTACAACACCCAAACATGATAACAAAAGGCATGGATGTGAAATAGACATGATTCTCAACAAGCATGAACTTAGAGCACACCCAAACACGTGCTGGAACACAATTAAACAAGCATGGCAAGATTCAATAAGTTTACAGATTTCTCAGACTTAGTGAAAATTACAAGGCATGGCAGAAATTACAACAAGTAGGCATGTTTGCAAGCTTGTGCAACTCAACTTAGAGCATAACATGGCATAAGAAGATAACCAACAGCAAAAGGGCATGTTTATGAAGCTACTCATGGCAAGAACAAGGTCATAGGATGCATAGAACACTAGCTATTCACATGGCAAAACTGAACTTGATGATAACAGGCTGACAGAAACAATTTATAGCAACTTGAGAGCAAGATATAAATAAGCTACAGTAGGCTATATATGCAAACAAGGGCAAGGATGGATAGAGCATAACATGGACAACAATACATGATCATTGGACATCCCAAAACAAGCATGGATTTGAGTGGGGAAACATGGCATCAGGTTAACAGCTTTCACACTTAGCAGTTTTTCAACAAGTCTCAGGAAACAACAACAACGAGTATGCTACTTTACAAGCTTGTTGCAAACACCTCAAGGCATATCATGAAAAGTGGATTGCACCACAGCAAAGATGGCATGATTGTGCTTCTAAAACATATTGACATGTGGCATAAAAGACAATCACACCAATAGCTATGAACAAGATAAATCAGCATCTCATAACTAGTTTCAGCACTTAACAGCCACATGCACTTTTGCAACAGAGATAAACATGGCAAGATGAACTCAAACAAGCATGCTACAACAACCATCATGTAGAGCACTTCACAGTGAACATTTGGACATATTATTCACTCAAATCGGACCAACACACAAAAAGTTATCACACTCACAGTATGCACATATTTTTACAAAAACAAGGGACTTAAACATTTAAACAGACAAAGCAAGTGAGCGTCTATTAGCTAAAAAGCGCACAGGCGAGTTTAGAGGCTGCTCACCATGGGCCGTGGCCCAGAAGGAAGGAGAGGCTGGGCCGGAGGGGAGGCGGTCTGGGCCGGCTCGGCTGGGCCCCGTTGGCTCGGCCGGCCCATGCGAGCAGGCAGGCCCGAGCGGTCGGCTCTCGCCTGGGTCCGCGGGAGGCAGGGCGGCGCCGGACTCCAGCGCGGTCGCGGAAGGCCGGCAGAGGGTGGAGGAGGCCGGAGCAGGAGAAATCCGGCCGGATCCGAGGCGAAGGGACCAGATCCCGGCGTTGGTGCAGTCTGAGGTCGAGGCGGGGCCGCGGGCTCGGCGGTTGGAAGCGTAAGGGCGGTGTCCGGCGGCTCCGACGGAGACAAGGGCGCGGCGGCGCGGGACGCTTGCAGCAGGGGCAGCGGGGTTGCCTGCTGCTGCTCTGGCGAGGCCCGTCGGCGAGGCATGCGGAGGAAGGCGGCAGAGCTCGAAGGACGGCGGCGAAGGAGCGGAACGGCGGCGGAGCTCGCCGGCGCGCGAGCGAGGTGCGCAGAGCGGTGGCGGGCCGGGCGGGCCCGATCCGGGCCGCGCGGGCTTCAGCGATGGGAGGAGAGAGAGAGCCGGCGGCGAGGGTGACGTGGCGTCCTCCGATTGGGCGCGGGAGGCGGCGGTGGTGAGGTGGCGGCTCCGGATTGGCTGCGGGGATGTGGCCGGCTGGACATGTCCGGCGCGGATGGACATGTCCGGCGGTGAGAGAGGGAGGAGGCTAGGGTTCATCCGTGATTTGGGGAGGGGGAGGCAATTATATAGGTAGAGGAAGCTAGGAGTGTCCAAATGAGGAGCGGTTTTCGGCCACGCGATCACGATCCAACGACCGAGAGCATGGAGGTGGTTGGAATGGACTAGTGGGCTGTTGTGGAGGGGTGCTGGCCAAAAGAGAAAAGGCTTCTAGCGGTTAACCGTTGGGCTATCAAACGAACTCCGAATGCGACGAAATTTGACAGGTGGTCTACCTATGCTATAATAAGACCACACGCCAAGTTTCATCCCATTCCGAGAACATTTTCCAGCCACTTATAAAATAAGTATTCGAAGGTGTCGCGGGCGTGTGTGAGTGTGTGTGGGCTCAGAACGGTCAACGGAGAGGACGAGAGGACTCGACGGGATGCAAGTTTTGAAAACGATGCAGATGCAATGCACACGATGACATGGAAAAATGCCACACGCAAGCAGATGACATCGCGACGACGACGAATAACTGGCTGACACCTGGCGCATCGGTCTTGGGGTGTCACACACCTGCATCAAGGTGAGGCCTCGAAGCGAAAGAGGACCGCGAACATCAGCGAACCTTCAAAGAGGTATGTTTGTTTTGACACACGTTGTGTGGTGAAGTCGGCATTACAACTTTCCGCTTTGTTTTTTCTTTTAGGAGCAATACACACCAGAATGTTTCCGGAGATCATGCAGACCAAGCTCCAGCCAATCCGGCATCCGACCTGTCAAGGGTTAATATGGATTATGTGCCGGAATGTCCCCTCCAGGAGGATTCAGACGGAATGTCAATTACCAATTCCGAAGTGGAGGTTGCGACACCGGTGGCAAAAAGCAGCCGTGCATGACCCAGCCTTTTCTGAGGAAGCGTTTAACGCTCTCAGCTCTGCAGATGCCTATATCCGAGCCGCTCAAGACGGATTCGCTGGAGCCACTCATCGGCTTTCAAAAGATATGCGGGTAAGTGTATATTTTGATGTTCCCATGCCAGTAGCCCCCGAGACTTAAAGCAGTTGGTACAACTGATTTGAGGATCGTTTTGTTTTTGTAGGTGCTTCAAGAAAAGAATAACTCCTTATCCAAGGAGCTAGAAGAGTGCCGGACCCAGCTCGTCGAATTGGAAAATTCGAAGAAATCCGGAAAGGATGTTGGTGGTAAGAACAATGGTGTCCGGACAATATGATATTTGCGCTGATCACTGAGTCATTAAGTATATACTAATTGTGATATACCTATAGGGCCAACTGATCAAATGGAAAGGGAGCTAAGGGCTGCTTTGGCGGACAAGAAATTTGCCAAAGGGGAAACAGCTGCTGGCAAACGCGTATTGACGCAAGCCATAGATAAAAGGAACCAAGCACAGGATAAAAATGTTAGGCTGGAACAGGAGCTAAAGGACGTAAGAGCCCAACTCTCAAGCGCCCTGGAAGAGAACTGGAGACTAAAAGGCGGCATGTTCAGTATGTCCCTTATACCTAGCTCTCCTTATAGTCCCTTGTTTTTGGAAGTTTTTTATAAAACTTTTCCTGCAGGTTTATTAACTGGGCAGCCTGAAGGGGGGTGTCCGGTTTTGAGGGTGACGTGCTGCAAGAGCTTTCCAGGGTCCACGAGCGAGCTCGGAAGGCCATGAAGAATATGGCCAAGGCTTTATGGCCGGGCGATTCGCCTCCAGAAACTGTGGAGGACTTGGCGGATTTGTTCAAAGGGGCTCGACGCCACTTCGAACTGTGGAAAGCATCAAAATGTCGCATGGGTGCTCGAGAAGCCTGGGCCATGATGAAGACGCGCTACACTCGTCTTGATCCAAATCATATGGCCCGTGTGGGACCTCGAGGGTCCGATGGACAAGAAATTCCTCTGCATTTGGTATATGACCAAGTAGAGATAGTTGCCAAGTTTTCCCAACAGGACTGTAGACTAGACAGCCTGATAGAGGGAATAGAGGAAGAGTAGTGATTGGATTCTATGTATTAATGTACTTTTACCATCAAACTTATCTCCGGCCGAATTCATAAAAAGTTTGTCATGGCCGACCTTCTGCTTTAACCTCCATAAACCCAAAGGCTGGAGTGTTTCCGAATATTATATATGTGGTAAACACGTGATATGTTCGGAAACCAGGCAATCCGGTCATAATTACTTGAACAGACAAACTGTTTTCGGGGAGTTATGTTATATTACTATTTAACGTAAGAAACATCTTCCAGAGAGAATATTTTCGTTAGGGGTTCCATTCCCTGGGTCAGCGTGCATACATATGCGGGCCTAGGATTTTGGTCCTGTGAAAAGGATTGTAGGATGCCATATCCTGTGGTAGTTTAAAATACATGCTTTAAAAAAGCGATATGTCGTGTATCAGCCGACCGATTATTCCCTTAAGAGCGCTAGCTTTCGGCTTCACCCAGTCTGAGGTACATGTCCGGATTACCCGGCTGTAACAATCGCAGAGGTGCTCCCTTTACGCCCTAGCCGAACAATCGGAAACATAGGGATAGGCATAGGAGCCAAGCAACCCAGCTTGGCCAGAACTTAAGTCATATTGGTGCATATAATGGCAACGAAGGACTGCAAAAAACAGACGACATTTTAAGCAAGAAGCTTTATTGGTAACGAGCTTCGTTAAAGAAACCCCCAAGTATTTTTGAGGTAGATACATTTAAAGATGTACATATCCTGTGGCAGTTTGGGCGAGCCGAATACTTGCCAATGAAAGAAAAAGTAAAAAAGAGAGGAAGGAAAATAATAAAAGACAAAAGATAAGACCTAACTTAAAAGGAGGAAAAAATTGCTACCGAACTATCCATAGAATCTTCGGAGCTTGGCAGCGTTCCACGAGTTCGGCTCAAGGCAGTTGTCCTGTGCATTCCGAAGGCAGTAGGTTCCACCGGTGAGTACTTCGTCGATAATGAAGGGGCCATCCCATTTTGGTTTGAGCTTGTCCTTTTTCTTCTCCGGGAGGCGTAAAATGAGTTTGTCGATGTTGTATGTCTTGGCCCGCACTTCTCTGCTCTAGTATCACCTGGCCTGTTGTTGATAAAATGCGGAATGGGGCTTGCGCTGTATCGCGCTCCTCTTCAAGTCCATCTAGGTCGTCCTGCCGATCTAGCTCGGATTCTCTCTCCTTGTACATGCGCACTCGAGGTAAGTCATGAATAATGTCGCAGGGCAGAACAGCCTCTGCGCCGTACACCATGAAAAAAGGTGTGTATTCGGTTGTCCGATTAGGTGTGGTCCGCAGCCCCCAGAGTACGGAGTCAAGCTCTTCAACCTAGTGTTTATTAGACTCCCGTAGGGAGCGCACTAGTCGGGGTTTAATGCCGCTCATTATCAAACATTGGCTCTTTCGACTTGACCGTTTGTTTGAGGATGGTACACAGAGGTGTAATCAAGTTTAATACCTAACTTTGCGCTCTAATTTTTTACCTCGTCAGCTGTGAAGTTGGTGCCATTATCTGTGATAATACTGTGCGGGACACCAAACGGTGTACTACGTCGGATATAAAATCTATCACAGGCCCTGCCTCAGTTGTTTTTATTGGCTTGGCTTCTATCCATTTAGTGAATTTATCCACCTTCACCAGCAAGTATTTCTTTTTATGGCTTCCCCCTTTAAGGGGTCCTACCATATCAAGCCCCCATATAGCGAAAGGCCAAGTAATGGGGATTGTTCTCAGAGCGATGGGAGGCATGTGACTTGATTTGTAAAAAGCTGGCAGCCAATGCAATGTTGGACTAAGGTTTGCGCATCTGCTCGGGCAGTGGGCCAGAAAAAGCCAGCTCGAAAAGCTTTGCCTATGAGTGCCTGGGCTGCGGCATGGTGGCCGCCCATTCCAACGTGTATTTCAATGAGAATTTGCCTTCCCTCCTCTTCGGAGATGCACCTTTGTAGAACACCAGTAGTGCTTTTCTTATATAGTTCACCTTCGTGAACTTTGTAGGCTTTAGAATGCCGAACTATGCGGCGGGCCTCATTTTGGTCATCGGGGAGCTCCTGCCTTTTAAGGTAATCTAGGAAGGGCTCTGTCCAGGGGGCTATGACAGCCATGATCTCATGAACCGAATGAGTTATCTCCATGTCTTGATCTCCGATGATGTCTTGGTTAAGTTCGGCCGGGGGTGTATTCGGATCTGAATTCATATCGCCGCCCGCGTCCTACCATGTTACTAATGGCTTAAATAGCCTTTCCACAAATGTGTTAGGCGGGACGGGGTCACGTTTAGCGCCCATACGAGCGAATACGTCAATGACCTGGTTATTATCCCAAGCTATGTGATGGAATTCTAACCCCTCAAATCTAGCCGACATTTTCAATATAGCATTGCGATAAGCTGTCATTTTTGAATCCTTCGCATCAAAATCTCCATTAATTTGGGAGATGGTGAGGTTTGAGTCTTCGCGTACCTCGAGGCGTTGTATGCCCATGGATACAGCTAGGCGGAGACCATGCAATAGGGCCTCGTATTCGGCCGCGTTGTTCGAGTATGTGTTCATAATTTGTAGAACATACCAGACTGTATCCCCAATTGGAGATATCAATATTACACCGGCCACCAATCCGTCTAGCATTTTGGAACCGTAGAAGTACATTGTCCAATGGGAGTATGAGCCGTACTCTTTAGGGAGTTCGACTTCGGTCCATTCTGCGACAAAGTCAGCCAACACATGTGATATAATAGTCCAGCGTGGCTTGTAACATATTTCGAACGGTAAGAGATCGATGGACCATTTGGCTATGCGTCCAGTGGCGTCTTTATTGTTAATAATATCGTTGAGTTGTACCTCGGATGCCACTGTGATCGAACATTCTTGAAAGTAGTGTCGAAGTTTCCGAGATGACATGAAGACCGCATAGGCAATTTTCTGATAGTGGGGGTACTGTGATTTACACGGTGTTAGAACCTCGGATACGTAGTATACGGGTTTTTGAACACGGAATTTATGTCCCTCTTCGGCTCGTTCAACGACGAGTACGGCACTCACTAGCTGGTGAGTGGCTGATATGTATAGCAACATAGGTTCGCCAACACCGGGAGCGGCTAGGATTGGGTTGGTTGCTAGTAGAGTTTTTATTTCTTCCAATCCGGTTGTGGCCGCGTTCGTCCATTCGAAATTGTTAGTGCATCGTAGCAATCTATAAAGTGGCAATGCTTTTTCCCCTAATTTGGAGATGAAGCGGCTTAAGGCCGCTACGCAGCCTACTAGTTTCTGCACTTGCTTGAGGTCGGTTGGTATTTTGAGTTCTGACAAGGCCCAGATTTTAGCTGGGTTAGCTTCAATTCCTCTATGGGATACGGTGAACCCTAGTAGTTTTCCGGTTGGAATGCCGAAAACACATTTTTCCGGATTGAGCCTTATGTCATATTCTCGAAGGTTGGCAAACGTAAGGCGGAGATATTCCACCAAAGTCTCGATGTGTTTAGTATTAACGACTACGTCGTCAACATATGCCTCCACTGTCTTGCCAATTTGTTTTTCTAAGCATGTTTGAATCATGCGTTGATATGTGGCGCCAGCGTTTTTAAGTCCAAAGGGCATAGTGTTGAAACAGAAATGACCGTACGGGGTGATAAATGTCGTTGCGGCCTGATCGGATTCCTTCATCTTTATCTGATGGTATCCGAAGTAAGCATCAAGGAAGCACAACGAGTCGTGTCTGGCCGTTGCATCGATAATTTGATCAATGCGGGGCAAAGGAAATGGATCCTTGGGGCAGGCCTTATTTAGGTCTGTAAAGTCGACGCAGATGCGCCAGGATTTATCCTTCTTCGGCACCATGACTAAGTTGGTTAGCCAATCCGGGTGTTTAATTTCTCTGATGAATCCGGCTTCCAATATCTTGGCTAGCTCCTCTCCCATTGCTTGTCTTTTGGGTTCGAAAAACCGTCGCAGTGATTGCTTCACTGGTTTGAACCCTTTGATAATATTGAGGTTGTGTTCAGCCAGCCTGCGTGGGATTCCCGGCATATCTGAAGGGTGCCAGGCGAATATATCCCAATTTTCTCGAAGGAAGGCACCTAACGCGCTGTCTACCGCGGGATCCAGCTGTGCCCCGATAGATGCTGTCTTGTTAGGGTTCGTTGGGTGCACTTGGAATTTTATGATTTCATCTGCTAGCTTGAAGGAGGTAGATTTCGATCTTTTGGTGAGGATTACATCGTCCTTGTCCACTGTTGATCGTAAGGTAGCTAATTCTTTGGCCGCGAGGGCTTCGGATAATGCCTCTAAGGCTAAGGATGTCGTCTTGTTCTCGGCACAGAGTGCTTTATCCGGATCACTTGTTAATGTGATCACTCCATTGGGCCCTGACATTTTAAGCTTCGTGTACCCGTAATGGGGTATAGCTCGAAAGCGTGAAAAGGCGTCCCGTCCTAAAAGGGCGTGGTATCCACTATGAAAGGGAACAATGTGGAAGAGCGGTTCCTCTGACCTGTAGTTATCGGATGTGCCGAATACCACATCGAACTTAATGCTTCCCGAACATCGGGCTTTGTGGTTGGGTATAATTCCTCTAAAGTTTGTGCTAGTGTGCTCAATGCGGGATTTGTCAGCCTGCATTTTTGCAAGCGTTTCCTCATATATGAGGTTTAGTCCGCTTCCTCCGTCCATAAGTACTTTAGTGAGGCGAAAACCGTCCACTATTGGGTCTAGTACAGGAGCTTTTGTTGCTCGGATCGGCCGGACTTGGGGTGCTTCTTCGGCGGAAAAACTAATTGCCGTGTCACTCCATGGGCTTGTAGAGCTAATTTGGTAAACCTCGGCAAGTTTGCGATTCGCTCTCTTGCGTCGGCTGTTTGAGGAGATCGTCTCGAAGACAGTAAAGACACCGACGTCTTTCTCCCCTGATAAGGCGGTGGCAAGGATTGTCGTACCGCTCTTTGCTACTTGCCGGAGTACCCAACACGCTCTAAGGCAATGGTTTGCGATATTGTCCGGGGCTGCATGTATTTGGCAAGGTTTATCGAGCAGTTCGTCCAGTACAGACATGTGCCTTAAAAAAGGTTTGTTCTTCTTGCCAATAGGCATATTATCCGATGACTTGCTAGGGTATGTCCGTTTAGCCTTGATAGTGTATTGTCCGGATATGGACTGTTCGAGAGGTGTATTCTAGGCTTTCCAAGTGTTTTCCATTGCGAAGTACTTATGTACTAAATGCGACAGTTCTGTGAAACTCAGAACATGACGTCGGTTGAGGGCGTTCAAAACTCCCTCGTCCGTGCAGTTGCAGTAAAATAGAGAGACCACCTTGTCATCGCAACAGTCCCTGATCTTGTTTTTAACAAGTAGGAATCTGGCCCGAAAGTGGTTGACCGTTTCCTCGGGCTGCTGTTGTATGTTCGCGAGATCATCTATGTCCGGAAATCCGAATTTACTTGGAGAGTTTTTCCCAGGGTGGGTGGGTGTTGGTAATTTTAAGTCCTGACCCAAAGTGGCATTCGGGATTTTGACAACCTCTGATGCGGACGATCCGGGTTCGACAAGATCTAATCATTCCATGGGCCCGGCGTCAATCCCATAGCTCGAAGAACATAAAGTGCCTCCTGAGAGGGGCGTGTTCTGCTCGATGGGTTCGGAGATCCAAACTGTGACGGTCTCCATCTTGAGAGGAGGAGTCTCTTCGGCTCCGTCCTCAACTGCTGCCACTAGATGAGTGACCGGGAAGGGATCGATCTCATCATGACCGGATTTAAGTCCGATCAAATCTCCTAGCGATGAAAGCCCCAGGGCGGCGATGCAATCCAGCAGCTCATTTAAGGGCAAGAGATCTGCCGAGGTCACATCATCGGAGCAGCCGGAGTCAACATAGGTGTGGTGCTTGATGACCGCGGGGAGTGCGGCCGGCCCTCACGCCATGCGGGCGCATACAGCGAATCCGCCGAGCTGAAGAGCCTGTCCAATGGCCAAGTTGTTTCCGAGGGTGATCCCGTCGCTGATGACGAGACGAGCCATCAATCGCTCATCGCGAGCGCACTACGGATCTCTCAATGAAAGCACCATTGTCGGTGTCAAAACCGGCAGATCTCGGGTAGGGGGGGGCCCAAGCTATGCGTTTAGAGGATCGATGGTAACAGGAGGCTCGGGACACGATGTTTACCCAGGTTCAGGCCCTAGCTTTCCAGGTAATACCCTACTTCCTGCTATATTAATATGGATGAATATGAATACAAGAGATATCATTGGTCTAATCATTTCAGCAAAGCGCTCAAAATCCTCATCATCCTTTTTCTTGGATGGTTTAGGAGGAAAAGGCATGGGTTTTGGTTCTCTTTCTTTACCGTGCTTCCTAGCAACAAAGTCTCTCTTATCATAACGTTGATTCTTTGATTGTGGGTTATCAAGATCAACAGCAGGTTCAATCTCTACATCATCATTATTGCTAGGTTGAGCATCAACATGAACATCATCATTAACATTATCACTAGGTTCATGTTCATTACCAGGTTGTGTTTCAGCACCAGAAATAGATATATCATTGGGATTCTCAGGTGTGTCAACAACAGGTTCACTAGAAGCATGCAAAGTCCTATCATTTTTCTTTTTCTTCTTCTTAGAAGAACTAGGTGCATCTATATTAGCTCTGTGAGAATCTTGCTCAATTCTCTTAGGGTGGCCCTCAGGATACAGAGGTTCCTGAGTCATTCTACCCCCTCTAGCACTACAAAAAAAAGACACATCCGTGACATTTTGGGCCGAATGAAAAAAAATATGTCATACTTATGAGTTATGACACTTCTATGACGATAATTGTGACAAAACCCGGTATCATCATAAATGTGGTGGGGTCCTACTTCTATGACAAAAAATCATGATAGAAAATGGGCTTTTCGTCCTGGGCGGACCGGAGACGCAGCTGCATGACATTCTTTGGGCCGTCCATGACGGAAAAAATCGTGGTAGAAGTGAGGGCGAGGAATACCGGGGTGTTCCCGGTTACGGTGGGTGGTCGGGGCCGAGCGATGCGCGCTTCTCTCGTACATGCACGCGCGTTGGTGCGAGGCGTTGGGCTCTGACTGAACCCGAGCGATTGCACTGCAGGCTACGCGTTACTGAACCCGAGCGATCGATTGATGGCTGTTAACTGAACCCGATCGAGCGATTCCTTCACTACTACTGCTAACTGAAGCCGATCGATGCTGCCTCTGGATGAACAGTGAGTGTTGCTGGGGGGTTGGATGAACAGTTCCCGGTGGGGGTGGATGAACAGGACCCCGTGGTGTTGCCTCTGGATGAACAGGGTGCCGATCGATCGAGCCGGTTGGGGCTGGATAAACAGGACCCCGTGGAGGACAGGATGAACAGGACCATCCCGTGGAGGGCAGGATGAACAATAGACGGTGGAGGGCTGGATGAATAGTAGCCCGTGGAGGGGTGGTTGAACAGGAGCCCGTGGAGAGCGCTGGTTGAACAGTAGCCGGTGGAGTAGCGCGATGGTGGCTGGATGAACAGGAGCCCGTGGATTAACAGTCACAGGTGGAGGCTGGAGGAGGTCGACGGTGGATGAACAGTAGCCCGTGGAGGCTGGAGGGGGTCGACGGTGGAGATTAACAGTATCTCGTGGAGACCCGTTTTGCGGTACGCCACACCCCTCCCGATGAACAGGACCCTCGTTTCGACCGTAGCGCTCCAACACAAGTCCGTTTCCTCCGTTTTGCGGTACGACACACCCCTCCCGATCAACAAGACCCCCGTTTTGACTGTAGGAGGTCTGTTTCCTCTGTTTTGCGGTACGCCAGACCCCTCCCGATGAACATGATCCCGTTTCGAACATGGCCGGTCAAACACAAGGCCGTTTCCTCCGTTCTGCGGTACGCCAGGCCTCGTTTCCATCGGCTGTTCCGTTCAAGCCCTCCCGATGAACACGACGACGCATTCCGTTCTGACCCAGCCGGTTGGTTCCCCATGAACACGACGACAATGATGCTTCTCCGTTCCGACCCAACCATGTACACGAGCCCTGGTCGTACGTACGCGCGAGTAGGCGTTCAAGACCCCGCCCGTATGTACGTACGTGGCCGTATTTACTTTCTTACACCCTGGCCACTATACGTACGTGTACATGCTACGTGCGCGCCTCTACATCGACCAGTATGTACGTACATGTTCGCGACCAGAATGACAACGCTACGTACGCTTCGACCAGGTGGGTCCCGACTGTCAGGCACTTCCTTGCATGCGAAGATGTAGCTGGTGGGTCCCAGAAGTCAGGGAGGCGAATCTTTTTTTGTCCGGACGCACTTTCTTGCGTGCGAAGATGTAGCTGGTGTGTCCCAGCAGTCAGGGGGAAATGTTTTTTTTTGAAATACGGTGGCCCGTCCGAGGGGTCCCCACTGTCAGGTGGAGGAATAATTATTTTGCGCGTAATAAGGAGGCACTTCCTTGCTGCGGCCGTGGACCCAGCTGTCAGCCTCTCCATGTACAGTACTCTTCCGATGGAAGTCGTTCCTTGACCATGTTGACCACGTCGCGCCAAGAGCACCAGGGCGATGGACGACGGCGAGGCCTAGGAAGGGAACGACACGGAGGCAGGGAAGACTCGGCAGTTGTTTCCCACACGGAGGGGAGTACGATTATACGAGGGTTTACTGGTTCGTCTGTCGTCGCTAGAGAATAACAGCAGGTGTGGGTGAGTGGAGGGATGGCTAGGCCAGCGATGGGAGTATGGTGGGGCGGTGAGGCCTGCGCGGCAGCACCATCGGCCGCGGGGAGGAGGGAGCAAGCAGTCTCGTCGGTGCTTGTTTGAGCGGCTGGAGCAGGAAGAGCAGAGATTGAAGAAGCACGACGACCGTTGGATTGGATGGACATCCAACAGTCACTGCTTATGCGTCAACCTTTTTTTTAGGAAAGCCTCAAATCTGTGGAAAACAGCATACATCCCATCTGCCATTATTTATAATAATTTACAGCCCATTTGCTAATTCTTAAGGGTTTTTTTGGAGCCCATATTCTTTTTGTTAGCATTACAGCCCATATTGTGGCCACGATTATTTTTTTTTACGAAATTTTGCATATTTCGGTGCGGTCCGAACTGTTTTTAATCCCGAAATTTCAAATCACATTCAAACTAATTTTGAAAATAAATGTATATCAATATAAAATCCAACAAATTGTGCACGCATAAAAATCAATGGAATTAAAATCTCGAAATAAAAAAAGAAATTTGAAACTAATCGCCGGTTTGATGTGTTTTAAAAATGTACAACCCATTTCTCATTACTGATAGGCCATTTTCTTGGCTAGCCGAATGAAGCTCTCCTCGTCTTGAAACATTTGCAGCCCAACATGCCTGACAAAGCGACTTACTTGGCAAATCACAAAAAAACTGGGTTGTGGCCGTGGACCCAGCTGTCAGCCTCTCCACGTACAGTACTCTTTCGATGGAAGTCGGTCGTTGACCACATTGACCACGCCGCGCCGAGAGCACCAAGGCGGTGGACGACGGCGAGGCCTAGGAAGGGAACGACACGGAGCCGGCAAAGACGCGGTAGTGGATGCCCACGCGGAGAGGAGTACGAGCGTTCATTGGTTCGGCTGCGGTGTGAGGCTGCCGTCGCCGCAGAATAACAGGGGGTGTGGGTGAGTAGAGGGATGCCCTGGCCAGCGGTGGAGTAGTAGGGGGCGGGGAGGCCTCCGCGGCATCACAACCGACCACGGGAGGCAGGAGCACGTGGCACGACCGGCGCTGGTTTGGGCGGCTGGAGCAAGAAGACCAGAGGTTGAAGAAGCACTACTGCCGTTGGATGAACATCGTACGGTAACTGGAGCTAGAATCGTTCATATTGACTAAGTTGACAAAGCCCTCCGTCGCCGTCAACTTGGTAGGCCCACAAGTCAGTCTCCCACGATGCTGGGTTCCAGCTGGCAGGGGGAGTATTCATTTTTTTGTGTGTAATAAGGAGGCACTTCCTTGCGTGTGAAGATAGCTGGTGGGTCCGACCTGTCAGCGGGGGGCACTTTTTTTTGCGAAATAGAGAGGCCCTTTCGGTGGGTCCCAGATGTCAGGTGGAGGAATCAAAGACTTCAGAAGGCGCATTGAACAAGCTAGTGTACGAGTAAAGAGACGTTGCTGAGTTTTAAAAAAAAGAGATGTGCTCCTGTAGCTGGTTCGAATCCAAACCTAGACTATGACTATATATGGTGCTATGCTACTCTGCAAGTAATGAAACTGACATATCCAACGTTCGATTCTCCTCTTCTCTACTTACTCTGCCTAGCATCAGAAGCTCTGGCCGCAGCAACCATGTCCGCTGGTTGCTCGTCCACCTGCTCTTCAGCAGGCAACAACCAAATATGCGCCAAGTCGCCACCCGTACCATCGCCTGTGGGTCCCATCACACCCCCACTGGCATGCGCACCGCAGCGGGTTGCTCATTGCAACCCGCTGTCGTTGGTGTGGTGCCACTGCTGCAAATCACGCAGAGTCATCCGTCGCGTCTCAATCACAATCCTCAACCCTGGCCGAGTCTTCTACAAATGCCCGAATCATGGGGTAATAATATGTTTAAGTGTTGTTCTGCTGCTTTCAGTTGCTGATTTTTTTAATAGTTTGGTTGATGATCTTCCAATTTGATTCGTGCAGAAAAGGGAAGATTCATGTGATTTGTATTTCTAGGAAGTTGCTGATGTGGGGGAGTGCAACTGCGCTGATTATTTGGTTAGCCGAGGAATCCCAATACCAGTAGGTTGGAGTGTTGGACAAGTAACTGAAGGAATGGTAGAAGAGGAAGATGCAGAGCAGAAGGTTAAAGATGCAGTTCCTCTTATCATGGCCAAGCAACAGCTGCTGAACGTCCTTGACAGCAATGAGGAGATGAAAGAGCTTGTGAAGATAATGGGCAAAATCGATGTGCTCTGTAGGATGATTGTCTCTTTATTTGCAGTGTATGTAGCACTCGTGATGTATTCATTGGCTATGACATCAACACTTTGCTGAAACTAGTAATGAATGAAACCTGTGTAGTAGGCTGGGCGTAGTGTTGTGAACATCTAATGATTTCTATTAACGGAAATCAGGGGGTATCCCCTTTTGCTCATAAATAAATAAATAGCAGAGGCCCTTTTGGTAATGAATAAATAAATTAGCACATGCCCTGTCAGGTCAGCTGTGTTCTCATTCCAAGATGTCGAGCAAATTGCAGTCCAAAATCAAACTATGTCATCAAATTCAAGTTTCACAGCCAAATATGAGTACAACGAAAAAACAATGTCATCATGTTTTAGTCGTCATACAATCACCAAACACAAATCAACATACATAGCAAGTGATGTTCTCACAGGAAAATACTAAACAACATGTTCATCAGGTTTCAGTTGTCAAAGCAAACACAATTTCACATAGTAGATAAAAAACATCTTCTGACAGGCAAATACGACAAAAGCAATGTAATCATCATCCGCAGCAGCAGCGTCAACATCTTCGCCATGTGTATCAGTCTGAATCGTAATTCCCCACGGTGTCATCTTCTTCTTCGTCCTCAACGTCCTCGAGCGTTGTCTTCTTCTTGATCAACTCTTGTATGTCCACAGCACGACGGACAATCTTTTCGCTGGCGTCATTGACGTGATGGTTCTCAAAGATATTAGGAACATCTGTGTTATCTTGTACATGAGGAGTAGTGTAAGCATCATCTTGTTGTGCAACTTCATTAAACGAATTCCTCTGCTCAAACCTTTGCAATACTCTCCAGTCATCGCTACATGCAAATGTGTCTTCCAAGAAAAATATCGGTGTTGCTTGATTTGCCAAAATAAAAGGCTCGTTGGTCTGGTACGCCGCCTTGACATTGATGGATTTGAAATAATCATCGGCTCTGGGCTTTGCGATCCTGGAAAACAGGTTATACCAACGACAACACAATAGAACCACACACCGATGATCCTAGAAATTGGAGATATACTGCAACTGAACAATGTCTGTTATGTTAGCATACATTTCAGTTGTCTCTTTGTCATACGTATCCGTGCTCATGATGGCACTGTTTTGTGTCTTCCTGCCTTCGTCTCGTGCAAGGGTGTTGTAGCGCACATCTCCAACAACGCAAGATTCATAATGTCTTACCCGAGTATCATGACCCATTGCTAGTGAGTAAAGGGCATCATCAACTGCCTGCCCATCCTCCCGCATCTTCTTAACATATGGTTAGAAAATAGACAAGCTGATCATCTTATGTACTCAATATATTAAAAAAACTGACAGTGCAATTGAAAAGCTTACATGGCTCTTGAACCATTTCGCAAATCCTGCCTTAACCAGTTTGTCAATATTTCTTGGATTTTACGGCAGTAACTCCTTTGTGTAGATGCTGCACGACATAGTGATCGCGTCAAACATCTAAATATATAATAATGTGCTGCAAGTTTAGTAGATTACGATGTATAAGCTGCAGTACTTAGCACTTACTTGATATAAGGTAGTATCTTAGGACAATTATTCAACACATACCAAACCATTTTGTCCAAACCTTTAGGTTTGTCCTCTTGTCAACTCTTCCATGTAACTCGAATAGAATAATCGAAAACATTGAGCCCAGGATTGTCTTCATCCACCTCTTTGTTAAGCTGATCAGTTGTTTCAATGTATTTTGAGCAGAATGTCAACACTTCTGTAGCAATGTAGGCCTCTGCAATGGAACCCTCGGGTCTAGCTCTGTTCCTAACATAGCCCTTGAAAGTGCCTAGTCGCCTTTCAATAGGGTACATCCAGCCATAATGTACTGGACCTCTAAGTAGTGCCTCATCAGGTAGATGAACAGCCAAATGCACCATCACATCAAAGAAGGCTGGAGGATATATCTTCTCAAGGTCGCATAGGATAGTTGGTATCTTGTCTCTAATACGCTCCAAAGCATCTATCCTGATATTTCTACTGCAGAGTTCCCTGAAGAATTGTTCCAACTCTGCAACTGCTTTGTATAAGTCAGGGCGGCCCAATCCTCTAAGGATAATAGGTAAAACCCTTTGAAGTAGGACATGACAGTCATGAGTTTTCAACCCTTCTACCTTGTTTCCATCTGCACTGACTCTCTTTTCAGGGTTGGAAGCAAATCCATGTGGGAATCTCACACGTGACAGGACCTCGCATAATTATTTTCTTTTTACCTTGTCCAACACGTACACAACTGGTGCTGTATCCCGTGGTTTACCTTCATCTTGCACCTGCAAATCAAATCCTGTCTGATACCCAGGTGTGTCAAATCAATCCTAGATTTAGGTATCTTTCGTCTTGCCTTCAATATTAAGAAGTGTGCCGATAATGCTGTCACATATATTTTTCTCGATGTGCCTCACATCAAGATTATGCCGCAGATCCAAATCTTTCCAATACTCCAAGTCCCACAAAGTGGACCTGCGGGTAAACAATAATCTCTCTTCTGCCCTGCCACGCTTACTTTTCTCGCTACAATTATCAGGATGGTTTCCTGGTGTAATATGCCTGACCTTCTCTAATTCCACTTGAAACTCATCGGCGGTGAGCCTCTTTGGCGCATCACGGTTTTCATGCTTTGCATTGAACACATGTCTTTGGTATTTTCTAGGATGTGGCTTGTCCTTGGCAAGGAAACGACAGTGTCCAATGTAACAGATCTTGCTAAGTATTGCGTATGACAGCGGATTCCTGTCACAGCGAACGCATGCATTGTAACCATGTTTCATTCGCCCTGACATAGTGCAATTATAAAATCACGCAGAAAGAAATCAGCTGGTGGGCTGCTATATAGGTCTCGAGTGAGAACACCCCTCCATAGCTGTTTAAGTTCCTCCACAAGAGGCTCCATGAACAAATCAAAATCCTTTCCAGGACTTTTTGGGCCCGGGAAGAGCAAGGCCATCATGTAGTTTGATTCTTTGGTGCAGACATTTGGAGGCATGTTGTAAGAGATAACAAGCACTGGCCACATGCTATATGTGGCGCTCTGGTGGCCAAATGGGTTAAATCCATCTGAAGCTAAGCCAAGTCTAATGTTTCTCGGGTCATCAGCAAGCTTTTCGTGCTTCTGATTGAAGCTTTTCCACTCACTACCATGTGATGGATGGCTCATTACATTCTGATCTCTGTACTCCAGGTTCCTAGAATGCCACAGTACATCCTCTCTTGTTTCAGCATCATGAAACAACCTCTGCAATCTTGGTGTAATTGGAAAATATCTCATAACATTATGAGGAATCCTCTTCACAGCATCGCCATCTTTCCATCTTGATGATTTGCATTTCGGGCATTCACTTAAGTTGGCATAATCCTTCTGGAACATAACACAATTATTCTTACAAACATGGATCATATCATATCCAATTCCAACTGCACAAAGGAAATTCTTCATTTTACTATAGGTGTGTGGCAGCTCAGACGCATCTGGGAAAGCTTTGCGGAAAGCAGCCAACATCGCATCGAATGATTTGTTGGTCATCTGCTCAGATGTCTTCACCTGAAGAAAGGTGACCATAGCTGAGAATACTGACAACTTATTTCCTGGGGTGACAACCACGTTGCATTGTTCCAACATGCGGGCCCACCGTTTTTCTTCTGCAGTGAAAGTTCACGGAATGCACGAGCATTTCATAGCATTGTTTCAATGTTGGTCAAATTCACTGGCTCCGCCACCACCTCCTCCTCCTCCTCTTCCACCTGAGCATCAGGCAGATCAAGATGGTGATCTGCTGCTTCCACGTAGTCAATAACATTGACGTTCACATATTCACCATGATGAACCCACCTAGTATATGTGACCGACATCCCATACAAGTGTAGATGATTTTGCACAGTTGACTGGGGTCTTGTAACTGAATTCATACAACTGCTACACGGGCAGAGCACATCTGATTTCGGACCACCGTACTCAGCTCTGATAAAGTTAAGAAGTTTTCAACCCCCTCGACATATGCATCGGAGAATCTTCGAGCAGAAGTTATCCAAGTCATGTCCATCTGTTAGACATACAAATTAGTTCGTCTACTAGATATTACAGGAAAATCATATATGCTTTCTATGAAGTCCAGAAGAAAATACTTAGGTTAATGTCTAAAGCTATGGCAAGATATTTGGACGAGCGGATCCAAGTAACGAAATATATGTAAAGCTAATTCAGCAAACAGGTTTGATTGCTAAATTATGGCAGGCTGTTTCAGCAGTCAATGAGGCTGAGCACACAACCATCAAACTATCGAAGGCCATCGCAGCAACAAAGATCAAGTATAAAGCGGTGTAGAGCTATTTCACCTAACGGATTGGCTACTAGACCATGGCAATCTACGACATAATAAATATATGGTAGGATATTTTAGCAACTAATCGGCCTTGGCATGCCATCTCAGTTAAGCAGATTGAGTGCAGAACAGGGTAAGGAAGCTTCTTAAGCAGAGCATATTGACTATAAACTACTTCGGCAAACAGTGAGATTAACATCGTCTATCAGCTAACATTCAGCGCTACACCGACACGCACGGGGCCTCAGTCTAGAATGCGCGTACTGTGGGAGAAGCTGACCGCCGTGCGTCTCCACACGAACGTTGCCAGCGGTGGCGGCGCTGACCGCCGTGTGCCTCCACAAGAACATCGCCAGCGGTGGCGGCGCGGCTAGAGGACGGCAGTCTACGAGATCATACAGTGGGAGCGAGAGGATCGTCGTGCGTCCCCTTGGCGAACCGCGGCGCCGACGTATCGGTGTGGCGGGGAGGGCGGCTTTGGCGGAGCGAATGGAGTGGAGGGGGAC
>LR738711.1:250789650-250804846 GCA_902687465.1 Secale cereale
GGGGTCTGTGGGGATCAGAGGGAGTATATTACATTCATAAGCGAAACGAACGTATTGTACCCACCCTAGTCCTCTTTCAATCAATCTCCGGACCCTGAGATGAAATCGAGAGAGAACGAGTGGGGGCATGTGTGATACCTAAGGCGGATTCAAAATTTTGAACCGGTGATCATAGCATCCGCAAATCATATATAAAGGGTATTCAATGTTCGTTTCGTTTTTGAACGTACAATATACTCCCTCCTATCATTTCTAGTTTACATATAAGTTTTATGTGTAGTCAAAGTATCTCTACTTTGATAAAAAAAGTATCAACATTCAACAACGCCCAATCAATATTGTTAGATTCGTACGTACTCCTAGATTTGTACTCGAGATGGTTTCCAATTTGTTTTCAATCATGTGAATGTGCTTGTTCTCGCGCATGCTCTTCCTACTAGGATTTCGCCACGTATAGCCAGTCCAATAGTAACTTTTTTTAAGCTCCCTGTCCAATAGTACTAGTGGAGTACTGACAACATCTGTACTAGAGTATGCAGTGCTCATAGTTGTACTCCCTCCTTCCATTTATATAGGGCGTATGTGGAGGAGAGAGATGTGAAAAAGTAAGGGGAGTGAGCTCTCATGCAAGAGCCTAGCTATATATGCATTCCTAGTTAAATATGTACAATAAATATGAAGAAAGAGATGGAGAGGAGTTGGAAAAAAGTACTAATACAATAGCCAACCTTATAAATTTTTTTGCGGGAAATAGCCAACCTTATAGCCCACACTACTATATGAGTGCATATAATAGATGATGGCTATATATGACATGGTAGTTCCTTATAGCCATCGACTGGCTATATTATTAACCATGCTCTAATGCGTTTTTCAAAACCGCATTTGACTATTGACAAGATTAATAGTACATGAGATGTATAATGTGAAAATTATATCATTGGAAGCTCCTTTCACATACGTATCCCTGCCTTACCCTCCCTTTCGGTCACTTACTGGCGGACCCCATGCTTGCTAGGCCCCGCATGTCAGTTACTCAATTGGTTCGGCCACGTCAGGGGATCCTCATCTGTAGTATACTCCCTCTATTTTTATTTACTCCACATAAAATTACGCGGGCGGGGGAGGGGGAGGGACGTCGGTTTGCTCTCAACGGCGGTCCACAAGCGAGCGAAAACACAAGACGAAGCACGTTCCATTCGGTGAGCGACGTGGAGGGTCCAGCGTGCCGGGCTGCAACGCGAACGCGACAAGAGCGATGTACAGTCAAAACCGATTGACCGGTCGTCACCGAAACCACTATTCACACCAAAACCTTTGCTGCTCGGCCTACGCGAGCCACTTCCCTAAAACCACACCTAATCTCCAGCCCCTTCCCCCACCTTTCGATCCCCTAGCCTGCATCAAGCGTCCCCTAGTTCGTCGGAAAGCCATGGTGCGCCGCAAGATCACGTACTACAAGATGCTGACACCGGAGCGCCGCGCAGAAATCGCGACGGCGGTCGGCGCCAGAGACCTCCGTTCCCAAGCTCGCTTTGCGGAGGGACAATCCCCGAATTCTCTGGAGCCAAGCTACGAGGAGGAGGAAGCTGATCCTATGTTCATGGCGGAGGTCGCGGCGCAGAAGGCCCCCGATGGGTATGAGACGATGGACGTCAACTTCGTGCCGGCGTTCGAGTCCCCCATGGTACAGGTGGACCAGCGGTTCAACCTGGCGATACTAAAGGAGGACCGGGAGGCATAGGCTCAACTCGACGCGGAGCGCGCGCATGCCGCTGCCATTGAGGCTCTCATGCAGGCAGAACCAGATGTCGTGGATGTGAACCGGGCGGTGGAGGCTCAACTTGAGGCGGAGCGCACGGATGCCGCTGCCATCGAGGCCCTCCTGCAGGTGGAACCGGACGCCCTGGACTTGAACCGGGCGACAGAGGCTCAACTCGACGCGGAGCGTGCGGATGCCGCTCTCATCGAGGCCCTCCTGCAGGCGGAACCGGACGTCCTGGACTTGAACCAGGCGGTAGAGGCTCGACTCTACGCGGAGCGCGCGGATGTCGTTGCCATCAAAGCCCTCCTGCAAGCGGAACGGGACGTCCTCGACTTGAACCGGGTGGTGATCTCGTCCGTGCAGAGCGCCCGCACGCTCCGCGTGAATGAGTAGCTGGAGGCCGAGGACAACCACGATGCGTAGACACACGTCGGCAGCTACGGCTGGTTCGCGCCGGCAGCCAAAGACGATGAGGCCGTCTCGTTCCGCGAGCAGTGATAGTTTTTCTTTATGTTGTTGTTTTTATGGATCTTTTGATGTGTAAAAACATATATTGTTATGCAAGTCGCCTGACTTGGGTCAGTCTACCATTTCAGGCGGTTGGATGAATATCCTACGTCTCCTAACCCTTCTTCCTCACCTCTTTTTCTTCCCCAACAGACCACCACACGGTCCGTATGGATAATCCCCAACATGCGGTTGGATAAACATACTCTATGAACGAAAATTATGTGTCAGCGGTAGGATGGCTGAGTTTGGTTTGTTCACATGCGACAACACGTATCAGTGAGGGTGTGTTCCCTTGGTTGGGTTTGCGGCGTGCAGGAGCGACTGTGCATGTGAGGGTGCGGTGCGACCGCGACGTGTAGGAGTGACCGTGTGAGGATGCGGTGCGACCGCGACAGCCGTGCGCAAGTGTACCTCCTTTTCATTTTAAAAACTTTAGGTAAGCTTGGCAAAAATGTGTGGCGAAGTATGGCAATGCATGGCCTAGACCCAATCAGGATAAATACGCAGTACTACGTACTAGGAGTACTAGTGTTAAAAAATAAAGGCGGGGTTTTCCTTCGTGGGATTAATCGATACAAATCCTCGTTTCACGTGTCAATTAATGCATATTTTTTTCTCCAAAGCCCAAAGAGCTAACCATCTCACTCCTCATCGCTTGATTAATGCAGCGTCATGCAAACCAGCCTTCTCACTTCCGCATGCATGCAGGGGATATTAATGTCCTTGGTTGCTAGTACGAGGAAAACCCCATCAATTTTGTCTCGATTAGTGTTAGTGGCCTTTTGCAAATTATAATTTTGATATACTGGCCTTGTGTACAAAAAATGGAGGTAGTAACTATATTTGACTTCCTTCGCCATTGCGGTGACGTCGATGATATCTCGAACGTTGTGGTTTGGCGAAGTGCGTTCGACGGAGAACACCATTGAGGGAGACCATGGTAAGTCATTTGCAAGGGCCGCGTGCAAGCAGAGACAACCACCTTGTTTGCATCCAGGAAGTCCGTTGAAGCAAAGGACGCGTAAATGTACTAGTACTACTCGTACACAATAGCGTCGTCCGTCCAACTTAGTGCGGTGAGATGGTTTCTCGAAGAAGACGATGGAGAAGTGGAGTCAGCGAAGAGTGAAATGATGGTTGCTGTTGGAAATATGCCCTAGAGGCAATAATAAAAGTATTATTATTATATTTCCTTGTTCATGATAATTGTCTGTTATTCATGCTTGAATTGTATTGTACGGAAACAACGATACATGTGTGAATATATAGACCACAATGAGTCCCTGGTGAGCCTCTAGTTACCAGCTCGTTAATCAACAGATGATCATGGTTTCCTGATCATGGACATGTGATGTCAGTGATAACGGGATCACATCATTAGGAGAATGATGTGATGGACAAGACCCAGTCCCGAGCATAGCACGAGATCGTATAGTTCGTAATACATAAGCTTTTCGGTGTCAAGTATTTATTCCTTAGACCATGAGGTTGTACAACTCCCGGATGCTGTAGGAATACTTTGGGTGTGCCAAACGTCACAACGTAATTGGGTGGCTATAAAGGTACGCATCGGGTATCACCGAAGGTGTCTGTTGAGTTAGTACGAACCGAGACTGGGATGTTGTCACTCCGTATGACGGAGAGGTATCTCTGGGCCCACTCGGTAATACATCATCATAATGAGCTCAAAGTGACTAAGGAGTTAGTCACAGGATGATGGATTACGGATCGAGTAAAGAGACTTGCCATGACGAGATTGAACAAGGTATCGGGAATACCGACGATCGAATCTCAGGCAAGTACCGTACCGATGGACAAAGGGAATAACATACGGGATTAAGTGAATCCTTGACACGGTGGTTCATCCGATGAAGATCATCGAGGAACATGTGGGAACCAACATGGGTATCCAGATCCCGCTGTTGGTTATTGACCGGAGAGTGGTCTCGGTCATGTCTACGTGTCTCCCGAACCCGTAGGGTCTACAGTCTACACACTTAAGGTTCGGTAACGCTAGGGTCGTAGAGATACATGCACGTGGAAACCCGAAAGTTGTTCGGAGTCGCGGATGAGATCCCAGACGTCACGAGGAGTTCCGGAATGGTCCAGAGGTAAAGATTGATATATAGGAAGTCAGGTTTCGGCTATCGGGTGATCTCCGGGGGTCACCGGGAGCGTCCCGGGACCACCGGAGGGGCCCCGGGGGTCCACCGGGTGGGGCCACCCATCCCGGTGGGGTCCCTAGGCCGCAAGGGGGAAGTGTCCAGCCCTAATGGGCTGGCGCACCACTTGGGCCCTCCTCCCCATGCGCCTAGGGTTGAAACCCTAAAGGGGAGGGGTCGCCACTTGCCTTGGGGGGCAAGGACTCCCCCCTGGCCGCCGCCCCCCCTTGCAGATCGGATCTGCAGGGGCTGGCGCACCCCCCTGGCCCCCTATATATATGTGGGGGGGAGAGGGCAGCCGCACCATTGCCCTGGCGCCTCTCCCCCTCCCGTCACAACTCCGTCTCCTTAACGCAGGGCGCCCGACGAAGCCCTGCTGCAATCTCCACTGCATCCACCACCACGCCGTTGTGCTGCTGGATCTCTGATGACTTCTCCTCCCCCCTTGCTGGATCAAGAAGGAGGTGACGTTGCTGTACCGGACGTGTGTTGAACGCGGAGGTGCCGTCCGTTCGGTGCTAGATCATCGGTGACGAAGAACGTGAAGAGTACGACTACTTCATCCACGCTTCTTCGAAAGCTTCCACACGCGATCTACATAACGGTATGTAGATGCACTCTTACTTGCTCGTTGCTAGATGTCTCCTTAGTTGGATCTTGGTGAAAGCGTATAATTTTTTTGAATTCTGCTACGTTCCCCAACAGTGGCATCTGAGCTAGGTTTAATGCGTAGCATCTTGCACGAGTAGAACACAAAGTAGTTGTGGGCGTTTGAGTTTGTTCAACTTTCTTGCCGTTACTAGTCAATCTTGATTCGGCGGTATTGTGGGATGAAGCGGCCCGGACCGACTTTACACGTACGCTTACGTGAGACTGGTTCCACCGACAGACATGCACTAGATGCATAAGGTGGCTGGCGGGTGTCTGTCTCTCCTACTTTAGTCGGATCGGATTCGATGAAAAGGGTCCTTATGAAGGGTAAATAGAAATTGACAAATCACGTTGTGGTTTTTGGCGTAGGTAAGAAACGTTCTTGCTAGAAATCCTATAGAAGCCACGTAAAACTTGCAACAACAATTAGAGGACGTCTAACTTGTTTTTGCAGCATGTGCTATGTGACGTGGTATGGCCAAAACGAAGATGTGATGAATGATATATGTGATGTATGAGATTGATCATGTTCTTGTAATAGGGAATCACGACTTGCATGTCGATGAGCTTGACAACCAGCAGGAGCCATAGGAGTTGTCTTAATTATTGTATGACCTGTGTGTCACTGAATAAACGCTATGTAATTACTTTACTTTATTGCTAAACGTTAGCTATAGTAGTAGAAGTAATAGTTGGCGTGACGACTTCTTCAAGACACGATGATGGAGATCATGATGATGAAGATCATGGTGTCGAGCCGGTGACAAGATGATCATGGTGCCCCGAAGATGGAGATCCAAGGAGCAAGATGATATTGGCCATATCATGTCACTTTAATTGATTGCCTGTGATGTTTATCATGTTTATGCATCTTGTTTACTTAGAATGACGGTAGTAAATAAGATGATCTCTCACTAAAATTTCAAGTATTGTGTTTCCCCTAACTGTGCACCGTTGCTAAAGTTCGTTGCTCCGAAGCACCACGTGATGATCGGGTGTGATAGGTTCTAACGTTCGCATACAACGGGTGTAAGCCAGATTTACACACGCGATACACTTAGGGTTCACTTGATGAGCCTAGCATGTACAGACATGGCCTCGGAACACGGAAGACCGAAAGGTCGAACACGAGTCGTATAGAAGATACGATCAACATGAAGATGTTCACCGTTGATGACTAGTCCGTCTCACGTGATGATCGGACACGGGCTAGTCGATTCGGATCGTGTATCACTTAGATGACTAGAGAGATGTCATTCTGAGTGGGAGTTCATTAAAATTTGATTAAGATGAACTTAATTATCATGAACTTAGTCTAAATTCTTTACAATATCTCTTGTAGATCAAATGGCCCACGCTCCAGTTTCCCTCAACTTCAACGCGTTCCTAGAGAAAACCAAGCTGAAAGACGATGGTAGCAACTATACGGATTGGGTCCGTAACCTGAGGATTATCCTCATAGCTAACAAGAGATCATATGTCCTAGAAGCACCGCTAGGTGATGCACCCGTTCTCCCGGCAACCCAAGACGTTATGAACGCCTGGCAGTCGCGTTGTGATGATTACTCCCTGGTTCACTGCGGCATGCTTTACAGCTTAGAGTCGGGGCTCCAAAAACGTTTTGAGCACCACGAAGCATATGAGATGTTCGAAGAGCTGAAAATAGTTTTCCAAGCTCATGCCCGAGTCGAGAGATATGATGTCTCCGACGCATTCTACAGCTGTAAGATGGAGGAAAACAATTCTGTCAGTGAGCACATCCTCAAGATTTCTGCATTGCACAACCGCTTGTCTCAGCTGGGAATGAATCTCCCAGATGAAGCGGTCGTTGACAGAATCCTCCAGTCGCTCCCACCAAGCTTCAAGAGCTTCGTGTTGAACTTCAATATGCAGGGGATGGAGAAGTCCATTCCCGAGGTGTATTCGATGCTGAAATCAGCGGAGGTGGACATCAAGAAAGAACATCAAGTGTTGATGGTCAATAAAACCACTAAGTTCAAGAAAGGCAAGGGTAAGAAGAACTTCAAGAAGGACGGCAAGGGAGTTGCCGCGCCTGGCAAGCCTGTTGCCGGGAAGAAGCCGAAGAATGGACCCAAGCCTGAAACTGAGTGTTTTCATTGCAAGGGAACGGGGCACTGGAAGCGGAACTGCCCCAAATATTTAGCGGACAAGAAGGCCGGCAACGTCAAAGGTATATTTGATATACTTGTTATTGATGTGTACCTTACCAGCGCTCGTAGTAGCTCCTGGGTATTTGATACCGGTGCGGTTGCTCACATTTGTAACTCAAAACAGGAGCTGCGGAATAAGCGGAGACTGGCGAAGGATGAGGTGACGATGCGCGTCGGGAATGGTTCCAAGGTCGATGTGATCGCCGTCGGCACGCTACCTCTACATCTACCCTCGGGATTAGTTTTAAACCTCAATAATTGTTATTTAGTACCAGCTTTGAGCATGAACATTGTATCTGGATCTTGTCTTATGCGAGATGGCTACTCTTTCAAATCGGAGAATAATGGTTGTTCTATTTATTTGAGAGATATGTTTTATGGTCATGCCCCGCTGGTCAATGTTTTATTTTTGATGAATCTCGAACGTGATGATACACATATTCACAGTGTAGATGCCAAAAGATGTAAAGTTGATAATGATAGTCCCACATACTTGTGGCATTGCCGCCTTGGTCATATTGGTGTCAAACGTATGAAGAAGCTCCATTCAGATGGACTTCTAGAGTCTCTTGATTATGAATCATTTGACACGTGCGAACCATGCCTCTTGGGCAAGATGACCAAGACTCCGTTCTCCGGAACAATGGAGCGAGCAACCAACTTGTTGGAAATCATACATACCGATGTGTGCGGTCCAATGAGTGTTGAGGCTCGCGGAGGCTATCGTTATGTTCTCACCCTCACGGATGACTTGAGTAGATACAGGTATATCTATTTGATGAAACACAAGTCTGAGACCTTTGAAAAGTTCAAGGAATTTCAGAATGAGGTTGAGAATCAACGTGACAGAAAAATAAAGTTCTTGCGATCGGATCGTGGGGGTGAATATTTAAGTCATGAATTTGGCACACACCTTAGGAGCTGTGGAATTGTTTCACAATTGACATCGCCCGGAACACCTCAACGTAACGGTGTGTCCGAACGTCGAAATCGTACTCTGTTGGACATGGTGCGATCTATGATGTCCCTCACCGATTTACCGCTATCTTTTCGGGGTTATGCTTTAGAGACTGCCGCATTCACTTTAAATAGGGCTCCGTCAAAATCCGTTGAGACGACTCCGTATGAACTTTGGTTTGGCAAGAAACCGAAGTTGTCGTTTCTAAAAGTTTGGGGTTGCGATGCTTATGTCAAGAAACTTCAACCTAAAAAGCTCGAACCCAAATCGGAGAAATGCGTCTTCATAGGATACCCAAAGGAAACAATTGGGTACACCTTCTACCACAGATCCGAAGGCAAAGTCTTTGTTGCCAAGAATGGATGCTTTCTGGAGAAAGAGTTTCTCTCGAAAGAAGTGAGTGGGAGGAAAGTAGAACTTGATGAGGTGACAGTCACCCCTCCTGGACCGGAAAGTAGCGCAGCGCAGGAAACTGTTCCTGAGGTGCCTGCACCGACAAGGGAGGAAGTTGATGACAATGATCATGAAGAAACAGATCAAGTTACTACTGAACTTCGAAGGTACACGAGGGCATGTTCCGCACCAGAGTGGTACGGCAACCCTGTCCTGGAAATCATGTTGTTAGACAACGGTGAACCTTCGAACTATGAAGAAGCGATGGCGGGCCCGGATTCCAATAAATGGCTTGGAGCCATGAAATCCGAGATAAAAGCCATGTATGAAAACAAAGTATGGACTTTGGTGGACTTGCCTGATGATAGGCACGCCATAGAAAACAAATGGATATTTAAGAAGAAGACAGACGCGGATGGTAATGTGACCATCTATAAGGCTCGGCTTGTCGCTAAGGGTTATCGACAAGTTCAAGGGATTGACTACGACGAGACTTTCTCTCCCGTAGCAATGCTGAAGTCAGTCAGAATCATGTTAGCTATTGCCGCATTCTATGATTATGAGATATGGCAAATGGACGTCAAAACAGCATTCCTTAATGGCTTCCTCAAGGAAGAGTTGTATATGATGCAGCCGGAAGGTTTTGTCGATCCAGAGAACGCTAACAAGGTATGCAAGCTCGAGCGCTCGATTTACGGGCTGGTGCAAGCATCTCGGAGTTGGAATATTCGCTTTAATGATGTGATCAAAGCATTTGGATTTATATAGACTTATGGAGAAGCCTGTATTTACAAGAAAGTGAGAGGGAGCTCTGTGGCATTTCTCATATTATATGTGGATGACATATTGCTGATGGGAAATGATATAGAATTCTTGGAAAATGTAAAGGCCTACTTGAATAATAGTTTTTCAATGAAGGACCTTGGAGAAGCTGCTTACATATTAGGCATCAAAATCTATATAGATAGATCAAGACGCCTCATTGGTCTTTCACAAAGTACATACCTTGACAAAATATTGAAAAAGTTCAATATGGATCAGTCAAAGAAAGGATTCTTGCTTGTTTTGCAAGGTATGAGATTGAGCAAGGCTCAGTCGCCGACCACGACAGAAGATAGAGAAAAGATGAGTGTCATTCCCTATGCCTCGGCCATAGGTTCTATCATGTATGCCATGCTGTGTACCAGACCTGATGTGAACCTTGCCATAAGTTTGGTAGGGAGGTACCAAAGTGATCCCGGTACGGAACACTGGACAGCGGTCAAGAACATCCTGAAGTACCTGAAAAGGACTAAGGATATGTTTCTCGTTTATGGAGGTGACGAAGAGCACGTCGTAAAGGGTTACGTCGATGCTAGCTTTGACACAGATCTGGATGACTCTAAGTCACAAACCGGATACGTGTATATTTTGAACGGAGGGGCAGTCAGCTGGTGCAGTTGCAAGCAAAGCGTCGTGGCAGCATCTACATGTGAAGCGGAGTACATAGCTGCTTCCGAAGCAGTGCAGGAAGGAGTCTGGATGAAGGAGTTCATCACCGACCTAGGAGTCATTCCAAGCGCGTCAAGCCCGATGACTCTCTTCTGTGACAACACTAGTGCTATTGCCATTACCAAGGAGCCCTGGTTTCACAAGAAGACCAAGCACATCAAGTGCCGTTTCAACTCCATCCGGAATTATGTTCAGGATGGAGACATAGATATTTGTAAAGTGCATACGGATCTGAATGTTGCAGACCCGTTGACTAAACCTCTTCCACGTGCAAAACATGATCAACACCAGAACTCTATGGGTGTTCGATTCATCACAATGTAACTAGATTATTGACTCTAGTGCAAGTGGGAGACTGTTGGAAATATGCCCTAGAGGCAATAATAAAAGTATTATTATTATATTTCCTTGTTCATGATAATTGTCTGTTATTCATGCTTGAATTGTATTGTACGGAAACAACGATACATGTGTGAATATATAGACCATAATGAGTCCCTGGTGAGCCTCTAGTTACCAGCTCGTTAATCAACAGATGATCACGGTTTCCTGATCATGGACATGTGATGTCAGTGATAACGGGATCACATCATTAGGAGAATGATGTGATGGACAAGACCCAATCCTGAGCATAGCACGAGATCGTATAGTTCGTAATACATAAGCTTTTCGGTGTCAAGTATTTATTCCTTAGACCATGAGGTTGTACAACTCCCGGATGCCGTAGGAATACTTTGGGTGTGCCAAACGTCACAACGTAACTGGGTGGCTATAAAGGTACGCATCGGGTATCACCGAAGGTGTCCGTTGAGTTGGTACGAACCGAGACTGGGATGTTGTCACTCCGTATGACGGAGAGGTATCTCTGGGCCCACTCGGTAATACATCATCATAATGAGCTCAAAGTGACTAAGGAGTTAGTCACGGGATGATGGATTACGGATCGAGTAAAGAGACTTGCCATGACGAGATTGAACAAGGTATCGGGAATACCGACGATCGAATCTCAGGCAAGTACCGTACCGATGGACAAAGGGAATAACATACGGGATTAAGTGAATCCTTGACACGGTGGTTCATCCGATGAAGATCATCGAGGAACACGTGGGAACCAACATGGGTATCCAGATCCCACTGTTGGTTATTGACCGGAGAGTGGTCTCGGTCATGTCTACGTGTCTCCCGAACCCGTAGGGTCTACACACTTAAGGTTCGGTAACGCTAGGGTCATAGAGATACATGCACGTGGAAACTCGAAAGTTGTTCGGAGTCCCGGATGAGATCCCGGACGTCACGAGGAGTTCCGGAATGGTCCGGAGGTAAAGATTGATATATAGGAAGTCAGGTTTCGGCTATCGGGTGATCTCCGGGGGTCACCGGGAGCGTCCCGGGACCACCGGAGGGGCCCCGGGGGTCCACCGGGTGGGGCCACCCATCCCGGTGGGGTCCCTAGGCCGCAAGGGGGAAGTGTCCAGCCCTAATGGGCTGGCGCACCACTTGGGCCCTCCTCCCCATGCGCCAAGGGTTGAAACCCTAAAGGGGAGGGGGCGCCACTTGCCTTGGGGGGCAAGGACTCCCCCCTGGCCGCCGCCCCCCTTGCAGATTGGATCTGCAGGGGCTGGCACACCCCCCTGGCCCCCTATATATATGTGGGGGGGGAGAGGGCAGCCGCACCATTGCCCTGGCGCCTCTCCCCCTCCCGTCACAACTCCGTCTCCTTAACGCAGGGCGCCCGGCGAAGCCCTGCTGCAATCTCCACTGCATCCACCACCATGCCGTTGTGCTGCTGGATCTCTGACGACTTCTCCTCCCCCCTTGCTGGATCAAGAAGGAGGTGACGTTGCTGTACCGGACGTGTGTTGAACGCGAAGGTGCCGTCCGTTTGGCGCTAGATCATCGGTGACGAAGAACGTGAAGAGTACGACTACTTCATCCACGCTTCTTCGACAGCTTCCGCACGCGATCTACATAACGGTATGTAGATGCACTCTTACTTGCTCGTTGCTAGATGTCTCCTTAGTTGGATCTTGGTGAAAGCGTAGAATTTTTTTGAATTCTGCTACGTTCCCCAACAGTTGCTTCGTCCGTGCTTTGTGATTTGACCCCTCACTTCTTTGTGATTTGTGATAAAAGGGACAAGGTAGTAGACTCTGTCCTCTATACTGTACATGCGTCCAAGCACGGGAGAAAGAGGAGAGACGTTCCATTTTTCTATTCCTTCAATCAATCAATCAGGGAGCTTTGGTTCCATCCTTTTGGCTTTGGCAACACCGTCCACAATGGTTCCCACGATGCCAAAAGCTATTTTCACATTTGGCTACACATTGTGGATGCCCTTAACCGTACCACTTGGTTTTGCTCCTGTGTGCTATCTATACAAATCTCAATTATATTGATCTAAAAAATTATAGAATCAACAGTAGTAAAAAGGAGGTGATTTTGCCGCGCGGATGGAGGGGGAGGTTTCTTATTTTTAGAGAACGTTGTCCTAGCGGTTTGCTAACATGCGGTCCAACGTGTCAGCGCTTCACCAAGCCGATCCTCTTCCCACACGAGGCAGCACAACGACAGAAGCAACACGTGGTTAACTTGAAGAAGATGAGGGAGAAGCGAATTCAGCAATGAGTGAAATGATGGCTGCTTCGTCCCTCCAACTTCTTTTTTTAGCATTATTACTTTGTCCCTCCAACTTAACCGCGGGAAAGGTGCAGCTTTGTGATTTGATGCCTCATTGCTCATTACTACGCCGACGCCATGACTGGGTGCTTCACCCCGGCTGCTCTGCATTGTATTCCGGTATGGCACGTGGACCCGGTAGCTTGATGCCCCACATGTCGGCGAAAGGGACTAGAAGATTTATGAAAGTGAGCGCTCCACTCTTACGACGGAGGAGTACACGACACGACGACCTAGTGAACTATCACTTGTACTGTATATAGTACTATAGTTCTGCTGTTTCACACGATCCATCGATACAAACCCGATTAAAGAGGAAAGGGCGGGATTTTTCCCGCGCGGTATATGATACTGGCCATACATTTCAAAGGCAATTTTAATGTATGCAAACTGAATAATTAAGTAACAATATGATATCTAGTAAAACTAAAAACACATATGATATATTGTGTTAGAGTGTAGTAGTAGTGCTGTATTGCATAGTTGTTAGATGTAACATGCGAGAACGTGTAGAGATGTAGTTTTGGAGGGCCTACAGAGAGAAAAGCGTAATACGTTCACCGAACTTCAGAATAAGCTGATTACAGTCACTATATACATTTTGCGGTGATTATACGGTCACTTGCTCACGGTTCAGCATCGAATTGCACTCTGTTGACCGGCCAAATAGTCTGCGTGGCACCATGTTGACTAGTTAAATCGACCATGTTCCTAGTGGGTCCCACCTGTCAGTTCGCATAGGGAAAAGGTCAGATAAACACAAATTTACGCAGACGTGACAAGACTCCATCCCGTGCGCGGGAATCACCTGGTTGTGTCTGTGTCTGTGACCTTATGTGTGTGCATGCACGTGTAGGTTGAGCACTTGAGCGTGAGAGTGTGTGTTGGTCGTGTGGTGTACTGGTGTGTGCATGCATGCGTGCGTGTGTGCGTGTGAGTGTTGCGTGTGTGCGTGGCTGCGTGTGTACGTGTGAGTGTTGCGTGCGTGCGTGGGTGCATGTGTTCGTGTGAGTGTTGCGTGCATGCAGTTCGTGTGCATGCGTGCGTGTGTGTATAATCACCACACCAGCTCCTATGTGTTAAAACAGATGGCTTAGCATACCAATACAAGGCCACCTTGTCCGCTGTGCCCGCGGTCATGACTTCGAACCACCGTCCAATATTTTTTTGTCGTTTGTTTTCATTCTTACTAGCAAGATGCCCGTGCGTTGCACGTAACATCAAGAAGCATTTGTATGACTAGTTTATCTTGTGAGAGAAAAGGATGAATGAGGGAAGGCCTTATTTGCAAACGTGGAGAGGTGTGTGGGTACCTTTTTGCAAAATTGTCATAGTTTCTTTCCTATCCGTCAGATATAAATCGGACGGCCTATATTGCAGGATGGCAGACACACCATCATCACCAACTTTGTTTTTTTATATGAGTGTATTTTATCCCTACTCCTATAAAAAGCATAGTCGTTGATGATCGTGTGCCTGCCATCCTGCAATATAGGCCGTCCGATCTATATCTGACGGATAGGAAGGAAACTATGACAATTTTGCAAAAACATACCCATACCCCTCTCCACACTTGCAAATAAGGCCTTCCCTTGTCCATCCTTTTCTCCCACAAGATAAACTACTCATACAAATGCATCTTGATGTTCCGTGCAACGCATGGGCATCTTGCTAGTATTTTATACGAGTGTAGATGTAGAGTAGATACAAGCCGGCAGGTGGGCCCGATGGTAGTGAGATAATGTGATGCAACACTAGAGGTGCCACGTGGAGTGTTTAACTGGTCAACTAGTCGTGTCTTGAGCAAATACAGAGTTGTACGGTGAGCCCGTGACTGTATAATAACCACAAAACGTAAATGGTGACTGTAATGAGTGGATTCTGAAGTCCAATGTACGTATCGTGCTTTCGCTTCAAATACAATGATCGTCACTGTATATATCGCGAGAGAAAGATGAAACATGCGTAATTGTGCTGGGGGCTTACTTTTAGAGGACCTGGAGATAGTTCATGTGTGTACGTGAAAGGGGCGTAGGGGGGGGGGGGTATGCGATGGAGAGAGAGATGCTCTTCGTTTCTCTTTATTATGACTAACTTTATATATAGTATAAAAATATACGAATTCACAGTGCGGAATAAATATCATTGTGGGCACCATGCAATGCAAGCGTTCATACTCCTCCATATAACTTTGTAATGTTGTATATAAGTAGAAATTCTAAAATATTTTTTTGGCCACACTTTATTCAAAAGGAATGTTGTATGCAAAATAAACGTGAAGAGAGGGCTTTTTAGATCAATGGGGTACGTGATGTAACATGTGTGAATGTGTAGTTGATGCATTTGGCAGGGCCTAGAGAGGTATGTGTGTGTATTACGTATTTGAGAGAGGGATGGATTGAGGGGCCGGCGGGGGGGG
>LR738711.1:250804896-250852282 GCA_902687465.1 Secale cereale
GGCGTGGGAGAGATATCACGAGAAATGAGAGTGGTCTAGAGAGAGAGACGAATATGACATCACGTCGAGAGATTCCCTTGAGTGTGTATATGCAAGGGGGGAGTGGATAGAGGCACCAGGATAATTTTTTGTGTGTGTGGTGTCTGTGTTGATATGTGTGGGTGTGAGAAGATAACGAGACATGGGGGCAGAGGTGTGTCACCGCATGAGGTCCGGTGGGCCGACGTGAGGCCCTTCGTTCGGTTCCGTCCCGCGCCACATTGGTCGGCCCGTGACACATTTAGGGAGACCCATGGATGACTAGTCGTACAAGACAAAGATAGCATAATTGTGAAGGACTCTATGTCCGCTGACAAAGCCAGCTAGGATTTGTAACTCTAGGTTCTCGGACTAAGGTAACCCCTTTATCTCTGATATTACTATTCATCCAACCTAACTTTAAGGGGCATCCTACAGAATGCTCTGCTAGAATCATACTCGTCGATTAGGAAGAGAGGTGTGAGATAATGAGTGAGAGACAGGCCTAAAGATAATGTGCGTACAAGAGACACGTAGGCAGGTCTATGTATATAGAAAGGGTCGATGGGGATTGTGCGTGTGTATGCTTGCGAGAGGGCGAGTGCTTGTGATAAAGGTTAGTGAAAACAGTCGTAAATGGTTACGAGAGGGAGGGAGGGTTATATCGAGAGCATGTGTGCGAGAAAGACACCTCGGGAGAGAATGTGTGAGCATGTGTGAGAGACCACCGATGGAGAGTGAAACTACACGTACAAGACTGCTGTACACATTGATTAAATATATAGATTGTATCCAAATATTAGGATGGGATCATGATATTTGCAATTCGTGTAAGGAACAGTCATTGATCCTTCAGACATCTAGATTCTATTGAATTTGAGCATGTCTATGTTGTTATTCGACACAATTGATCCACATAGTTAGTATTTTGAACTCCAGACAATGCATCACTTTAGCAATCGAATATAAACATGAGTATAGTTCATGTTGTGTGTGTAAAGCACATATACATACGAAAGTTACACAATGAACATTATAAATAGCTACCTATGAACTAGCATACATTTGAATTCAACTTAAGGTGGTTTAAAAAATCGAATTCAACATGAAGTCCATTCAATTATTTGAATTTGATATCATGGCATTTGTAAATCATACCTAAATTATGGGGGCACCAATCTTTGCTCTGATTTTGTACGTAATAGCATATGTAGTCGTGTACAAAATAGATTCTAATTTAGCTCCTCCATTCCAAAATAATCCTAGTTATAGGATTTTCAAGTGTCAAAATTTCAAAAAGAAGCGGATGATTTAATGAGGTTTTCAAACATACAAGGTCAAATTTAACGTTGTCATTGTCGAAAAAAATTTAACGTTGTCTATTTAGGTCAATCCTCAAAGTTCTAGTGTACTCTAAACGTGAATGCTTGTGTTTTAAAATTTCGAACGAAGGGCCAAAAGAGCCTCTACTCACCCAAAACCGTGTGAGACCAATGTTTGGTAGTACAAGGAAATTACTTTTCTAAGAACTCCGACCCGTGAAACCTACCGGCCCAACGTCCAAAGGTCTAAACCGGGGTAGGTTTGTAGGTTCATCTAGACGCCACACAACCGCCTCCGAAAAACATTCATACACAATGGCCGCCTAAGCACACATGCGCGCGGCCGAAATCGCTCCCGCCCACTATTTGGGACACCTGGGATTACCATCATACCCCCGACCCGTAGTAGGTCTGGAATTTAAGAGGGGGAAAAGTTTGTACTTTCCCCAAATTTCAAACAAGCGCGTCCCATCTTCTGTTCAAGAAAGCCAAAAACAAGCGCGTCCGAGACCGAAACATGGTTCTCCCCCCTCCCCCTCGCCCAGCCGTCCGATTCCCCATTCGTACTCCGTGGGCGCGAAAACTACCTCTCCACCAGCCGTGAAACCCTGACGTCCTCCGTCCGCCACCCCATTCCACCCATCAACCGCCGCCCTCCTCCATCACGCCGGAGCCGATACCCCGACGTCGTCGTCCACCGCAACCTCAAACGCAACGCCCTCCACGGCTAGTAGTTGAAACCGAGGCCGAGCCATCCATACGCAAGCCAGTTCAACCACGCCGTCCTGCGCCTCACCGCTGCAGCTCCAACTTCGCCACCCTCCACCGCACCGGAGTTGTTCCTTCTACGCCGTCCTTCGCCCCCTCGAATCGGCTTCCCCTCCGCCGACATACGGCCACGGCAACATAGTCAACAATTTGGCCAAGGGTTCGTCCAAGCCTGCACCCTCCTCCAGAACACCGGTTTCCCCGGCAAAAAGAAGAAGATCGGCGCGACATGTGGAGGCGACCACACCAGCAACCGAAAATGGTTCTCCTCTTCCCTTATTCATGCAAATCTTACGTGTCTTCTTGCACGGTATTCATCCCACAGAAGACACTAGTTGACCGCTTCTTCTTGATACTAGATGTTCCTAGTAACTCGCGATGCACAAGGTTTCTCCTCATATACTATTTCACATTAGCTAGAGGTCTGTCACCCCCCTGAATTTCAATTCTTTGTCAGTTGATTCCCAATTAACGGAAGCATTCCCCATCGTAACAGGCGCTAGTCTGCCTATTACGCTGGGGAAGGAGCACCTCGGTGTTTATCTTAGGGGCGTGTGGGGCCTAGAAATATTGGTGCCTGATTTGGAGGTCGGCTGGGATTAAAGGGATGGCCTGGGGGCTCTGCCAGCACGGTGGTGGTGTGAGGTCGAGGGGAGGGCGGGGCGGCGGAGGCAGGGGTCTGGGCCGGTGGTCGCTGGCAGTTCAAGAAAGATCGTCAACAGTGACTGGCGGGAGGTAAACGAAGGCCATCTGCCTGTTCCTTATAGATCGGACGGTTCATTAAAAAAATCGACTGACCTATTTATTTTCAGTCAACTGTTATCTTGATATGACCACATGTGGTGGTGTGCTGGAGGAGTACCTGCATTTCCTGTGCTCATATATTACAAAATACTACGGAGTAGAATCTAATTTTGTTTGCCATGCAATGTCGTAGAGCTATCATATGTCTCCTATCATTTATTTTTCATCCACCTGCTATCTGCTAATTTTACAGTGCACTAGTTCTGCACACACTTCACCCATACTCTCACTATTGTGTTTTTATGCAAGGGTATTTCAGACTCTGCTGCTATGAGAGAAGCAAAAAAGAAAAGAGAGAAGTCGCTCCAGCATCGTACGAGGATAGGCTAGACACGTTTCAGCCTTATAATAGGTGCAGTGCCAGCAGATGGAGATGGTAAACGTAGCTCTGAAGTTGATGACCTCGCTCGCAATGAACCACCATCCCAGGTGCTTGCTTTAACTTCACGGTGTCATATGTGGTTGCATGTTCCATATGGTGTCTAGCTTGTATTCGAAAGGCCGAAGTCGGTCTTTATTAAGATTAGGAAATATATTTTTTACATGAACCACCATCCCGTGAGCACTTGAAAACAAATAGCTAGTCAGGGCACTGGCCGAGCCAGTGGCAAGCCCAGCAAAGAGAGGCATCACCTAGAAGCCAACTAAAAAGCCGCGATGGTGGCGAAGCAGCCCGACTCCCACCAGGCTCTCAGGTCCTAGATGATCATGCTCACCACTCCAGCCGGATGTCTAGCTTGTATTGCTTCCAATTTGGTTAAATTGCATCTGCTTAGCTTACACATTATACCTTTGAATATGACATGCGTTTCTGTTTTTGGTACATACTAGTACATGTGTGTATTAACCATGTTCTTACATCAAACTAATGTTCTTGTGTATCCCTCATCAATCACTTATGATGAGGCAGTCAGGCAAGTGGATTACTCCACATTTAAAGAATGCAACGTCAACCTCCCGACATGATTCTCAAGAAACAGCAAGGCTAGATGAAGATAGTGAATCTAGCTCTGTAGTTGGTTACCGCATTTCCCCTACGCTAGCATCGCATGTGCTTGCTCTAACTTGGCAGCGTGATATGTGGTTGCATGTTGCATATGGTGTCTAGATTGTAATTTTTCCAATCTAGTTAAACTGCATGTGCTATTCTGCTTAGCTTATACATTATACCTGTTAATGTGACATGCCTTCCTGTATTTAGTACATAGTACATCTGTCTATTAAGTATGGCCTCACATAAAACTATTGTTTTTTGTATCCCGCATAAATCAATATGACGAGACACCTTCAGTATATGCAGTGTGATATTAGTTGCATCTTTGATATGATCTATAGCATGCGCTGCTTCTAATTTGTTGAAATGCCATTTATGATGGGACACTTTTAACTTGGCAGAGTCATATTGGTTGCATCTTTCGTGGTGTCTAGCTTGCATTGCTTCTTATTTGGCAAAATGGTTTCTGCTTAGTTTACACAAACAGTTGTGAATATGCCATGCCGTCCTATTTTTTGTATTATTCCATCCTGGAATCATGTGTTTGCCTTACATCAAAGTAGTGATTCTCAGTATCATGCACGAATGAGTTCTGAAGAGTGAATTTTATTGCTTTTTCTTGTCGGTTTTACTTGACAATTTAAAATCAATAAAGCGGAAGGAAGTTAGCAAGGCAGCGGATGAAGGTGCTCCTTACAAATGGAGGGCCTCTACAGATTCTACTCCTCCACCCCCCCAAGATGATTTCCAAGACAACACATGCATAGACACTAAACATAGTTGTGTTGGTGATGAGCACGTCTCCCCTAGTGCACCATCACAGGTGCTCCCTCTAACTTGGCACTGTTATATGTGGTTGCATGTTATGTATGATGTCTAGCTTGTATTGCTTCTAATTTTGTTGAATTTCATCTGCTTACTTTACACATTATACTTGTGACTAAGACACGTGTTCCTGTTTCTAGAACATACAATATCTGTCTATCACACCATGTTCTTACATCAAAGTACATTTGTTCCGAAGAACTAAATTCGTTTTTCTTGTCATCTTGACTTAACATGGCACAGAGAAAGAGGAAGCAAGACAAAACGACAGGGAAAGGGAGGCGAAACAATCCTGCAGATTTTGCTGGTACTGATGGTGCAATAGAAGGTCAAAGTCCAGCAGAAAATTGTACCGACAGGGTATCCCGTGCTACACGAGCTGTTGAACAAGGCAAACAGAAACAAATAGCTGCCACCAAACAAGCAGAGACAACCCTAGTTGTTGCAACAACTTCAACGGTACCACCAGCTGTCGTTGGTCAACTCAGCTAGCAGCACGTTCCCAAGCTCCCTTGCCACCTGACACTACTTCCCAAGCACTCTTAACGCAAGATGAGTTGGGAAGATCAGATGAACTTTGTGAGCTTCAACAGCAAGAAGGTAGTTGCTGGAGTCAAGTTACAGTTGCATGCTTCTTTATATGTAGTCTCACAGTATGATGTACACTAACACTTCCTATGTTTGTTGTTGGACTAGCACCTAGGCGCAAGAGGAAACAAACATCAGCGATAATGCTCGATAGGTTAACTAAATCTAGAGGAGGAAGAATGGAGATCCGTTTTGAGGCAAGTTTAAAAAGGCCACGTGATGCTACAGAGTCAGCCAAGTTAGTATCAGAGGCAGCGGCTGCTGTTAGGTGTCATGTACGTATCCTCCCAACATGGATTCAGTACAGGAATGACAAAGACGAAACCCAGTTCAACACCTTCCTCGACCATTTATCTGTAAGTATGGTTATGTATGGAAACTAGTAATTTCGTCTTGCTCTGTCCAATACTTTCTAGGTTGCTGATAATGAGACTCCCATAATTTTCAACATATGAGGTTCAAGTTGGATAGCCAAGATGATGCAACCAGACAAGCTTGCACCCATGTTTTCAAGTCTGCTCTGCAACAGTAACGGTATAACTTGAGGAAAACTCACTTTGAAGGCAAGGCTAACAGTGAACTTTCCCAAACATCTCCAGTGGAAAATATATCTGATAAAGACTGGAGAGGCCTCGTTAAACACTGGTCCGATCCGAAGTATCAGGTACATTATATATATATATATATATATATATATATATATATATATATATATATATATATATATATATATGTGATCAGATCACATGTTGAAGTCCTATTTACGCATGTGCGACACAAATCTATCTTCTTGTAGGTGAACTGTTTAAAGAACAAGGCCAACCGTACGAAAGTGAAATTCCAACAAACAACATGATCTCGTAGCTATATTGCACACTACGAAGCTCTTGTAATTAGCTGCTGTTTCACTCTTTTCGCTGTAATATATTATCAAATCTATATTGACTTGTTCCAAATGCAGAGGAAAGCCCGCAAGGACCAAAAAGTACCTGAACCAAATGATGTGGAAATCTTCGAGAACTGTCACACCAGCAAGAAGAAGGGCATGACTACACCCGTCAAAGCCGCCGTTGTAAGTCCTTAATCCTCATGCCTTTTAACTACTACTTACTCTGACTTGTGCCTTGAACTGCATGGTTTGCAGCCAATGTCTATTACTCTTTTAAATTTTATACACAATTGTCTTAGCGTATCATTGCACCTTACAAGGTTTAAAAGAAATGAGTGATGTTCCTTTGATCTTTACCTGTAATCTAGTTCCGTGCTGGACTTGCCCACACAACGTTACAATTGCATGTTTGTCTGTTCTCAATTGTTTTGTGATATGAATGATGTCATACTATGCTTACCGTATTATAAACTTCGTCTCTTTATCCTTAGCCCTCAATACTATGTGAATAAATAGAAAATACATTAGCGATGGTACATGGTCATATGTTTGGAACCTGGTTTTATTTTGTACTTTGCAATAAAATACAACTATTATTTTACATGGGTTCACCAGAATAAGTTCTGTATATAGACCAAAGCTATTTTGTTTAGTTTTTCTGCCTCCTTAATATCTTCTGTTCTGGTACTACTAATGTAAAACCTCAACTTTTCAGCGAGCTATGGAAAAAATGGTGGAACCGCCACCTTCTGAAGGTGGCGAGGCAACTATAACCACAATGTCAGCTCTTGCTGCAGTGGGTCAGTACTTGTCCACTAACTATGCCAAAAGCACGTTCCTACGTAATACTGGCTTGGTTGTTAAGGCAATCTCGTCCAAACTGCCTCATGATCAAGATATGCAAGCTCAAACCAATGTTGTATCTGCGCTCCAGACACAAGTCCATTCCCTAACAGAGACCCTTTGTGAAACAAGGAGAGACATTATTCGATGTTGTCAAGATATGCATGGTTTTGAAACCAGACTATCAGACATTTGCTATGTTGTTCAGGAGCCTAGGAGAACTGAAGGTGAAGGTTATGGTGCTCCATCGGACAATACAGCATGAAAACGTAACAGTCAGGTCAAATGAACTGAGCTTCTGAACTTTTGGTGGTGCATTTTATCTCTTAGAATGTTAACTTTTATGCCAACCTTCCTTTTGTTTTATAGTTGTAATTTGCTTTGGTGCGATACAAAATTTGTTCTTAACGTGCAGCCACCGGCTGAAGAAAACAACAAGCCATTTTGTATAGTGTAGTGTGTTCCCTATATTTGCACCGATGGCGAACTTTGATGCCCACCGGCTGTAGTTAACATGGGCTTCCTATGGGCCGTAGAAACAATGGGCCTTCTACGTGGCGTAGAAACAATGGGCCTTATACGGGCTGTAGAAACAATGGGCCTTCTATGGGCCATATCAATGGGCCTTCTACGGGCCGTATGATCGGTTGGCCAAACATGGGCCAATAACAGACCATATTATGGTCGTAAATGGGCTAGAGTTGAAAGCATTCGTTCATGGGCCGACCATAACGGGCCTTCGTTAATCGGCCGTATTTTGATGACGCTATGAAAATGGCCCAACGTACTAACGAGCCACAAACGGGCCGACTGTAATCACAGGCTGAATTTGGCCCACAAGCAGAAAATGACATTAACGGGCCGTAAGTAAACGTATGTGGAAATGAGCCCAAGAGTAAATGGGCCCCGAGAAGGCCGCAAGATAACATGGGCTGGAAATGGCCCAACGGAATAATGGGCCATTAATGGGTATAAAGTGATACACTGTTCATTACGGGCCAGTTTCACCACGTGCCGTTAACGGGTATAAAGTGATACACTGTTCATTACAGGCGAGTTTTACCACATGCCGTTAATGGGCCGAGAGTAATAAGGGCCTCATATGGGCCGAAAGACATCATGGGCCATACATGGACCGGAAGTTAAAACGGGCTGGAATTATATTGGACGGCCCAGATGACGCTACTGGGCCTAATTCGGATAGGCCGTAAACGGGCCCTCGATTAGCGGGCTGTAAATGGGCTATATGTGAACAAGCCGTTAACAGGCTTGCCGTGGGTGATAACCCACAAGTGTAGCGGATCAGTTGTAGCCTCTTTCGATAAGTAAGAGTGCCGAACCCAATGAGGAGCTAAAGGCAGGACAAATATTCCCCCAAGTTCTATCGACCACCGATACAACTCTACGCACACTTGACGTTTACTTTACCTAGAACAAGTATGAAACTAGAAGTACTATGTAGTTTTTGTTGGATAGGTTTGCAATAATATAAAGAGCACGTAAATAAAACTAGGGGCTGTTAAGATAAAGAAACAACAAAGTTAATATAGCGAGTGTGGAAAAGTGGTGGTAGGAGTTGCGAAATTGCCCCTAACCAATTGACTATGTTACTAGACCGATAGCAAGTTTTATGTGGGAGAGGCCACTGCTAGCATGTCATCCCTTACTTGGAATTATATGCACTTATAATTGGAACTATTAGCAAGCATCCGCAACTACTAATGTTCATTAAGGTAGAACCCAACCACAGCATTACGATATATTGGTCCCCCTTCAATCCCGTATGCATCAATTTCTATGCTAGGTTGAAGCTTCTGTCACTCTTGCCCTCCAATACGTAGTCCTATCAACATACAACTAACCCTATGGTGTGATCCACGCGCGCCCTCATATGATGGGCACCAAAGGATAGCAACATAACCACAAGCAATTTAAATCAATCATAGGAATTCACCAATCACCGAGAGGACAACGATAATCTACTCAGACATCATAGGATGGCAACACATCATTGGATAATAATATGAAGCATAAATCACCATGTTCAAGTAGAGGGTACAGCGGGTTGCGGGAGAGTGGACCGCTGTAGATAGATGGGGGAAGGTGATGGAGATGTTGGTGAAGATGACGAAGGTGTTGGTGTAGATCGCCGTCACTCGATGATGGCCCCGGTGGCACTTCGGTGCCACCGGAAGCGAGGGGGAGAAAGAGCCCCCTCCTTTCTCTTCTTCTTCATTGACCTTCTCCCTAGATGGGAGAAGGGTTTCCCCTCTGGTCCATGGTCTCCATGGCGTGGGAGGGGCGAGAGCCCCTCCGAGATTGGATCTGTCTCTCCGTCTCTCTCTGTTTCTGCGTTCCCAGATTCTGGCCCTTCACCATTTCTTATATTCCCGGAGATCCGTAAGTCCGATTGGGCTGATTTTTTGACACGATTTTTATCCGGACAGTAGCTTTCTTGCGGCGAAATAAGGGCATCAACCACCTTACGGAGTGTCCATGAGGGCCCAAGGCGCGCGTGCCCCTGGTGGGCGCCCCCTGCCTCGTGGCCCACTCGGGCATCATCTCATGTTGGTTCCGCTTCCCAAAATTCACATATATTCCAAAAACAATCTCCGTCCATTTTTATTCCGTTTGGACTCCGTTTGATATGGATATTCTGCGAAAAAAAAACATGCAACAAACAGGAACTGGCACTGGGCACTGGATCAATATGTTAGTCTTAAAAAATAGTATAAAAAGTTGCCAAAAGTATATGAAAGTTGTAGAATATTGGCATGGAACAATCAAAATGTATAGATACGATGGAGACGTATCAGCATCCCCAAGCTTAATTCATGCTCGTCCTCGAGTAGGTAAATGATAAAAAAGAATTTTTTTGATGTGGAATACTACCTAGCATAATCTTGATCATGTAATCTAATCATGGCATGAATATTAAGACACGAGTGATTCAAAGCAATAGTCTATCATTCGACATTAGGACAATAATACTTAAAGCATACTAATAAATCAATCATGTCTCTTCAAAATAACATGGCCAAAGAAAGTTATCCCTACAAAATCATATGGTCTGGCTATGCTCCATCTTCACCACACAAAGTATTTAAATCATGCACAACCCCGGTTGTAGCCAAGCATTTGTTTCATACTTTAGTATTCTCAAACCTTTTCAACTTTCACGCAATACATGAGCGTGAGCCATGGACATAGCACTATGGGTGGAATAGAAGGTGGTGATAGACAAAAGGAGGGAGAAAGTCTCACATCAACTAGGCAGATCAATGGACTATGGAGATGTCCATCGATCGATATCAATGTGAGTGAGTAGGGATTGCCATGTAACAGATACACTAGAGCTATAAGTGTATGAAAGCTCAAAAATAAAACTAGTGGGTGTGCATCAACTTGCTTGCTCATGAAGACCTAGGGCATTTGAGGAAGCCCGTCGTTGGAATATACAAGCCAAGTTCTATAATGAAAATTCCCACTAGTATATGGAAGTGACAAAATAAGAGAATCTCTATTATGAATATCACGGTGCAACTTTGAAACACAAGTGTGGAAAAAGATAGTAACATTGTCCCTTCTCTCTTTTCTCTCATTTTTTTTGTTTTTTTTGTTTTTTTGGATGGGCTTTCTCTTTTTGTTTTTTAGCCCCTCTCTATTTTTTTAGGCCGTCTCCCTTTTTTTTTGGCCTTTCCTCACTTGGGACAATGCTCTAATAATGAAGATCATCACACTTTTATTTACTTACAACTCAAAGATTACAACTCGAAGTTAGAACAAAATATGACTCTATGTGAATGCCTCCAGTGGTGTACCGGGATGTGCAATGATCTAGCGTAGCAATGACATCAAAAAATGGACAAGCCATGGAAACATCATGGTAGCTATCCTACGATCATGCAAGGCAATATGGCAATGATGGTGCGTGTCATAATAAACGGAATGGTGGAGTTACATGGCAATATATCTCGGAATGTCTATGGAAATGCCATAATAGGTAGGTATGTGTCGGTGTACAAAAAGAGGGGTACAATTTTTGTACCCCTATGACTGTGCACGGGCAGTCTGAGCCACGGTGCCACCACACCAAGCATGGCGAGGGAGGCGAGCCGGGGGAAGACCGAAGCTTGATGGAGACTGGAGCGACGCCAAGAATAAGACCACAAAGAGCAAAGGGACGAAGCGGCTCTCCCCGGCAAGATCAGCACTGGCGGCCCCGGCAAGACCCTTGCCGCCGCAGCTCACCCCGCGCCTACGGAGCGAATCACCCTTGAGTCCACCACCCCCATGGGGCGAGGATTCGGGAGATATCCCCGTGGTGGCATGCAGATTTTTGTGAAGACATTCAAGATCAGATACAAGTTAAGAAGACAACCCTTGGCGGGATCTCAGCGAAGGGGAACCACAAGGCCCCCGACAAGCACCTTGCCGGGGATGACAGCAGGCGCCACGGCATGACCCTTGCCGGAGCCCCGGCAAGGCCCTTGCCAAGGACAACCGCAGGGCCACCGTCAGGCCCACACCAACTAGGCTTCCGTCGACCCACGCAGCCGCCAACCCGACCAGCTGGACGGGCTCTTGCGTGGCAACCCACAGATCTTTGTGGAGACCCGCCGTTACGCCACCTCAGTTGCCTGTGCCTACATGGCGCCTTAGGCACTGTTGGCCAGGGCGCATGTCAACACGAGGAGGGGCGGCGACTGACAAGACGGACGTCTCCCCCCGTCCCCGATAAAGCAAGGACACCTAAGCTGGGCGCATTAAATGCACCTTGTCCTGTAATGCGAGGGATAACCTCGCATCACTGTACCCTTTCCACCTCCTGTGTGCCACTGTGGCAGCCCCTTTTTCCTATAAAAGGAGGCCCGATGCAACCAGGAGAAGGATTCGACTTTTTAGAACTCCTCACGACTCTCTTGGAGCTCCTCACTAGCTGAAGAACACCAATATATAATCCACCAAAGCAGAAATAGGGTTTTACGCATCTTTGCGGCCCGAACCTGGGTAATGGAACCGCGTCCTGACTGTTAGATCCGCTCTTCTCTCAACCCTGCGCCCCGCAACCGTAGTAGGGATTCTTGTGATCCTATAGGTGTCGATCCAAATACACCGACATCTTTGGCGCGCCAGGTAGGGGGCGCATTTGTGAGAATCGGCTTTAGCGGTTAGTTCGGCGCTCCTACATCGTCATGGCGCCCAAGAAGACGACGGTGGCGGTTGGCCAGTCGGAAGCTGGGCTGTCCGTCCCGACGCGGGCGAGCATGAAGGAAATATGCCCTAGAGGCAATAATAAAGTTGTTATTTATATTTCCTTATATCATGATAAATGTTTATTATTCATGCTAGAATTGTACTAACCAGAAACTTAGTACATGTGTGAATACATAGACAAAACAGAGTGTCCCTAGTATGCCTCTACTAGACTAGCTCATTGATCAAAGATGGTTATGTTTCCTAACCATAGACATGAGTTGTCATTTGATCAACGAGATCACATCATTAGGAGAATGATGTGATGGACAAGACCCATCCGTTAGCTTAGCACTATGATCGTTTAGTTTTACTGCTATTGCTTTCTTCATGACTTATACATGTTCCTATGACTATGAGATTATGCAACTCCTGAATACCGTAGGAACACATTGTGTGCTATCAAACGTCACAACGTAACTGGGTGATCATAAAGATGCTCTACAGGTGTTTCCGAAAGTATTCGTGGTGTTGGCATAGATCAAGATTAGGATTTGTCACTCCGAGTGTCGGAGAGGTATCTCTGGGACCTCTCGGTAATGCACATCATAATAAGCCTTGCAAGCAAATTACTAATGAGTTAGTCACGAGATGATGTATTACGGAACGAGTAAAGAGACTTGCCGGTAACGAGATTGAACTAGGTATAGAGATACCGACGATCGAATCTCGGGCAAGTAACATACCGATGACAAAAGGAACAACGTATGTTGTTATGCGGTTTGACCGATAAAGATCTTCGTAGAATATGTAGGAGCCAATATGAGCATCTAGGTTCCGCTATTGGTTATTGACCGGAGATGAGTCTCGGTCATGTCTACATAGTTCTCGAACCCGTAGGGTCCGCACGCTTAACGTTTGATGACGATCTGTATTATGAGTCTATGAGTTTTGATGTACCGAAGGTAGTTCGGAGTCCCGGATGAGATCACGAACATGTCGAGGAGTCTCGGAATGTCCGAGACGTAAAGATTGATATATTGGACGACTATATTCGGACACCGGAAGTGTTCTGGAAAGTTTCGGAATTTACCGGAGTGCCGGGGGGGTTACCGGAACCCCCCGGGGGAATGGTGGGCCCTGGTGGGCCATAGGGGAGAGAGAGGGCAGCAGCCAGGAGGTGGCGCGCCCCCTCCCTAGGAGTAGTCCGAATAGGACTAGGGGAGGGGGCGCGGCCCCTCTTTCCCTCTCCCTCTCCCTCTCTTTCCTTCCCCCTTTTCCTTCTTTGGTAGGTTCCTACTAGGAATAGGATTGCAATCCTATTCCTAGTAGGATTGCAGCCCTAGCCGCACCATAGAGGGCCGGCCGGCCTCCCCCTTGCTCCTTTATATACGGGGGCAGGGGGCACCCAAAGACACACAAGTTGAATTGTTCTAGCCATGTGCGGTGCCCCCCTCCACAGAAACACACCTCGGTCATACCGTCGCAGTGCTTAGGCGAAGCCCTGCGCCGGTAGATACATCATATCCGTCACCACGCCGTCGTGCTGACAAAACTCTCCTGTGAAGCTCAACTGGATCAAGAGCTCGTGGGACGTCATCAAGCTGAACGTGTGCTGAACGCGGAGGTGCCGTACGTTCGGTGCTTGATCGGTTGGATTGCGAAGAAGTTCGTCTACATCAACCGCGTCACTTGACGCTTCCGCTTCCGGTCTACGAGGGTACGTAGACACACTCTTCCCTCTCATTGCTATGCATCTGGTAGATAGATCTTGCGTGAACGTAGGAAAATTTTAAAATACTATGTTCCCCAACAGAGCAGCGGACCAGTCGCGGAGAGGACTCGGGGCGCTGCTCGCGAACACCAACGCCATCCCGACACCCGGAGCCTGGGAGGTGGCGATGTTTGTGCGCCTGGTGACGGGCCACACACCGCCAGTTCCAAGGATGGAGCCCGACCCTCCGCGGATGGCGCGGGGCCTTCCAGGGTCGCGGCCGCATCACCCGAAGGCGACGCGAGGGCGTCCAAAAACTCCCACGCCGGCGCCAACAGCGCGCTCTTCTCAAGTAGCGCGCGACGGACGGCGTCGTCACCCCGAAGATCCCGGACGTCGCCATGGGAAGGGCCCCGAGCGCCACTCCCGTGACGTCGAAGACCTGCCCGCCCGCCGAAGCGCTGGTGGAGACGTTAGGCAACTGCGGGGTCGTGATGGAGCTCCCCCTGACACGATTAGGGGTCGAAGCACGTCACAGTCCGCGCAGGTTTCACTACCGTTGACACCAGCCGAAGCCTTGGCGCGTGCGCAGTTGCTCCTTGACTTTCCTCCCGTTACGGGGAAACTCGACGAATGGAGGGCCACCATCCGAAGCCTTGTCGCAGTCGGCAACAGGGATGACCTAAATCCAGCGGAACTCCCAGGCCGACGCTCCGATGGGGTCCCACGCACCGGCGGCGGGAGAGCCGACAGCGCCGTGGCTATGGTGCATTCGCCTCCTCCTCGCCCGGTGCCGCGTGCGTCGACCCGTTGAGACGTCGTGGGCGACGCTATCTCCATAGCGTCGTCCGACCCATGGACCCGCGGCGACCAGCGTCAAGTTCTTCAGGAGCAAGCTCATGAGGACGCTCGAACCACCATCGAGCGCCGGCGCGGAACACGCCACCAATCAGATAGGCGAGCAGGGCCTGCTGCAGACCGCCCAGCACCGGAAAGCCCTGGAGGTCTACCCTACGAGGTAGGCTGTCCATCTTTCACCCGTGAGCTGCGGCAGTTCCAGTGGCCCTCTCACCGTACCAGATGCCCGAAGGCTTACAAGTTTTAAACTTAACAGATGCCCGAAGGCTTACAGACTAAAAAGAGATAAGATGCCCGTAATGCCTTTCTTGTCCCTCTCCTCGGGAGGTAGGTCAAGGAGGCGAGAAGGGTGAAAGGGGCGCCTAGGCGAGCTATGGGTGGCAGAAGACACCGAGAAGGCATCTCAGCGACCTCCCCAGGGCTGGACGGTGATGACGGCGCCGGAGGCAGAGCTCGAAGATGAGGCGGCAGGACGTTAGTAGGAGACGAAGGCGTCGGTGCCCGCGTACTCCGACATGACGACCTTGCCGCCCGCCTCCTTTCTCTTCCTCTTCCACAGCCTCCCTACGCCAGCCGCCAAGGAGACGGCCCTGAGAAGTTCAAGGAGCCGGCGACGCGGATGATGGGGTCGCCGGTACCACCGGGAGCGGCGCCCGACACCTAGTCGGACCCGTCATCATGCTGTCCACCACCCTCGTCGTCGCTGTTGCTGTCCTCCTCGTCACCCTCGTTCGAGGAGGAGTCTTCGTCATCAGAGGAGCTCTCCATGCAGCACCTCGCGCGAGTCCCGAGGTGCCCGAAGACCTTGATGGAGAGGTGGCCGTCCCCCATCAACTTGAAGTGGAGGGTGAGCCCATCCGTTAGGCTGTGGATGCGAGCGAACCTCTTCCATCCTTGGCGAAGATACATCACATGAGGGGCAGGGAAGTCGACGCGGGCCCGCGTGCCACTGATCCCACAACCCCTCATGTGCAGCCACATCGGCTTCGGCGGATTCACCTCCATCTCCCGCGCAAATGGAGTCGGGAGACGAAGGCGACGGCGCGGCGACCCCCGCATCCTAATGAAGAACTCACAGGTGTCATCTCCAACATGACCTTCCACTCGAGGAGGAGCTGCTGGCGGGGGCGAGGCCGACGAGCCATCCCGTCCTCCTCTTCCGCGAGCGCCCCGTCCTCGCCCACGGCCCCTCCCCCTCCCTCTTCCCCTCGTGGCCGGTTCGGCCACCGCGGGTGCAGGAGATGGGGGGACGCGTTGTCGAGCGGCGACCCTCGCCTCCACCGTTGAGGGGCCGAGGTTTTCTCTCTTCATGGCGGACAGAAGAGAGGAGCAGAAGTTGAAGGATAAAGAAGATGGAGGAGTGCGGGGCGCCGTCCCCTCCCCCCGCCCTTTATAAAGGGGCGGGGCTGGAGCTCGACTGCCCCGCTCGGCCAATCAAGACGCAGAAGGCGAGGGGGGCTGGGACCGACCCGCCGCCCAACCAGCGGTGGCTCGGTTTCCCACCTTCACTGCTCGCCACCTCGAATGCATGGGAGGCATGTGGCGGACGTGCAGGACCGAAAGGACGGGTGAGGCGACCTCTCCCCACCCCGTGATCGTGGGGAGTGGACGCCTAGACGACCGCGCCTCGGCCCCGTCTAGTAAGCGGGCCGCGCCTCCACGCTTCCCCCCGTTTACGGGGAAAATGCGGGCCGCCTCCTTTCGCATTTACTGCGACGTGACGCATGCCTGCGGAAACCGCCCCACGCATGCCGCCCACGTCACGCACGCCCCTCCACCCCGCGTCGCGCGCGCGGGACGTGGGACGCGCAGCGCGCGGAAGTTTTACCATGGTGAAAGCCACCCCGCCTGCCCGCGCACCGTTCTGGGCCTGGCCCAACAACGTGTCACGCTTATGTGTGGCCCAGGCCCGGGGGCTCCTGTCGGTGTACAAAAAGAGGTGTACACTTTTTGTACCCCTATGACTGTGCATGGGCAGTCTGAGCCACGGTGCCACCACACCAAGCATGGCGAGGGAGGCGAGCCGGGGCAAGACCGAAGCTTGATGGAGACTGGAGCGACGCTAAGAACGAGACCACAAAGAGCAAAGAGACGAAGCGGCTCTCCCCGGCAAGATCCTTGCCGGGGCCAGCACTGGCGGCCCGGCAAGACCCTTGCCGTGGCAGCTCACCCCGCGCCTACGGAGCGAATCACCCTTGAGTCCACCACCCCCATGGGGCGAGGATTCAGGAGATATCCCCGTGGTTGCATGCAGATCTTTGTGAAGACATTCAAGATCACATACAAGTTAAGAAGATGACCCTTGGCGGGATCTCAGCCAAGGGGAACCACAAGGCCCCCGACAAGCACCTTGCCGGGGATGACAGCAGGCGCCACGGCAGGACCCTTGCCGGAGCCCCGGCAAGGCCCTTGCCAAGGACAACCGCAGGGCCACCGTCAGGCCCACACCAACTAGGCTTCCGTCGACCCACGCAGCCGCCAACCCGACCAGCTAGACGGGCTCCTGCGTGGCAACCCACAGATCTTCATGGAGACCCGCCGTTACGCCACCTCAGCTGCCTGTCTGCCTACATGGCGCCTCAGGCACTGCTGGCCAGGGCACGTGTCAACACGAGGAGGAGCGGCGACGGACAAGACAACATTCTATAAATCAATCAAGGACTATCTCATACTAGCATGGTGCCCTTATTAAAAGAAAAATGAAAAAGCACACGACGCTCCAAGAATTTACGCATATCATGTGAGCGAAATGAATCCGAAAACATACCGATACTTGTTGAAGAAAGATGGGACGCCTTCCGGGGCATCCCCAAGCTTAGACGCTTGAGTCTCCTTGAATATATACTTGGGGTGCCTTGGGCATCCCCAAGCTTCAACCCTTGCCTCTCCTCCTTCTTCTCACATCGAGACCTCCTCGATCCTCGAACACTTCATCCACACAAAACTTAACCGAACTTTTAGTGGCGGGGTTAGTGCATATGATCAATAAAATCCCATCATGTACTGCTCTAACATTATTGTATAATGATGAACAAACATTACCTACTGTATGCTATCACAATTCTATGGCCCCAAGTCATGGAGGCATCAACAAGAATTCAAACATATGCAAATAATGAAGGTATAACAGCAATCTGTGAAAACAGGACAGTCTGTAGTAATCTGAACATTAACCATACTTATTTAACCCTACAAATTCTAGAACAAGTGGGAAAAATCAACAATTTGTATAGCAAGACTTTTCAAAAAGTTTCAGATCCTTTCGACGTTCCAGTAAAAAATGTAAAATCGCGCACTACACCCAAAGTTTCTGTTTTTGCACCGCACAAACCAACAAACAGTTTAATCATCCTAAAGGAAACTCTTGGCACATTATTTTTACAATACAATGGAATTGTACAAGGGGATACTTATTTTTATTGAAAATTTTCTATAATCAAGGTTCACAAAGTTTCCATGGGCATGAACAAAGTTCAAGGCTAGCTCCCACTTTAACAATGCTCGTCTTTCTCACTTTTGCTTTTCTTTTTGAATTTTTTTAGGTTCCCCTCTTTATTTTTTTTGTTTGTAAACTTTATAAAAGCAAATAACAGAAATAAATGACTCTCTAAAACTTCCGGGTTGTCTCCCTGGCAGTGCTTTCTTTAAAGCCATTAAGCTAGGCATATAGTGCTCAAGTAATGGGTCCACCCGGATCCCAAGGTATATCAAAGCCAAATTTAATTAGCAATGATTTGGCATTTAGTAGTGAGCACAAAGTGATATGTGTCATGCAACAACGAAGTCTAACTCTCTTCCTATGCATAGGCATGTCATACAAGAACAATTCATACACATTAAGTAAAGGCCAATGCATAGTATAAGCAGTTTCTTGCAATTTTATCGTGTTGGAAACATAGAGAGGCAGAGATGTAGTTCCTCTCTCATAATAATTGCAAGTAGGAGCATCAATCACATGCATATTATACTCATCAAAATCATCATGTGTAATGGAAAAAGGCAACCCATCAATATAATCCTTAATAAGTGCAGACTTCTCCGATATAGTGTAGTTTGGAGAATTCAAAAAGATAATAGGACTATCATGCGTGGGTGCAATAGCAACAATTTCATGTTTAAGATAAGGAACTATAGCAAGTTCATCTCCATAAGCATAATTCACATTGGCATCTTGCCCACAAGCATAGCAAGCATCAATTTCATCAAAAAGGGACATTTCAAACAAATCCAAGGGATCATAGCAATCATCATAGCATTCATCCTTCGGTAAGCACGAAAGGAAATTAAACAATGTGTGGGATAAAGAGTTACTCTCATTGGAAGGTGGGCACAGGTGATCAATCCGCTCTTCCTCCTTTTGTTCTTCGCTCTCCTCCTCATCTTTTTCATCCAATGAGCTCACAATGTCATTAATTTCTTCTACCATAGACTCCTGCAAAATATTAGTATCTTCTTGGATAGCGGAGGAGTCCTCAATATATGCTTTAATATAAGGATTAGAAGCGTAATTATCATAGCAATATTTAAGTTTGGCTAAATTTCCAGATTTGTAGAGAGTAGTATCACATTCTTCAATAAAGGAAGCAATTTCACAAGTACCCCTGAAAGCAACAAGTTCTTCAATTTGTTGAACATCATAATAATCATAAACACCCTTAGTATATGAAGATACGATTCCATCTTCACTAAACTTACATTGGTAAGGAAGGTGTTGCTTAGGGTCTTTAGAACAACAAGTACAATCATGTATTTCACATAAATTCCAAGCATAGCATTGCAAATGATGAATTTGATCCAGTAAAAGTTTCCTTTTTCAGATATGCAGTGTCGCACATAACAAGCATGCTCATCTAAAGATTTGCCCTCAACTAAGCTAGTTGGGGTTTCAGCCCGAGCACATAGGGATCGAAGATGATCCAAGTAAAAAGCTTCAGGAGTGCGATAGATTTTCAGTGGTTCTTCAACCATTGGTTCAGCAGGTACCACTAGTTTCTTTGTTATTTTGCGTTTCCTACCCATAATAAAGATAGAAAACAACTTATAACAACAAATAAAATCTACTTAGCGATAAAGCAAACAAGCACACACGAGAATATTGACCCCACGCTATTGCTCCCTGGCAACGGCGCCAGAAAAAGGTCTTGATAACCCACAAGTGTAGGGGATCAGTTGTAGCCTCTTTCGATAAGTAAGAGTGTCGAACCCAACGAGGAGCTAAAGGCACAACAAATATTCCCTCAAGTTCTATCGACCACCGATACAACTCTACGCACGCTTGACGTTTACTTTACCTAGAACAAGTATGAAACTAGAAGTACTTTGTAGTTTTTGTTGGATAGGTTTGCAAGAATATAAAGAGCACATAAATAAAACTAGGGACTGTTACTATAAAGAAACAACAAATTTAATATAACGAGTGTGGAAAAGTAGTGGTAGGAGTTGCGAAATTGCCCCTAAGCAATTGACTACGTTACTAGACCGATAACAAGTTTTATGTGGGAGAGGCCACTGCTAGCATGTCATCCCGTACTTGGAATTCTATGCACTTATGATTGGAACTATTAGCAAGCATCCGCATCTACTAATTTTCATTAAGGTAGAACCCAACCATAGCATTACGATATATTGGCCCCCCTTCAATCCCGTATGCATCAATTTCTACGCTAGGTTGAAGCTTCTGTCACTCTTGCCCTCCAATACGTAGTCCTATCAACATACAACTAACCCTATGGTGTGATCCACGCGCGCGCTCATATGATGGGAACCAAAGGACAACAACATAACCACAAGCAATTTAAATTAATCATCATAGGATGGCAACACATCATTGGATAATAATATGAAGCATAAAGCACCATGTTCAAGTAGAGGATACAATGGGTTGCGGGGGAGAGTGGACCGCTGTAGATAGATGGGGGAAGGTGATGGAGATGTTGGTGAAGATGACAGAGGTGTTTGTGTAAATCTTTGTCACACGATGATGGCCCCGGTGGCACTCTGGTGCCATCGAAAGCGAGGGGGGGGGGGGTGAGCCCCCCTTCTTCTTCTTCTTCCTTGACCTTCTCCCTAGATGGGAGAAAAGTTTCCCCTCTGGTCCATGGTCTCCATGGTGTGGGAGGGGCGAGAGCCCCTCCGAGATTGGATCTGTCTCTCTCTGTTTCTGTGTTCCCAGATTCTGGCCCTTCACCGTTTCTTATATTCCCGGAGATCCGTAAGTCCGATTGGGCTGATTTTTTGACACGGTTTTTATCCGGATATTAGCTTTCTTGCGGCGAAAGAAGGGCATCAACCGCCTTACGGAGTGGCCACGAGGGCCCAGGGCACGCCTGCCCCTGGTGGGCACGCCCCCTGCCTCGTGGCCCACTCGGGTATCGTCTCATGTTGGTTCCACTTCCCAAAATTCACATATATTCCAAAAAAATCTCCGTCCATTTTTATTCCGTTTAGACTCCGTTTGATATGGATATTCCGCGAAACAAAAAACATGCAACAAACAGGAACTGGCACTGGCACTGGATCAATATATTAGTCCCAAAAAATAGTATAAAAAGTTGCCAAAGGTATATGAAAGTTGTAGAATATTGGCATGGAACAATAAAAAATTATAGATACAATGGAGACGTATCAGTGGACCGGCCCGCCACCTTTTGACCAAGTCAAACGGACCGGCCTTTTAACAGGAATGGGCCTCTGTTGGGCCGTGCCACGTGTCGACGTATCATAGGAGCTTTGGGTCCAATGAGTGGATGACATCTGTCCCAGCGGTGAGCCGACACGTGTTTCCTCCAGCCAATGATGATTTTACACGTGGAAAATCCCCATTGGTCGGGGCTTTTAATGGGTTATCGGATCCAAAACTGGACCCGATAGCTTAACGGTGTTCCCTTACGGTGGATGCCATGTGTCGGTCACCCTTGACGAAAGCACTTCTGTGACGCTCGATTTATCATCATGGAAGTGGACACTTCCGTGATGATAATTTTGGTAATGTCATGGAATACTTCTACGACAGCACATGTATGACTATCTGGATTATGTCGTAAATTTGTCATGGATGTACATGCATGACAGAAAATGTGACCTACTGTGACAAGCACGTATCATCACGGAAGTGTATTTTTTTGTAGTGTAGTCACAACTCTAATAGCATTATCAATTTTCTTACTATTTAATTCATTGAGCAAATCATTTTGTACTTTAAGTACTTGTTCTACTTGAGTGGTAACCATAGAAGCATGTTTACTAATGAGTTTAAGTTCTCCTTTAACTCTAGACATATAATCACTCAAGTGTTCAATCATATAAGCATTACGTTTCAATTGCCTACCAACATAAGCATTGAAGTTTTCTTGTTTAACAATAAAGTTGTCAAACTCACCTAAAGATTGGCTAGCAGACTTATAACGAGGAATATCACCTTCATCAAATCTATACAGATAATTTACCTTTACTACTTGTGTCGGGTTATCAAGACCATGTATTTCTTCAATAGGTGGTAAATTCTTAACATCTTCAGCTTTAATACCTTTTTCTTTCATAGATTTCTTTGCCTCTTGCATATCTTCAGGACTGAGAAATAGAACACCCCTTTTCTTCGGAGTTGGCTTAGGAGATGGTTCAAGAAGTGTCCAATTGTTTTCATTGGTCAACATATTATTCAATAGCAATTCAGCTTGATTGACAATGCTTTCCCTGAAAACACAACCAGCAAAACTATCTAGGTGGTCTATGGAAGCATCGGTTAGTACATTATAAAAGATATCAAGTATTTCATTTTTCTTAAGAGGATGATCAGACAAAGCATTAAGTAATCGGAGAAGCCTTCCCCAAGCTTGTGGGAGACTCTCTTCATCAATTTGCACAAAATTATATATTTCCCGCAAGGCAGCTTGTTTCTAATGAGCGGGAAAATATTTAGCAGAGAAGTAATAAACCATATCCTGGGGACTACGCACACAACCAGGATCAAGAGAACTAAACCATGTATTAGCATCACCATTCAACGAGAACAGAAATAGCTTAAGGATATAATAATAACAAATTTTTTCCTCATTGGTGAATAGGGTGGCTATATCGTTCAGTTTAGTAAGATGTGCCACAATAGCTTCAGATTCATAGCCATGGAAAGGATCAGATTAAACCAAAGTAATTAAATCAGGATCGACAGAGAAATCATAATCCTTATCAGGAACACGGGTAGGTGAAGTAGCAAAAGCAGGGTCATATTTCATTCTAGCATTCAAAGACTTTTCTTTCAGCTTAGATAATAATTTCTTAAGATCATATCTATCATTGCAAGAAAGAAAGTCTCTAGCAGTTTATTCATCCATAACATAACCCTCAGGCACAATAGGCAATTCATATCTAGGGGGAGAATCTTCATCATCACTTTCATCAATATTACCAGTTTCAATAACTGCTTTCTCTCTAACCCTAGCAATTTGTTCATCAAGAAATTCACCTAGTGGCACAGTATTATCAAGCATGGAGGTAGTTTCGTCATAAGTATCATGCATAGCAGAAGTGGCATCATCAAGAAGATGTGACATATTAGATTCAATAGCAGGATTAGGTGTCGCAAATTTACTCATAACAGAGGGTGAATCAAGTGCAGAGCTAGATGGCAGTTCCTTACCCCCCTTGTAGTTGAGGGATAAATCTTGGTTCTTTTGTCTCCCAAGTTCTTCATAGTGATGAACCGATATAAATCCCAAGTGACTCAAAGAATATAGCTATGATCCTCGACAACGGCACTAGAAAATAGTCTTGATAACCCATAAGTGTAGGGGATCGCAATAGTTTTCGAGGGTAGAGTATTCAACCCAAATTTATTGATTCGACACAAGGGGAGCCAAAGAATACTGTCAAGTATTAGCAATTGAGTTGTCAATTCAACCACACCTGGAAGACTTAATATCTGCAGCAAAGTATTTAGTAGCAAAGTAATATGGAAGTAACGGTAACAATGGCAAAAGTAGCGGTAGCAGTTTTGTAGTGATTGTAACAGTAGCAGCGGTAAAGTAACTAAGCAACAAGCAATATGTGAAAAGCTCGTAGGCATTGGATCAGTGATGGATAAATATGTGGGATGCGATTCCTCATGCAATAGTTATAACCTAGGGTGACACAGAACTAGCTCCAGTACATCAATGTAATGTAGGCATCTATTCCAAATATAGTCATACGTGCTTATGGAAAAGAACTTGTATGACATCTTTTGTCCTACCCTCCCGTGGCAGCGGGGTCCTATTGGAAACTAAGGGATATTAAGGCCTCCTTTTAATAGAGTACCAGACCAAAGCATCAACACTTAGTGAATACATGAACTCCTCAAACTACGGTCTTCACCGGGAGTGGTTAGAATTATTGTCACTTCGGGGTTGCCGGATCATAACACATAGTAGGTGACTATTGACTTGCAAGATAGGATCAAGAACTCACATATATTCATGAAAACATAATAGGTTCGGATCTGAAATCATGGCACTCGGGCCCTAGTGACAAGCATTAAGCATGGCAAAGTCATAGCAACATCAATCTTAGAACATAATGGATACTAGGGATCAAACCCTAACAAAACTAACTCGATTACATGGTAAATCTCATCCAACCCATCACCGTCCAGCAAGCCTACGATGGGATTACTCATGCACGGCGGTGAGCATCATGGAGTTGGTGACGGAGGAAGGTTGATGATGACGACAGCGACGATCTCCACTCTCCGGAGCCCCAAACGGACTCCAGAACAGCCCTCCCGAGAGAGATTAGGGCTTGGCGGCGGCTCCATATCGTAAAACGTAATGAATCCTTCTCTCTGATTTTTTCTCCCCGAATGTGAATATATGGAGTCGGAGCTGAGGCTAGTGGAGCATCAGGGGGCCCACGAGATAGGGGGGCGCTCCCAGGGGGCGCCCCCACCCTCGTGGACAGGGTGTGGGCCCCCTGGTCTTGATTCCTTTGCCAGTATTTTTATATATTCCCAAATAATTCTCCGTTGATTTTTAGATCATTCCAAGAACTTTTATTTCTGCACAAAAATAACACCATGGCAGTTCTGCTGAAAACAGCGTCAGTCCGGGTTAGTTCCATTCAAATCATGCAAGTTAGATTCCAAAACAAGGGCAAAAGTGTTTGGAAAAGTAGATACGTTGGAGACGTATCAATTCCTCTCGCACTTCATTCGGGGGCTGGGATTTCCCCTTCACCCCTTTGTATGGGGCCTTCTATTTTTCTATGGGCTAGATTTCCATGATCTAGCCCGGAATTCAATCCTTCACATATCCGCTTCATAGTGGTGTGTGAAGCGTTCCTCCAAATCCCTCCTCACTTCGGCCTCTAGCTCAAAACCTTCAATCTGAAGCCGAAGGTGGCCGACGGGCAGCATGCTAAGTGCAGAGGTGATATGATAAGAAAACTCCCCAATGCTAGTTGGCCAAAGGGGGCGCTCATGGAGACGAACAAGATTTGGCAGTAGGAGTGGTTTTACATCACAGAGCCCCGCGACACCTAGTGGGCGGCCGCTCCTGCATTCAGATCTGGATCCCCAAAGAGGCTAACCTCCTGGACCGATAAGGGTCCGAATTGGGGATCCCAGACAAAGGTGCTAGCCCTCCAAAAACGCATCTCCGATATGATCTCCAAGGGCACCTAGCTGTTGGGGAACGTAGTATTTTAAAAATTTCCTACAATCACGCAAGATCTATCTACCAGATGCATAGCAACGAGAGGGAAGAGTGTGTCTACGTACCCTCGTAGACCGGAAGCGGAAGCGTCAAGTGACATGGTTGATGTAGTTGAACTTCTTCGCGATCCAACCGATCAAGCACCGAACGTACGGCACCTCCACGTTCAGCACACGTTCAGCTTGATGACGTCCCACGAGCTCTTGATCCAGCTGAGCTTCACGGGAGAGTTTCGTCAGCACGACGGCGTGGTGACGGATATGATGTATTTACCGGCGCAGGGCTTCGCCTAAGCACTGCGACGGTATGACCGAGGTGTGTTTCTGTGGAGGGGGGCACCGCACACGGCTAGAACAATTCAACTTGTGTGTCTTTGCGTGCCCCCCTGCCCCCGTATATAAAGGAGCAAGGGAGGGAGGCCGGCCGGCTCTCTATGGTGCGGCTAGGGCTGCAATCCTACTAGGAATAGGATTGCAATCCTATTCCTAGTAGGAACTACCAAAGAAGGAAGAAGGGGGAAGGAAAGAGAGGGAGAGGGAGAGGGAAAGAGGGGCCGCGCCCCCCTCCCTTTGTCCTATTCGGACTCCTCCTAGGGAGGGGGCGCGCCACCACCTGGCTGCTGCCCTCTCTCTTCCCTATGGCCCACCAGGGCCCACCATTCCCCCGGGGGTTCCGGTAACCCCTCCGGCACTCCGGTAAATTCCGAAACTTTCCAGAACACTTCCGGTGTCCGAATATAGTCGTCCAATATATCAATCTTTATGTCTCAGACATTCCGAGACTCCTCGTCATGTCCGTGATCTCATCCGGGACTCCGAACTACCTTCGGTACATCAAAACTCATAAACTCATAATACCGATCGTCATCAAACGTTAAGCGTGCGGACCCTACGGGTTCGAGAACTATGTAGACATGACCGAGACTCATCTCCGGTCAATAACCAATAGCGGAACCTGGATGCTCATATTGGCTCCTACATATTCTACGAAGATCTTTATCGGTCAAACCGCATAACAACATACGTTGTTCCTTTTGTCATCGGTATGTTACTTGCCCGAGATTCGATCGTCGGTATCTCTATACCTAGTTCAATCTCATTACCGGCAAGTCTCTTTAGTCGTTCCGTAACACATAATCTCGTGACTAACTCATTAGTCTTTTGCTTGCAAGGCTTATTGTGATGTGTGTTACCGAGAGGGCCCAGAGATACCTCTCCGACATTTGGAGTGACAAATCCTAATCTTGATCTATGCCAACACCACGAATACTTTCGGAGACACCTGTAGAGCATCTTTATGATCACCCAGTTACGTTGTGACGTTTGATAGCACACAAGGTGTTCCTACGGTATTCGGGAGTTGCATAATCTCATAGTCATAGGAACATGTATAAGTCATGAAGAAAGCAATAGCAGTAAAACTAAACGATCATAGTGCTATGTTAACGGATGGGTCTAGTCCATCACATCATTCTCCTAATGATGTGATCCCGTTGATCAAATGACAACTCATGTCTATGGCTAGGAAACATAGCCATCTTTGATCAATGAGCTAGTCTAGTAGAGGCATACTAGGGACATACTATTTTGTCTATGTATTCACACATGTATCAAGTTTCCAGTTAATACAATTCTAGCATGAATAAAAGACATTTATCATGATATAAGGAAATACAAATAACATCTTTATTATTGCCTCTAGGGCATATTTCCTTCAGTCTCCCACTTGCACTAGAGTCAATAATCTAGCTCACATCGCCATGTGATTTAATACCGATATTTCACATCGTTATGTGAATAACACCCATAGTTCACATCGCCATGTGACCAACACCCAAAGGGTTTACTAGAGTCAATAATCTAGTTCACATCGCTATGTGATTAATACCCAAGAGTAATAAGGTGTGATCATGTTTTGCTTGTGAGAGAAGTTTAGTCAACGGGTCTGTCACATTCAGATCCGTATCTATTTTGCAAATTTCTATGTCTACAATGCTCTGCATAGAGCTACTCTAGCTAATTGCTCCCACTTTCAATACACATCCATATTGATACTTAGAGTCATCTGGATTTAGTGTCAAATCTTGCATCAGCGTAACCCTTTACGATGAACTCTTTATCACGTCCATAATCGAGAAACATTTCCTTAGTCATCCAGTTACTAAGGGTAATTTTGACCGCTGCACAGTGATCTACTCCTGGATCACTATTGTACCCCCTTGACAAACTCATGGCAAGGTACACAACATGTTTGGTACACAGCATGGCATACTTTATAGAACCTGTGGCTGAGGCATAGGGAATGCCTTTCATTCTCTCTATATTTTTCTGCCGTGGTCTGGCTTTGAGTCTTACTCAACTTCACACCTTACAAGTCAGGCAAGAACTCCTTCTTTGACTCATCCATTTTGAACTACTTCAAAATCTTATCAAGGTATGTACTTATCGAAAGTCTTATCAAGCGTCTTGATCTATCTCTATAGATCTTGATGCCCAATATGTAAGCAGCTTCACCAAGGTCTTTCTTTGAAAAACTCCTTTCAAACACTCCTTTATGCTTTCCAGAAAATTCTACATCATTTCCGATCGACAATATGTCATTCACATATACTTATCAGAAAGGTTGTAGTGCTCCCACTCACTTCTTGTAAATACAGGCTTCACCGTAAGTCTGTATAAATCTATATGCTTTGATCAACTTATCAAAGCGTATATTCCAACTCCGAGATGCTTGCACCAGTCCATAGATGGATCGCTGGAGCTTGCACATTTTTTTAGCACCTTTATGATTGACAAAACCTTCGGGTTGCATCATATACAATTTTTCTTTAATAAATCTATTAAAGAATGCAGTTTTGTTATCCATTTGCCAGATTTCATAAAATGCGGCAATTGCTAACATGATTCAGACAGACTTAAGCATCGCTACGGGTGAGAAAGTCTCATCGTAGTCAACTCCTTGAACTTGTCGAAAACCTTTTGCAACAAGTCGAGCTTTGTAAACAGTAACATTACCGTCAGCGTGGTCTTCCTCTTGAAGATCCATTTATTTTCGATGGCTTGCCGATCATCGGGCAAGTCAACCAAAGTCCACACTTTGTTCTCATACATGGATCCCATCTCAGATTTCATGGCCTCAAGCCATTTTGCGGAATCTGGGCTCATCATCGCTTCCTCATAGTTCGCAGGTTCATCATGGTCTAGTAACATGACTTCCAGAACTGGGTTGCCGTACCACTCTGGTACGGAACGTACTCTGGTTGATCTACGACGTTCAGCAGAAACTTGATCTGAAGTTTCATGATCATCATCATTAGCTTCCTCACTAATTGGTGTAGGAATCACTGGAACTAGTTTCTGTGATGTTCCACTTTCCAATTCGGGAGAAGGTACAATTACCTCATCAAGTTCTACTTTCCTCCCACTCACTTCTTTCGAGAGAAAGTCCTTCTCTAGAAAGGATCCACTCTTAGCAACAAAGACCTTGCCTTCGGATCTGTGATAGAAGGTCTACCCAACAGTTTCTTTTGGGTATCCTATGAAGATTTACTTCTCCGATTTGGGTTCGAGCTTATCATGTTGAAACTTTTTCACATAAGCATCGCAGTCCCAAACTTAAAGAAATGACAGCTTAGGTTTCTCGTCAAACCACAGTTCATACGGTGTCATCTCCATGGATTTAGATGGTGCCCTATTTAACGTGAATGTAGCTGTCTCTAATGCATAACCCCAAAAGCGATAGTGGTAGATCGATAAGAGACATCATCGATCGCACCATATCTAATAAAGTACGGTTATGACGTTCGGACACACCATTACACTGTGGTGTTCCAGGTGGCGTGGGTAGTGAAACTATTTCACATTGTTTTTACTGAAGGCCAAACTCGCTAACTCAAATATTTTACCTCTACGATCATATCGTAGAAACTCTTATGTTCTTGTTACGATGATTCTCCACTTCACTCTGAAATTCTTTGAACTTTTCAAATGTTTCAGACTTGTGCTTCATTAAGTAGATATACCCATATCTTCTCAAATCATCAGTGAAGTTCAGAAAATAACGATTCCCGCCGTGAGCTTCAACACTCATTGGTCTGCACACATCAGTATGTATGATTTCCAACAACTCTGTTGCTCGCTCCACAGTTCCGGAGAACGGAGTTTTAGTCATCTTGCCCATGAGGCATGGTTCGCAAGCACCAAGTGATTCATAATCAAGTGATTTCAAAAATTCCATCACTATGGAGTTTCTTCACGCGCTTTACACCAATATGACCTAAACGGCAGTGCCACAAATAAGTTGCACTATCATTATTAACCTTGCATCTTTTGGCTTCAATATTATGAATATGTGTATCACACAATCGAGATCCAACAAACTATTTTCATTGGGTGTATGACCATAGAAGGTTTTATTCATGTAAACAGAACAACAATTATTCTCTAACTTACATGAATAACCGTATTGCAATAAACATGATCAAATCATATTCATGCTCAACACAAACACCAAATAACACTTATTTAGGTTCAACACTAATCCCGAAAGTATAGGGAGTGTGCGATGATGATCATATCAATCTTGGAACTGCTTCCAATACACATCGTCACTTCATCCTTTAACTAGTTTCTGTTCATTATGCAACTCCCATTTCGAGTTACTACTCTTTAGCAACTGAACCAGTATCAAATACCGAGGGGTTGCTATGAACACTAGTAAAATACACATCAATAATCTGTATATCAAATATACCTTTGTTCACTTTGCCATCCTTCTTATCCGCCAAGTATCTAGGGCAGTTCCAGTTCCGGTGACCATTTCCTTTGCAGTAGAAGCACTTAGTTTCAGGCTTGAGTTTAGCTTTGGGTTTCTTCATGGGAGTAACAACTTGCTTGTCATTCTTCTTGAAGTTCCCCTTCTATCCCTTTGCCCTTTACTTGAAACAAGTGGTCTTATTAACCATCAACACTTGATGTTCTTTCTTGATTTCTACCTTCGCCGATTTCAGCATTGCGAAGAGCTCTGGAATTACCTTCGTCATCCCTTGCATATTATAGTTCATCACGAAGTTCTACTAACTTGGTGATAGTGACTAGAGAACTTTGTCAATTACTATCTTATCTGGAAGATTAACTCCCACTTGATTCAAGTAATTGTAGTACCCAGACAATCTGAGCACATGCTCACTGGTTGAGCTATTCTCCTCCATCTTGTAGGCAAAGTACTGTCAGAAGACTTATACCTCTCGACACGGGCATGAGTATGAAATACTAATTTCAACTCTTGGAACATCTCATATGCTCCATGGCGTTCAAAACGGTTTTTGAAGTCCCGGTTATAAGCCGTAAAGCATGGTGCACTAAACTATCAAGTAGTCATCATACCGAGCTTTTGTCAAAACGTTCATAACGTCTACATCTGCTCCTGCAATAGGTCTGTCACCTAGCGGTGCATCAAGGACATATTACTCTGTGCAGCAATGAGGATAATCCTCAGATCACGGAACAATTCCGCATCATTGCTACTAACATCTTTCAACTTAGTTTTCTCTAGGAACATATAAAAAATAAACGGGGAGCAACATCGTGAGCTATTGATCTACAACATAGATATGCTAATACTACGAGGACTAAGTTCATGATTAATTAAAGTTCAATTTAATCATATGACTTAAGAACTCCCACTTAGATAGACATCCCTCTAGTCATCTAAATGATCACGTGATCCAAATCAACTAAAGCATGTCCGATCATCACGTGAGATGGAGTAGTTTCAATGGTGAACATCTTATGTTGATCATATCTACTATATGATTCACGCTCGATCTTTCTGTCTCCAGTGTTCCGAGGCCATATCTGCATATGCTAGGCTCGTCAAGTTTAACCCGAGTATTCCGCGTGTGCAAAACTGGCTTACACCCGTTGTATTTGAACGTAGAGCTTATCACACCCGATCATCACGTGGTGTCTCGGCACGACGAACTTTCGCAACGGTGCATACTCAGGGAGAACACTTATACCTTGAAATTTAGTGAGGGATCATCTTATAATGCTACCGTCGTTCTAAGCAAAATAAGAAGCATAATAAGATAAACATCACATGCAATCAAAATATGTGACATGATATGGCCATCATCATCTTGTGCTTTTGATCTCCATCTCCAAAGCACCTTCATGATCACCTTCGTCACCGGCGCGATACCTTGATCTCCATCGTAGCATCGTTGTCGTCTCACCAACTATTGCTTCTACGACTATCGCTACCGCTTAGTGATAAAGTAAAGCAATTACATGGCGATTGCATTTCATACAATAAAGCGACAACCATATGGCTCCTGCCAGTTGCCGATAACATTACAAAACATGATCATCTCATACAAAACCGTATAACTCATCATGTCTTGACCATATCACATCACAACATGCCCTGCAAAAACAAGTTAGACGTCCTCTACTTTGTTGTTGCAAGTTTTACGTGGCTGCTACGGGCTTAGCAAGAACCGTTCTTACCTACGCATACAAAACCACAACGATGTTTCGTCAAGTATGTGCTGTTTTAACCTTCACAAGGACCGGGCGTAGCCACACTTGATTCAGCTAAAGTGAGAGAGACAGACACCCGCCAGTCACCTTTAAGCAACGAGTGCTCGTAACGGTGAAACCAGTCTCGCGTAAGCGTACGCGTAATGTCGGTCCGGGCCGCTTCATCTCACAATACCGCCGAAGCAAAATATGACATGCTGGTAAGCAGTATGACTAGTATCGCCCACAACTCATTGTGTTCTACTCGTGCATATCATCTACGCATAGACCTGGCTCATGATGCCACTATTGGGGAACGTAGTATTTAGAAAATTTCCTACGATCACGCAAGATCTATCTACCAGATGCATAGCAACGAGGGAAGAGTGTGTCTATGTACCCTCGTAGACCGGAAGCGGAAGCGTCAAGTGACGCGGTTGATGTAGTCGAACTTCTTCGCGACCCAACCGATCAAGCACCGAACGTACGGCACCTCCGCGTTCAGCACACGTTCAGCTTGATGACGTCCCACGAGCTCTTGATCCAGCTGAGCTTCACGGGATAGTTTCGTCAGCACGACAGCGTGGTGACGGATATGATGTATTTACCGGCGCAGGGCTTCGCCTAAGCACTGCGACGGTATGACCGAGGTGTGTTTCTGTGGAGGGGGGCACCGCACACGGCTAGAACAATTCAACTTGTGTGTCTTTGGGTGCCCCCCTGCCCCCGTATATAAAGGAGCAAGGGAGGGAGGCCGGCCGGCTCTCTATGGTGCGGCTAGGGCTGCAATCCTACTAGGAATAGGATTGCAATCCTATTCCTAGTAGGAACTACCAAAGAAGGAAGAAGGGGGAAGGAAAGAGAGGGAGAGGGAGAGGGAAAGAGGGGCCGCGCCCCCCTCCCTTTGTCCTATTCGGACTCCTCCTAGGGAGGGGGCGCGCCACCTCCTGGCTGCTGCCCTCTCTCTTCCCTATGGCCCACCAGGGCCCACCATTCCTCCGGGGGTTCCGGTAACCCCTCCGACACTCCGGTAAATTCCGAAACTTTCCAGAACACTTCCGGTGTCCGAATATAGTCGTCCAATATATCAATCTTTATGTCTCGGACATTCCGAGACTCCTCGTCATGTCCGTGATCTCATCCGGGACTCCGAACTACCTTCGGTACATCAAAACTCATAAACTCATAATACCGATCGTCATCAAACATTAAGCGTGCGAACCCTACGGGTTCGAGAACTATGTAGACATGACCGAGACTCATCTCCGGTCAATAACCAATAGCGGAACCTGGATGCTCATATTGGCTCCTACATATTCTACGAAGATCTTTATCGGTCAAACCTTATAACAACATACGTTGTTCCTTTTGTCATCGGTATGTTACTTGCCCGAGATTCGATCGTCGGTATCTTTATACCTAGTTCAATCTCGTTACCGGCAAGTCTCTTTACTCGTTCCGTAACACATAATCTCGTGACTAACTCATTAGTCTTTTGCTTGCAAGGCTTATTGTGATGTGTGTTACCGAGAGGGCCCAGAGATACCTCTCCGACATTTGGAGTGACAAATCCTAATCTTGATCTATGCCAACACCACGAATACTTTCGGAGACACCTGTAGAGCATCTTTATGATCACCCAGTTACGTTGTGACGTTTGATAGCACACAAGGTGTTCCTACGGTATTCGGGAGTTGCATAATCTCATAGTCATAGGAACATGTATAAGTCATGAAGAAAGCAATAGCAGTAAAACTAAACGATCATAGTGCTATGCTAACGGATGGGTCTAGTCCATCACATCATTCTCCTAATGATGTGATCCCGTTGATCAAATGACAACTCATGTCTATGGCTAGGAAACATAGCCATCTTTGATCAATGAGCTAGTCTAGTAGAGGCATACTAGGGACATACTATTTTGTCTATGTATTCACACATGTATCAAGTTTCCGGTTAATACAATTCTAGCATGAATAAAAGACATTTATCATGATATAAGGAAATACAAATAACATCTTTATTATTGCCTCTAGGGCATATTTCCTTCACTAGCTCACTAACATGGTCCAGGTGATGCTTGCCCGTCTCATCCTCCCCTGCCAACACCGGAGATCCTATCTATGGGAGTTCAATCCGGAAGGACCCCGGCCCCTGAAGCACCTCTTCGGCTCTACACACGAAGACATCTGGAAGCACCTCTTCAAGGCCCAAAAGGGGTGGCCGGTGGAGACTGAAGACAAGGGGCTCAGCACTGTGTTCACTGCATCAGAGGTATTTGAGATTTCTTCCGAACACATATCCCTTCTCTGTTTTTTAATTATAAAAGGAGTTGGATTTCTACGTTCAATCCAGGCCTGGACAAAAAAGGCGGAGCAGATTAAGTGTCCAGCTCCCCTACCAGAAGACCCAGAGTCGCCTTGGATGATGGTGATGTTGATTCCGGTGCCGTACAAGATGCTTGAGAAGAAGGCCAAGAAAAAAGGGCAAGGAGGTCAAGAGCGACCCCGCCCTGCTGGCCCTAGGGACACAAGGTCCGAGGAAACATGCTCCCAACTCTCTCCCGAAGAATAAGAGGAGGAGGATGTGACACCCCGAGACCGGTACGCCAGGTGTCAGCCAGTTATTCGTTGTCAGTGCCATGCCATCTGCTTGCGTGTTGCATCTTGCCATGTCATCTTGTGTGTTGCATCAGCATGTTTTCAAAACTTGCATCCGCTCAACTTCCCTCGTCCTCTCCGTTGTCCGTTCTGAGCCCAGACACACTTGCATGCGCCCGCGGCGCCTCCGAATATTTATTTTGTGAGTGGCCTAAAAACGTTCTCAGAATGGTTTGAAACTTGGCGTGTGGTCTTATTATAGTGTAGACAGGCCGCCTGCCAAATTTCATCGCATTCGGAGTCCGTTTGATAGCCCAACGTATATATATAGCGGCACTAGTCGCCGGTTATTTCGTCGGACGTTTTCGGTCTCCGAAAACCTCCGCGGGCCTCTTTCTCTCTCCTCTCATCTCAGCCCAATGCATCTACACAGCCCACTAGGCCCAGCCTATTCCCCCTTCGCTCCGTTGCCGTTGGATCGCGATCCGATGGCTCCGGAACGGTCCAAAAACCCCAAACCCTAGGCTTTTCCCTATATAAAGGCCCCTCCATGCCAAAAATGGACAGCCTAACTTCTTCTCCTACCTCCCAGCCTCCTCCACCTCAATTTCCGCACCGAGCCCCTCCTCCCTCGCCACTTGGCGGCGAGCCACAGGCCCAGCCGCCACCAGCGCCGTCGCCACCTCAGCCGGGGGCCACCCGCCAGCCTCCCCCAGCGCCCCCTGGCTCCCCAGCCGCCGCGCGGTCCTCCAGGCCCGCCTCCAGGCCCGCTCGGGCCCGATCTGGGCCGAGCCAGCGCCCCTGCCTCTGCGCCCCGATCCCGCCGCTCCTCGTGCTCCTGACCTCGCTGGCGACCTTCGCCCTTGCCGGATCTGCGGCTCCCCGCCGCCTTGGCCTCGCCGGAGGGTGGCGTCCGCCGCCGGAGACCCTCCCTGGCGCCTCGCATGGCCTCACGCCGAGCTCCTCCCGAGCTGGAGGCTCCGCGCCGCTGCCTTGCAGCCTCCCGTAGACTCGCCGGCGGCCCAGCTCTTCCCCGCCGCCATGGGAGCCGAGCTCCCCGTCCAGCGCCTCCCCACCTCTGCTCGGCCTGGGTCCGGCCAGATCCAGACCGGAGCACTCCATCCCCGCGTCTTCGAGGCCGCCTCGCCGGCGTCTCGCCCCAACGCCGGCGGCGGCCATGTTCAGCGCTGCCCCGATCTCTCCTTCGGGCTGGTTCGAGCCTCCCGTGCAGACGCCGCCGTGAGCCACTAACTGTGGGCCCGCAACGACCGCCGCCGACGGACGTGTCCGGGAGGAGCCCGGGCATGTCAGCCTTCCCTCTCCGTGCAGCTGCCATGTGGACCCCAGCCCCGGACGTGTCCGATTGGTCTGGACATGTCCGTTTTCTTCGAGGTCCCTTTTTCTCTCTAAGTCCCCTGAGAACTGTTATAATGTTGCATCTTTGAGTGCCTGTAAATAATTGTGTGCATGTCCAAATTGAGTGAATGATATGTCAAAATGATTGTGGTGATTTGCTCTACACTTTGTTCCATTGTGCCATGCTCATTTGAGTTCATCTAGATGCTCTAATCTCTGTTGCAAGAGTGCTCCTTGTTATAAACTGCTGCTACTTGTTATTTTGTTGCTTTGTTTGAGATATGATAACTTGGTGCATGTTTATCCAAATGATGCAAATGATATGTCAAAATGTTCATCATGAGATGCTCTACATGTTGGTTGCTATATCATGCTTGTTTGAGTTCATATTGCCATGTTAATCCCTATTGCAAAAGTGCATGTGGCTATTATGTTTTGAAACATGTTACGAGATGCCTAGTTGAGGAGCTCGTTGCTATTGATGTGTTTGTCCCCATGTCACATGCCTAGATGTTTTAGAATCTCCATATTGTGTTCTTTGATGCGGTGCACTTAACTTGCCATGTTATGCCTTTTGTTGACTTAAACATGCTTGCAAACATGCCATGTTGTTATTGCTGTTTTAACACTTAGTGAAATTTCACTAAGTCTGGAATCTGTAATATCCTGATGCTATGTTTGCTTGATGCCCTTGGCAAATCCATGTTAGTTTTGGGGTGGCCATTGATCATTCTGTGTTGTATATGTTGTTGTCTATCCATTCATGCCCTCACTTGCTCATTTGGCCTGCTGTAGCTTATTTGTTTCTTGCTCCCAAGTTGCTATAAAATATTGCTGTCAGGTTTTTATTGCCATGATCAAAATGTTGTAGCTTGTTGCTGTTGATACATGCCTCCTATGGAGTTGCTCCAATGGAGTTGTTTGCTGTAGGATATGTCTACTTCATGTCCATGCTTCATGTCACCATGTTTGAGTGCTGTAGAGTATATATTTCTTGCTCCAAAGTTGCTATGTGGCTGTTAATTTCAGCTTGTTATATCTTGTTTCATGTGTATCTTTTAGCCCGTTGCTCCGTTTTTTGTGTTCCTTATATGAAACTTGTGTGATTTTGCATGTAGAATCATAATATCCGCTTGTTAACATGTTTGGACTATGTTTACTTGATGTTTGGGTGCATCTTGCACCGTTGCCATGTATTGCATCATACCTTGCCGTGTTGTGCTTCCTACCTTGCCATGTTGTGCTTCCTACCTTGCCATGTAATGCTTCCTGTATAGATTTGTCATGCATCATACCTTGGCATGTATTGCATCACATATAAACTTGTGTTGTTTTTCTGTGCTTCCTACCTTGCCATGTAATGCTTCCTGTATAGACTTCTCGTGCTTCCTGTATAGACTTGTCATGCATCATACCTTGCCATGTATTGCATCATATAGACTTGTGTTGTTTTTCTGTGCTTCCTACCTTGCCATGTTGTGCTTCCTGTGTAGACTTGCTGTGCATCATAAGTAGACTTGTTTTGCATCATACCTGGTTGAGCATATTGTTATGTTCTTGAGTGGTTTGTTTACCGTATTGCTTGCTTCTTCTCGTTAGTGCTTGTTCCGTTGCGTTCGTGAGGATTCGTTCGTCTACCCGTGGTTCTTCTTCAAGGCTTCTTCTTCGCCTTCTTCATGGATCCGTTCTTCTTCCTTGCGGGATCTCAGGCAAGATGACCATACCCTTGGATACCTTTACTATCATTGCCATGCTTAGTTGTCTCGATGCTATCGTTATATGTCGCGCTACCCATCTTATTGTCAGCCCCTCTCCTTCTTGCCATGAAACCTCTAACATTTGAAACCTTCCTAGCAAAACCATTGTTTGGCTATGTTACTCGCTTGCTCAGCCCCTCTTATAGCGTTGTTAGTTGCAGGTGAAGATGAAGATCGTTCCAGGAGGGAACTTGTTGTTGGAATATCACAATATCTATTATTATTATTAACACACCTATATACTGGGCATGGGTGGAAGGCTTGGCCTTTTGCTCGGTGTTTTGTTCCACTCATGCCACCTTAGGCGCCGATAAACCGGCATTATGTTCCTTGATTTTGCGTTCCTTACACGATGGGTATATGGGGACCCCTTGATAGTTCGTCTTTGAATAAAACTCCTCCAGCAAGGCCCAACATTGGTTTTAATTTGCTCATAATAACAACTTAATTAATTAATTAAATTGCATAGGGAGTTAGCGCTACCCGAGGATTCTTTCTACATAGCAGGGGGGCCAGTGCTGATTGTGTTGGTCCCAAACGGGCCGACTGCGGGGCCACCACGGGGAAACTCGAGGATTGGCTCCCGTAGGCTGTCCCATCCAGTCGTGGCCTGAGACGAGATACGCGCGGCTACTATCAGGGTGTCGGCACACCGGGAGGTCTTGCTGGACTTGTTTTACCATTGTCGAAATGTCTTGTGCACCGGGATGCCGAGCCTGATTGGATTATCTCTAAGATAAGGGGTGATGATATTATATTTATCACTTCAGCTAATCGTGAGAGCTTGAGATGGGCTAAGTTGGGACACCCATGCAGGGTTATGATCTTTCGAAAGTCGTGCCCGCGGTTATGTGGCAGATTGGAATTTGTTAATGTCCGGTTGTAGAAAACTTGACAGAGGATCCGAAGTAAAACACACAACATTGTGAGTAACCGTGACTGTCTCTTTTCACTTTGAGAAGAGAACACGGTGGGGTTATGTTTGACTCGTAGGTACTTCAGGATCTTTAGCAATCACTACTAGTTTGCGACCGTTTGCGTAGATGCTCATCTTATTCTTGTACTCGTAAGTTAGCCACCATATATTGCTTAGCCGCTGCTGCAACCTCACAACTTTACCTCTTCCTACCTATTAAGCTTTGATAGTCTTGTTACCCATGGTTATGGGATTGCTGAGTCCTCGTGGCTCACAGATACTACAACAACAGTTGTAGGTGCAGGTTTCCGATGTCTTGACGTGAGAGCGTTGATCGTTGTTTGGAGTTCTTTCTTCTTCTTCTTCTTCTTCAGTCTTGGGTTAGGTTCTGGGTCGGCAGCCTGGGATAGCAGATGGATGTCTTTGTGCTTTTCATGTTTGTATCCGTAGTCGGATACTTGTATTAATATTGTTGTATTCATGAGATTTGTATGTATTTTTGTATCCCCCATGTATGTATGTAATGGTACATTGTAATGATATCCATCTTGCTAAGCGCCCGAAATGCGGTTGTGCCCCAATCACGTAAGTGTCACGTGATCGGGATAGAATCGCATCTTGGGCCTGACAAGTTGGTATCAGAGCCTCGACCGACCATAGGAGCCCCCTTGATTGAACGTAGCTTGGCCATTGTTGAGTCTAGCAGAAAACTTTTCCGAAGTCTAGTTATATCGGAGAGTAGGAATTCTTTTTACTCCTCTGCCCCTTTGTCGCTCTGGTGAGGAATCTTGACGTAGGTGTTTTGAATTACCCCTCTTCCCCTTCAAATTTTTTTAGGATCTCGTGGTTAGTTTTGTTCGTTGCGTTGTTAGTTCTTTCATCTGGTGCATCTCTCGTCAAGTGGTTTCAACCCTCTTCTTCTTTGCAAGTTCAATCCTCGGCTCTTCCCAACCGATGTTGTTTTCCTCGTCCGTTGTGGTCTTTCTTTTTTCCCACCCGCCCACCCTTTTGCTTATCGGAGTCGGAGTCCTGAATCGAGTATCCATCCTACTCGTGTGAAGTCTTTGCTTTCTTTCATAAATTGTTCCAACTGGTGAATTCTCGTCTAGTTCGTCATCATTCATCTTCTTATTCTCCGATGGATTCTCCTCTCGAGTCGACATTCTTCATCTCGTATTCTTTCCGGTGGATTTCAATCCCAGTATTCGGTGTTCATCATATTCTTTTCCCTCGGCTCAGATGTTCCTCTTGCTCGTTCGCCTCTCGCCATTTAATTATTTCGGAGTTCCAAAGACATCTCAGGAGATTCATTTGTGTTCCAATTAATTCGAGGTTGTCACCTCATTCGAGTTTTTCAATTGTTCCGGTGCATCATCTCCTCTTGTAATCATTCCAACGGTGTTTTCTCTTCGGTGGGCTCATAACCCACAGGTCTTTCCCAGGATCTTACCTGACTCTTCGTGTTTTCTCTTCGGTGGGCTCATAACCCACAGGTCTTTCCCATGATCTTACCTGACTCTTCTCATATTTCCCAGAGTGTTTCCAAATTCATTTCAAATGTGACGTAAGTATGGATTCCATCAGTCATAGCCCTTCTTCAAGATCGCTTTTAATCCTTTTCATCGTTGGTTCAACCTTTCTTCTTTTCATTCGCCCAGAGCATTTCATCAATTATTTCTTTGTGTTCCTCCGAAGGCCATCATTTCAGAAGATTTCTTCATTCTCGGTTTTTCAACTTTGTCCACCAAATATTCTTCATTGATGCCTCTTCGTTCGTCTCACATTCTTTCCGGTGTTTTCCTCCAAGTAATCATCTAATCAGTTCGTGACATCTTCGTGCTCGTCATCCAAATTCCCCAAGTGCTTTATTCTTTCCGGTGATTCATCGTATTCACTCGATTCATTTTCTTACGGTGGCTTGTCCTCTTGCATCGTTCAATTTCATTCCTTATGGTGGTCATTCTCGTTCTTCACTCAATTGTAATTCTTCTCGGTGGTTTGTTCTTTTCATCATTCGATTAATTCTTCCCGGTGGTTCGTTCATTTTTTTCACATGGTTTCAATCCTTACGGTGGTTCACTCAAGAGTTCTTTTCCGGTGCTATCATATCAATTCGATCGTTCTTCTATCCTACCGGTGTTTCTTGAAGAATTTCGCAAGTTCGAGATATATTCCTTCTTTAATCATTTCAAGGAGAATAAGTAGTATGCGAATCCATTGTTCATCAGTTTAATTGATGGAGGATGAGCATAACATAATTCTTATTTTCTCTGTCAAGTTTATTAATCTTTTCCTTCAGAGTTTATTCTTCATGAATAAATTCTAGGTCAGAGTGCTTTCATCTTTTCTTTCCGGAGTTCAATTTTTCTCGGTTATCTCGTCGGAACCTCGTCTAATCATCGCAAGGCTTTATTCTTATTCTTGAATCCTTCACTTCTATATCATCATCCTTTCGTTACCGGAGTTATTCATGGTGGTTCTTCATCATTTAATTTATTCTTCTAGTGTTCATCAAATTCTTTTGGCTCAAAGCTCAAGCATTCTTATTCTTTTGCCTCTCGAGTGCAAATAATTCTCCGTATTCTTTTGAAGTGGAGTTTTGCAACTCTTCGTTCTCAGCTAATCCATCTTTTGGTCGCGGCATAATTCACCTCAAGTTTTGAGATGTTTTCAATAAGTCCACAACAAGCTCATTCTTTTGTTGTTGATTTTCTCAACAACTCTATTCGAACCTTTCTCTTAAAAATTCATTCGTGATGAAAGTTGTCATTTTCTATTCCGTTCGTTTCATCAACTCTTTCAAATCTTCCGGAGGCATTGTCTTGTTCATTTCGTCATGTTTTTATTAAATCTCCTCTGGTTCTTGTCCTGTTCCATTCTTGATTCAACCGGAGTGCTATTTCTTTCAGTTTCAGACGGAGTGCTGCCCGAATTCCTTCGTTCAGATTCTTTTCTATCACGTTTAACCAGAGTGGCTTTCAATGTATTCTTGTTCCTTCAGCTCATGTTTCATGCCTTCCAACCTAATTAGTTCTCATGTGTTTCTTGTTCCTCTTTTGTAATGGAGCTTCCCTTTCTTGTTCATCTCCATTATATTCTTTCTTCGAAGTTGTTCATCCTCTCAACATTCTTTGGTTTCACCCTTTTGTCCTCGAAGAACTTTGTTCTTCCTTTTTCTCTTCCGTCTTGTTCCTAAGATCTCGGGACGAGATCTCTTGTTAGTAGGGGAGTGTTGTGACACCCCGAGACCGGTGCGCTAGGTGTCAGCCAGTTATTCGTTGTCAGTGCCATGTCATATGCTTGCGTGTTGCATCTTGCCATGTCATCTTGTGTGTTGCATCAGCATGTTTTCAAAACTTGCATCCGCTCGAGTTCCCTCGTCCTCTACATTTTCCGTTCTGAGCCCAGACACACTTGCACGTGCCCGCGGCGCCTCCGAATATTTATTTTGTGAGTGGCCGAAAAACGTTCTCAGAATGGGTTGAAACTTGGCGTGTGGTCTTATCATAGTGTAGACAGGCCGCCTGCCAAATTTCATCGCATTCGGAGTCCGTTTGATAGCCCAACGTATATATATAGCGGCACTAGTCGCCGGTTATTTCGTCGGACGTTTTCGGTCTCCAAAACCCTCCGCGGGCCTCTTTCTCTCTCCTCTCATCTCAGCCCAATGCATCTACACAGCCCACTAGGCCCAGCCTATTCCCCCTTCGCTCCGTTGCCGTTGGATCGCGATCCGATGGCCCCGGAACTGTCCAAAAACACCAAACCCTAGGCTTTTCCCTATATAAAGGCCCCTCCATGCCAAAAATGGACAGCCTAGCTTCTTCCCCTACCTCCCAGCCTCCTCCACCTCAATTTCCGCACCGAGCCCCTCCTCCCTCGCCACTTGGCGGCGAGCCAGAGGCCCAGCCGCCACCAGCGCTGTCGCCACCTCAGCCGGGGGGCCACCCGTCAGCCTCCCGCAGCGCCCCCTGGCTCCCCAGCCACCGCGCGGTCCTCCAGGCCCGCCACTAGGCCCGCTCGGGCCCAATCTTGGCCGAGCCAGCGCCCCTGCCTCTGCGCCCCGATCCCGTCACTCCTCCTGCTCCCGAACTCGCCGGCGACCTTCGCCCTTGCCGGATCTGCGGCTCCCCGCCGCCTTGGCCTCGCCGGAGGGTGGCGTCCGCCGCCGGAGACCCTCCCTGCCCCTCGCACGGCCTCACGCCGAGCTCCTCCCGAGCTGGAGGCTCCGCGCCACTGCCTTGCGGCCTCCCATAGACTCGCCGGCGGCCCAGCTCTTCCCCGCCGCCATGGGAGCCGAGCTCCCCGTCCAGCGCCTCCCCGCCTCTGCTCGGCCTGGGTCCGGCCAGATCCAGACCGGAGCACTCCATCCCCGCGTCTTCGAGGCCGCCTCGTCGGCGTCTCGCCCCAACGCCGGCGGCGGCCATGTTCAGCACTGCCCCGATCTCTCCTTCGGGCTGGTTCGAGCCTCCCGTGCAGACGCCGCTGTGAGCCACTGACTGTGGGCCCGCAACGACCGCCGCCGACGGACGTGTCCGGGAGGAGCCCGGACATGTCCGCCTTCCCTCTCCGTGCAGCTGCCATGTGGACCCCAGCCCTGGACGTGTCCGATTGGTCTGGACATGTCCGTTTTCTTCGAGGTCCCTTTTTCTCTCTAAGTCCCATGAGAACTGTTATAATGTTGCATCTTTGAGTGCCTGTAAATAATTGTGTGCATGTCCAAATTGAGTGAATGATATGTCAAAATGATCGTGGTGATTTGCTCTACACTTTGTTCCATTGTGCCATGCTCATTTGAGTTCATCTAGATGCTCTAATCTCTGTTGCAAGAGTGCTCCTTGTTATAAACTGCTGCTACTTGTTATTTTGTTGCTATGTTTGAGATATGATAACTTGGTGCATGTTTATCCAAATGATGCAAATGATATGTCAAAATGTTCATCATGAGATGCTCTACATGTTGGTTGCTATAGCATGCTTGTTTGAGTTCATATTGCCATGTTAATATCTGTTGCAAAAGTGCATGTGGCTGTTATGTTTTGAAACTTGTTACGAGATGCCTAGTTGAGGAGCTCGTTGCTATTGATGTGTTTGTCCCCATGTCACATGCCTAGATGTTTTAGAATCGCCATGATGTGTTCTTTGATGCGGTGCACTTAACTTGCCATGTTATGCCTTTTGTTGACTTAAACATGCTTGCAAACATGCCATGTTGTTATTGCTGTTTTAACACTTAGTGAAATTTCACTAAGTCTGGAATCTGTAATATCCTGATGCTATGTTTGCTTGATGCCCTAGGCGAATCCATGTTAGTTTTGGGGTGGCCATTGATCATTCCGTGTTGTATATGTTGTTGTCTATCCATTCATGCCCTCACTTGCTCATTTGGCCTGCTGTAGCTTATTTGTTTCTTGCTCCCAAGTTGCTATAAAATATTTCTGTCAGGTTTTTATTGTCATGATCAAAATGTTGTAGCTTGTTGCTGTTGATCCATGCCTCCTATGGAGTTGCTCCAATGGAGTTGTTTGCTGTAGGATATGTCTACTTCATGTCCATGCTTCATGTCACCATGTTTGAGTGCTGTAGAGTATATATTTCTTGCTCCAAAGTTCCTATGTGGCTGTTAATTTCAGCTTGTTGTTATATCTTGTTTCATGTGTATATTTTAGCCCGTTGCGCCCGTTGCTCCGTTTTGAGTGTTCCTTATATGAAACTTGTGTGATTTTGCATGTAGAATCCTTATATCATCTTGTTAACATGTTTGGAGTATGTTTGCTTGATGTTTGGGTGCATCTTGCACCGTTGCCATGTATTGCATCATACCTTGCCATGTTGTGCTTCCTACCTTGCCATGTTGTGCTTCCTACCTTGCCATGTAATGCTTCCTGTATAGATTTGTCATGCATCATACCTTGCCATGTATTGCATCATATATAAACTTGTGTTGTTTTTCTGTGCTTCCTACCTTGCCATGTAATGCTTCCTGTATAGACTTCTCGTGCTTCCTGTATAGACTTGTCATGCATCATACCTTGCCATATATTGCATCATATAGACTTGTGTTGTTTTTCTGTGCTTCCTACCTTGCCATGTTGTGCTTCCTGTGTAGACTTGTTGTGCATCATAAGTAGACTTGTTTTGCATCATACTTGGTTGAGCATATTGTTATGTTCTTGAGTGGTTTGTTTACTGTATTGGTTGCTTCTTCTCGTTAGTGCTTGTTCCGTTGCGTTCGTGAGGATTCGTTCGTCTACCCATGGTTCGTCTTCAAGGCTTCTTCTTCGTCTTCTTCATGGATCCGTTCTTCTTCCTTGCGGGATCTCAGGCAAGATGACCATACCCTTGGATACCTTTACTATCATTGCCATGCTTAGTTGTCTCGATGCTATCGTTATATGTCGCGCTACCCATCTTATTGTCAGCCCCTCTCTTTGTTGCCGTTAAATCTCTAACCTTTGAAACCTTCCTAGCAAAACCATTGTTTGGCTATGTTACTCGCTTGCTTAGCCGCTCTTATAGCGTTGTTAGTTGCAGGTGAAGATGAAGATCGTTCCAGGAGGGAACTTGTTGTTGGAATATCACAATATCTATTATTATTATTATTAACACACCTATATACTGGGCATGGGTGGAAGGCTTGGTCTTTTGCTCGGTATTTTGTTCCACTCATGCCACCTTAGGCGCCGATAAAACGGCATTATGTTCCTTGATTTTGCGTTCCTTACACGATGGGTACATGGGGACCCCTTGACAGTTCGTCTTTGAATAAAACTCCTCCAGCAAGGCCCAACATTGGTTTTAATTTGCTCATAATAACAACTTAATTAATTAATTAAATTGCATAGGGAGTTAGCGCTACACGAGGATTCTTTCTACATAGCAGGGGGGGGGGCAGTGCTGATGGTGTTGGTCCCAAACGGGCCGACTGCGGGGCCACCACGGGGAAACTCGAGGATTGGCTCCCGTAGGCTGTCCCATCCGGTCGTGGCCTGAGACGAGATACACGCGGCTACTATCAGGGTGTCGGCACACCGGGAGGTATTGCTGGACTTGTTTTACCATTGTCGAAATGTCTTGTGCACCGGGATGCCGAGCCTGATCGGATTATCTCTAAGATAAGGGGTGATGATATTATATTTATCACTTCAGCTAATCATGAGAGCTTGTGATGGGCTAAGTTGGGACACGCCTGCAGGGTTATGATCTTTCGAAAGCCGTGCCCGTGGTTATGTGGCTGATTTGAATTTGTTAATGTCCGGTTGTCGAAAACTTGACAGAGGATCCGAAGTAAAACACACAACGGTGTGACTAACCGTGACTGTCTCTTTTCACTTTGAGAAGAGAACACGGTGGGGTTATGTTTGACTCGTAGGTAGTTCAAGATCTTTAGCGATCACTACTAGTTTGCGACCGTTTGTGTAGATGCTCATCTTATTCTTGTACTCGTAAGTTAGCCACCATATATTGCTTAGCCGCTGCTGCAACCTCACCACTTTACCTCTTCCTACCTATTAAGCATTGATAGTCTAGTTACCCATGGTTATGGGATTGCTGAGTCCTCGTGGCTCACAGATACTACAACAACAGTTGCAGGTGCAGGTTTCCGATGTCTTGACGTGAGAGCGTTAATCGTTGTTTGGAGTTCTTTCTTCTTCTTCTTCTTCTTCAGTCTTGGGTTAGGTTCCGGGTCGGCAGCCTGGGATAGCAGATGGATGTCTTTGTGCTTTTCATGTTTGTATCCGTAGTCGGATACTTGTATTGATATTGTTGTATTCATGAGATTTGTATGTATTGTTGTATCCCCCATGTATGTATGTAATGGTACGTTGTAATGATATCCATCTTGCTAAGCGCCCGAAATGTGGTTGTGCCCCAATCACGTAAGTGTCACGTGATCGGGATAGAATCGCATCTTGGGCCTAACAGAGGAAGAAGAAGAAGACTCCCCAATCATAGCCAAGGGGAGGAAAAGAGCGGCCCCTGCTGATGCAGGCACGACCGCACCCAGGAAGAAGCTAACTCTTCCTGGTAGTTCAAACTCATCGCCTGAACACAGTTGTCGGGTTCAGCCCAGGATCAAGCCCCCGGCTAAATCGTAAGTATTCAGAACTGCCTATGTTCGGAAGATTTTCTTTCTTTTGGCATCTGATATGTATTTTACCTTTATATAGCCCTTCGCGCGACATCCCCGTGGCTTCACTGTCCTCGGGGAACTCCCTGGCGCCCGGAGAGACGGAGAGCGGTACGCCTCCGTAGGGCTCGTCGCCCACCGTAGGGGATACCGAAGTATCCTCCCTACCAACTCCCCCTGTTCCAGCAGGTGGGAGTGGGGCAGATGAGAGAGCGGCCAAGGTCAATCCCTCAGCCGCGGTTGACTAGGGGGGAGCGATCCCCATGGAGACCAAAGTCGGGGGGCCCAAACAATCCGGGGCCCCACTGAACACTTCTCCGGAGTCCAGTACCACGCCGGAATCAAGGGTCCATCCCCCTATAATGGGGGAGGGAATGACTGCTCCTGCGGCGCCTACCGTCAATCCGAAGGCGCCGAACACTCTGGAGGGAGCACTGAAAAGTGCTTCCATCGTGGAGGAACATCGCACTCTGATGAGTGCGGTCCTGGGGAAGATTCTGTCCATCAAAGGCGGACTAAACGAAGCCTTCAACAGCCTACTAACAGACTTTGAGGTATGCAATGTAATGTTCTATAAAGAGAACTTTTTTTAGACACACACACA
>LR738711.1:250852322-250874889 GCA_902687465.1 Secale cereale
ATATAGCCAGTAGCCGAAGCATCCATGTTTATAACAAATGATAGAGCTGAACTGTGAATTCGGTGCTTGAGCAGGTTGGACTAGTTACGGCGACTGCCCATGCCGCAGAGGTTTCCGAGCTAAATCAGAAACTTGGACTAGCCAATGAGGATCTCGACCGCGTCAACAAGTGTTTTGACGAAACGCAAGGTATGCGGGTTTAGGAAATCCGAGTTTTGACGCACTATATGCCCAAACATGAGCTAATACATGTCATATACTTCTTGTGAAACAACTGACGCAGCTATGCTCGAGGCTCTGAAGGGAAAACTTGCCACGGCCAAAGAGGAGGCTAGAGCAAGTAAGGTAGCCGATGATAAAGCGGCTGCTGACCAGGAGGCCGAGAAGGCCCTGCGTCAACAACACGAGACGTGGGTGACCGAAGTCGAGGCTGAGCTCCAAGATGCAATTCGCAAATGTGACACCTTTGAGAAGGCGAATTCGGAGCAAGCGGCCGAACTCGCTACGACAGTTAATGCTGCCAAGGAGGCGCGAACGACATCGCGCGGTGCTCAGGAGGAGATTAAACAAGTGCGTCGAATAGCAGCTCATAAGGTTTTTCTCTTATAGAGCATCTTCGAAGGTCAGAGGTATCTTGGGCTGACACGATTGTGGAGTTCTCTAGGCGTGTTTGCGGATCTCCCAAGGAGCATCACCGACGCCGCCCAATACTTTCGAGCTCAAGAGGGGAACAACACGGAGAAGCTATTTTGGTCACAGTTCCTTGCACCCAGTCATCTGGTGCCTCTCAAAGACCAAATGAAGTAGCTGGTCGAGCTGCACAACATGGCGAGTTCGGCCATGAAGGACTTGATAGTCCGGCTATGGCCCGCTGATCCGATCCTGAGTAGTTACTTCGGATTGGTGAAGAGGCTCGTCAATGCGAGTCCACGGGTAGATGCTGTCAAGTGCTCGACCTACATAGAGGGTGCTCGGATGGACTTGGCCCGCGTGAAGGTGCATTGGGCGAAGATGAAGGCAGCAGAAATAGCCATTGCTAGCCCTCCAGAAGGCAAGGATCATCGCAGACCGAAAAGGTACTTTGACGACGTCCTAGAAGGAGCCCGCCTTGTAGAGGGACAATGCTCAAAGGATGTAGCATTTGAGTTATTTGTATTCAGGTTGTAAGGACTAAGCTAATGTGCCAACGTATATAAATTTTGCGCTTTTATATTAATGAGCGACTTTTCCCTCCTGTGTGGTTGTTTATGTAAATCTGAAAGTTTCCAGTCGTCGGCTTCAACCCCCATGTAAATATTACAGGGGTGTTCGCTAAAACGTAGAAACACTCTTTATGCAACGTCTTGGTCTGTATAGGAGGTGTTTGCGTAGCGAACCAGGCAACCAGACTATGCGGCTTTATTGCTTTCACTTAGCCATAGGAGCTTGACTAGTGGGGCTAAGTACTAGTCCCTGGTGCGTACCGGGCTTTTCAAAATATAGTGCCTTTTTTATGCGGCTGGGCGAAGACCAGCCCCTCGTATAACACGGAGTGGATTACTATCGATCATAATATAACACTAGGTCACCGAATCGCTTGACCAACTTTCGCTTCATCATGACAGTCAGTTTTCGGCTTTCTCTACTGAGGTACTTGACCGAACGAACCAGAAGTACAATCGCAGTAGTTCTCCCTTTTCTACCTTAGCCGAACAATGCGGAACATAGGGTAGCAAGCACAGGAGCCGGGCAACCCAACTATTGATCAAAGACATGATTCAGAGCCGATGCATATAACGCAATATCCAGGACGCCGAATAGTTCCCTATAGGTGTTCGGACTTCTATAGGCGCGCCAGGCTGAATACACCCCTGGTATGAAGTCCAAGTATTAGGGCATACGCGGCGATATATCTTGGGGGTAGAGAATACAGGTGGTGAAAATAAACAATAGCCCAAACAAATTGGAACCAAACTGCCTCTTTTATATTCCGTTTAATACGGCGAGCCGTGAGGTTACAGATAAGGCCGATAATAGCCTCGGGCATTTGACATGCCAACAAAAAATAAAAAAATAAAAGAGTAAAAAGGTTTACACAGAGCCCTAATCTATGGGAAAGAAATTTCAACTACTGGCTCTGCTGCACGTCTGCGCCTTTTTTCCATGGTAAATTGTCCTTGAGAAGGAGAGTTGTAATGACCGCGTGTAAAAAAGAAAGAAAAGAGCGGGATTCTGGAAAAGAGTACCCTGTACGGCCATAGACAATGTAGGTTTGTAAATGAACTTGAAGAAGATGTATGTTGGAGTCCGAATAGGGTCAAGCCAAACTATGGACTAATGATATGTTGTATGCCCCTAGCGCCGCCCAAGGTATTTTAAGGACATAATTGTGTATGCAAGGTACGTAAGCTGCTACCTTATGGGGCAGTCGACATGGGCACAACTGCTAATCGAGCTCAGGTTATTCTGAGCTGCCGCATCCTAGTGCGGAGCAGGCACGTTTAGCCGTGTCCGTGGTCTTCATGACTCATGAGTTATTCGGCCTGAATAAGCCGCTTTGGACCTCGACCACTAGGACCGCATTGTCTTCCTCCGTACGGAGGGAACACTCCATGTTTCCATTGTCAGTGATAACGCCACGTGGTCCAGGCATTTTGAGGTTGAGGTAGGTATAATGCGGGACTATGTTAAAGCAGACGAAGGCCATTCTTTCGAGCAGTGCGTGATAGCCACTGCGGAATGGAGCGATGTCGAAGATTAATTCATCGCTTCGGAAGTTGTCGGGGGAATCGGATATGACTTCCAATGTTAATGAACCCGTGCAGCGAGCTTCGACGCCTGGAATCACTCCTTTAAAGGTAGCGCTGATAGGATTAATTCTTGACGGGTCGACCCCCATCTTGCGGACAGTGTCCTGATATATCAAATTGAGACTGCTGGCGCCGTCCATAAGGACTCGAGTAAGATGGTATCTGTCTATTATGGGGTCGAGCACTAAGGCCGTCGAACCTCCGTGACGGATACTTGTTGGGTGATCCCTATGATCAAAGGTGATCGGGCAAGCCGACCATGGGTTGAACTCGGGGGCGACAGGCTCGACGGTGTATACGTCCCCGAGTGCGCGCTTGTGCTCCCTCTTGGGGATGTGGGTGACGTAGATCATGTTCACCGTTTTTACCTTCGGTGGAAATTTTACTTGCCTCCCTATGTTCGGCTGGCGAGGTTCATCATCGTCTTCACTTTGGGGTCCTTTTCCCTTGTGTTCGGTGTTTAGCTTGCCAGCCTGCTTGAAGACCCAACAACTACGGTTGGTGTGATTTGCAGGTTTATCAGGGGTGCCATGGATTTGGGAGGACCTGTCTAGTATCTTGTACAAGCTAGATGGGTTATCCCTATTGCCTTTAAATGTCTTCTACCGTTGACCGGGCCTGGAGCCACTGAATCTGGCATTTACCGCTGTATCCTCTGTGTTTCCATTGTTGTTTCGGTGCTTATTCTTATTGCCCCGTGGCTTGCCATTGCCATCCCTGACTTCATATGTGCCTGGGTCGCTGGTACTGTTGCTGCTACGAGCCAGCCAGCTATCCTCGCTCGCGCAAAAATGGGTCATGAGTGTGGTTAAGGCTGCCATTGTTCTCGGCTTCTCCTGGCCGAGGTGTCTGGCCAGCCATGTGTTTGAATGCCGCTAAGGCTTCGGCGTCCGGAAAGTCTACAATCATGTTCCTTTTAGTTAATAACCGATTCCAAAGCTTGCGGGCTCACTCCCCGGGTTGCTGGATTATATGACTTAAATCATCAGCATCCAGGGGCCGGACATAAGTCCCCTGAAAGTTGGCCCGAAAAGCATCCCCAAGTTCTTCCCAGCTTCTGATAGAGTTCTCTAGGAGGCTATTTAGCCAGTGCCGAGCTGTCCCTTTCAGCTTGAGGAGTAAGTATTTAATGGTGTGGAGATCATCTACCCGAGCCATGTGTATGTGAAGAATAAAGTCTTCTATCCATACAACTGGATCTATTGTTCCATCGTACGCCTTGATGTTTACGGGTTTAAACCCTTCTAGAAATTCATGATCCATCACCTCATCGGTGAAGCACAGAGGGTGTGAGGCACCCCTGTATTTTGCGATTTCGTTGCGCAGTTTGGACGCTATTGTTGCTCAGTGTTGACTCCAAACTGGGATGTGACCAGTCTGGCTGGCTTGATAGCCACCACCCCGTGTGTGTGTATGTTCCCTTGGTCCGTAGATTGATCTAGTCTGGCCAGCCTTTTTATTCAGGTCCTGGCGTAGGTCGTACTTATAAGCCTGAGCCGCTGTATCCTCGCCTTTATGGTGAGGAGTGCTACTTCTCGAGCTTGCGTTGTATTCCCTCAAAGAGGAAAAGGTGTTGCAGCACAGTAGCGTAAGTATTTCCCTCACTTTTTGAGAACCAAGGTATCAATCCAGTAGGAGACCACGCGCGAGTCCCTCGCACCTGCACAAACAAGTAAGAACTTCGCAGCCAACGCGATAAGGGGTTGTCAATCCCTTCATGCTCACTTACGAAAGTGAGATATGATAGATATGATAAGATAGTATTTTTGGTATAGAAACAGAAAGTAAATAATGCAAAGTAAAGTAGATGGAAGATTAATATGTTGTGAATATACCCCGGGGCCATAGGTTTCACTAGTGGCTTCTCTCATGATAGCAGAATTCTACAGTGGGTGAACAAATTACTGTCGAGCAATTGATAGAAAAGCACATAGTTATGCCAATATCTAGGCATGATTATTATATATAGGCATCACGTCCGTAACAAGTAGACCGAAACGATTCTGCATCTACTACTATTACTCCACACATCGACCGCTATCCAGCATGCATCTAGAGTATTAAGTTCATAAGAACAGAGTAACGCCTTAAGCAAGATGACATGATGTAGAGGGATAAACTCAAACAATACAATATGTGCCTTGCTGCCCCTACTGTCATTGGGAAAGGACACCGCAAGATTGAACCCAAAGCCAAGCACTTCTCCCATTGCAAGAACTATAGATCTAGTAGGCCAAACCAAACTAATAATTCGAAGAGACTTGCAAGGATATTATAATCATACATAAAAGATTTCAGAAAAGAATCAAATATTGTTCATAGATAATCTTGATCATAAACCCACAATTCATCGGATCTCGACAAACACACTACAAAAAGATTACATCGAATAGATCTCCTCGAAGATCGAGGAGAACTTTGTATTGAGATCTAAAGAGAGAGAAGAAGCCATCTAGCTAGTAACTATGGACCCGAAGGTCTGTGGTAAACTACTCACAACTCATCGGTGAGGCTATGGTGTTGATGTAGAAGCACTCCGTGATCGATCCCCCCTCCAGCGGAGCTCCGGAACAGGCCCCAAGATGGGATCTCACGGGAACAGAAGGTTGCGGCCGTGGAATTAGGGTTTTATCTGTTGCCTCGATGTTTTCAGGGTACGTGTATATATATAGGAGGAAGGAGGGCACCAGGGGAGCCAGAGGGGGCCCACAAGGGTGGGGGCATGCCTGCCCCCCTGGGTGAGCCCTGCCCCCTCGTGGTCGCCTCTCTCGTTCCCTCGCGTGTACTCCAAGTCTTCTGTGTAGATACGGTTCCCAAAATAACTCTCCCGGAGGTTTCATTCCGTTTGGACTCCGTTTGATATTCCTTTTCTGCAAAATACTGAAATAGGCAAAAAACAACAATTTGCATTGGCCTTGGGTTTGTAGGTTAGTCCCAAATATACTATAAAAGTGTATAATAAAGCCCATTAAACATCCAAAACAGAATATATAATAGCATGGAACAATCAAAAATTATAGATACGTTGGAGACGTATCAAGCATCCCCAAGCTTAATTCTTGCTCGTCCTCGAGTAGGTAAATGATAAAAATAGAATTTTTGATGTGGAATGCTAACCAACAAAATTGTCAATGTAATTTCTTTATTGTGGCATGAATGTTCAGATCCAAAAGATTCAAGACAAAAGTCTATATTGACATAAGAATAATAATACTTCAAGCATACTAACAAAGCAATCATGTCTTCTCAAAATAACATGGCCAAATAAAGTTATCCCTACAAAATCATATAGTCTGGCTATGCTCCCTCTTCATCACACCAAATATTTAAATCATGCACAACCCCGGTTTCAGCCAAGCAATTGTTTCATACTCAATTTTTTTCAAACCTTTCAACTTTCATGCAATACATGAGCGTGAGCCATGGATATAGCACTATAGGTGGAATAGAGTGGTGGTTGTGGAGAAGACAAAAGAGGAAGATAGTCTCACATCAACTTGGCATATCAATGGGCTATGGAGATGCCCATCAATAGATATCAATGTGAGTGCGTAGGGACTGCCATGCAACGGATGCACTAGAGCTATGAGTGTATGAAAGCTCAACAAAAGAAACTAAGTGGGTGTGCAGCCAACTTGCTTGCTCACGAAGACATAGGGAATTTGAGGAATCCCATCATTGGAATATACACGCCAAGTTCTATAATGAGAATTCCCACTAGTATATGAAAGTGACAAAACAAGAGACTCTCTATCATGAAGATCGTGGTGCTACTTTGAAGCACAAGTGTGGAAAAGGATAATAGCATTGTCCCTTCTCTCTTTTTCTCTCATTTTTTCTTTTTTCTTTTTTTTTCTTTTTTATGGCATCTCCCCTTTTTTTTTATTTTTTTCTTACGTCCGGAGTCTCATCCTGACTTGTGGGGGAATCATATCCTCCATCATCCTTTCCTTACTGGGACAATGCTCTAGTAATGATGATCATCACACTTTTATTGACTTACAACTCGAAGCTAGAACAAAATACGACTCTATGTGAATGATGATGAAGCATGTCATATGGATGGAACGGTGGAAAGTTGCATGGCAATATATCTCGGAATGGTTATGGAAATGCCATGATAGGTAGGTATGGTGGCTATTTTGAGGAAGGTATATGGTGGGTGTATGGTACCAGCGAAAGTTGCGCGGTACAAGAGAGGCTAGCAATGGTGGAAGGGTGAGAGTGCGTATAATCCATGGACTCAACATTAGTCATAAAGAACTCATATACTTATTGCAAAAATCTACGAGTTATCAAAACAAAGTATTCAACGCATGCTCCTAGGGGAAGGGTTGGTAGGAGTTAACCATCGCGCGTTCCCGACCTCCACACAAAGGATAACACTCAATAAATAAATCATGCTCCAACTTCATCACATAATGGTTCACCATACGTGCATGCTACGGGAATCACAAACTTTAACACAAGTGTTTCTCAAATTCACAATTACTCCACTAGCATGACTCTAATATCATCATCCTCATATCTCAAAACAATCATCAAGTATCAAATTTCTCATATCATTCATTGCACTTGTATGAAAGTTTTTACTATACTCATCTTGGATGCCTATCATATTAGGACTAGTTTTATAACCAAAGCACATTACCATGTTGTTCTAAAAGACTCTCAAATAGATATAAGTGAAGCATGAGAGATCAATAATTTCTACAAAATAAAACCACCACCGTGCTCTAAAACATATAAGTGAAGCACTAGAGCAAAACTATCTAGCTCAAAAGATATAAGCGAAGCACATAGAGTATTCTAATAAATTCAAGACCATATTTATCTCTCTCAAAAAGGTGTGTCCAGCAAGGATGATTGTGGCAAACTAAAAATCAAAGACTCAAATCATACATGACGCTCCAAACAAAACACATATCATGTGGTGAATAAAAATATAGTCCCGAGTAAAGTTACCGATAGATGAAGACGAAAGAGGGGATGCCTTGCTGGGCCATCCCCAAGCTTAGGCTTTTGGTTGTCCTTGAATTTTACCTTGGGGTGCCTTGGGAATCCCCAAGCTTAGGCTCTTGCCACTCTTTGTTCCATAGTCCATCAAAGCCATACTCAAAACTTGAAAACTTCACAACACAAAACTTAGCCAAAAATCTCATGAGCTCCGTTAGTATAAGAAAACAAATCACCACTCAAAGGTACTGTAATGAACTCATTATTTGTTTATATTGGTGTTAAACCTACTGTATTCCAACTTATCCATGATTCATACCCCCCGATACTACTCATAGTTTCATCAAATAAGCAAACAACACACGAAAAATAGAATCTGTCAAAAACATAACAGTCTGTAGTAATCTGCAACTTTCGAATAATTCTGTAACTCGAAAAATTGAAACGAATTGGTAAACGTGAGGAATTTTTCTATTAATCATCTGCAAAAAGAATCAACTAAAAAGCACTCTCCTGTAAAAAAAATTACAGCCAATCTCGTGAGCGCTAAGTTTTTGTTTTTTACAGCATGATCACATAAACTTCACACAAGTCTTCCCAAATGTTCTACTTGGCACAAACACTAAGTAAAACACAAAACCACATCTAAACAGAAGCTAGATGCAATATTTATTACTAAACAGAAGTAAAAGCAAAGAAAATAAAATTGGGTTGCCTCCCAACAAGCTCTTTCTTTATAGCCATTAAGACAGGCTTGAGAATTCAATGATGCTCACATGAAAGGTAAGAATTGAAGTACAAAGAGAGCATCATATAGCATGTGAAAATCACATCTAAGTCTAACATACTTCCTATGCATAGGCATTGTATAGAAAACAAATTAGCAAGACAAGCAAGATCTAGCATATGCAAGGATGAAGAAAGAAACAATAACAATCTCAACATAACGAGAGGTAATTTAGTAACATGAATATTTCTACAACCATATTTTCCTCTCTCATAATAGTTGCACGTAGGATCATAAGCAAATTCAACAATATAGCTATCATAAAACATATTTTCAACACGATCCACATGCATACGAAGTTGACACTCTTCCAAAATAGCGGGATCAACATTAACTAAAGTCATGACCTCTCCAAACCCATTTTTAATATTATTGCAAACATTATTATCAATCTCATATTCATCATGGGGGTTAAATAAATTTTCAAGATCATAAGAAACATCACCCCAATCATGATTGTTGGAACAAATAGTAGTCATAGCAAAACTAGCATCCCCAAGCTTGAGGTTTTGCATATCATTAACACAATTGGCATTATGAGAGTTTATAATAACATCATCGCAATCATGCTTTTTATCGAAGGAACTATCAAGTATGGGTGCAATAGCAACGATCTCATGTTTAACATAAGGAACTATAGCAAATTCATCTTCATAAATCTTGGCATCATGTCCACAAGAATAGCAAGCGTCATGTTCATCAAGGGATATTTGAATCAAATCATCGGAATCATCTATAGATTCATGCATATCATTATTTTCTTTCAAAGTAGCGGTCATTCTTTCAATAAATTCTTTGACATAGACATTATGAGCATAGTTTTCAAAGCAATATTTAAGTATGTCAAATTTATCAGATTCATAGAGAGTAATATCATACTTTTCAATCAAAGAAGCAACTTCATAAGCACCCTTGAAAGCAACGAATTCTTAAATTTGTTCGATATCGTTGTAACTATAAACACCCTTTGCATAAGAAGATAAGATTTCATTATCATTAAACTCACATAGGTAGGGGAGGTGTTTTTTAGGGTTCTTAAAGCAACAAGTAAAATCATAAATTTCACAAAGATTCCAAGCATAACACAACAATCTGTTTATTTGATCCCATAAGAGTCTCCCTTTTTCAGACAAATGGTGACGTACAAAATGATCATGCTCATCTAAAGATTTCCCTTCAACTAGGCTAGTTGGGGTTTCAGCACGAGAGCATAAGGATCGAAGATGATCCAAGTAGAACACTTGAAGGTGATCCATATCAATAGATTTTTAACAAGCAAAGATGCAAGCAAATAGAAGGCACATGGCGACACAAGCAAACAAAAAAGCGAACGGGAAAAGGCGGATAAAACGGCAGAGGTGAAGTGGGGGAGAGGAAAACGAGAGGCAAATAATGTAATGCGAAGGATAAGGGTTTGTGATAGGTACTTGGTATATGACCTTTGCGTAGATCTCCCCGCTAACGGCGCCAGAAATTGGCTAGTTGTCGGGAGATCAAATCTTGACTTGACTTGGCGTGAGTCTCCCCGGCAACGGCGCCAGAAATTCTTCTTGCTACTTCTCGGGCTTGCGTTGTATTCCCTCGAAGAGGAAAGGGTGATGCATCACAGTAGCGTAATTATTTCCCTCAGTTTTTGAGAACCAAGGTATCAATCCAGTAGGAGACCACGCGCGAGTCCCTCGCACCTGTACAAACAAATAAGAACTTCACAGCCAACGCGATAAGGGGTTGTCAATACCTTCACGGTCACTTACGAAAGTGAGACCTGATAGATATGATAGGATTGTATTTTTGGTATTTTTGGTATAGAAACAGAAAGTAAATAATGCAAAGTAAAGTAGATGGAAGATTAATATGTTAAGAATAGACCCGGTGGCCATAGGTTTCACTAGTGGCTTCTCTTATGATAGCAGAATTCTAGAGTGAGTGAACAAATTATTGTCGAGCAATTGATAGAAAAGCGCATAGTTATGAGAATATCTAGGCATGATTATTATATATAGGCATCACGTCGGTAACAAGTAGACCGAAACAATTCTGTATCTACTACTATTACTCCACACATCGACCGCTATCCAGCATGCATCTAGAGTATTAAGTTCATAAGAACAGAGTAACACCTTAAGCAAGATGACATGATGTAGAGGGACAAACTCAAGCAATATGATATAAACCCCATCTTTTTATCCACGATAGCAACAATACAATACGTGCCTTGCTGCCCCTACTGTCACTGGGAAAGGACACCGCAAGATGGAACCGAAAGCCAAGCACTTCTCCCATTGCAAGAACTATAGATCTAGTAGGCCAAACCAAACCAATAATTCAAAGAGACTTGCAGGGATATTACAATCATACATAAAAGATTTCAGAAAATAATCAAATATTGTTCATAGATAATCTTGATCATAAACCCACAATTCATCGGATCTCGACAAACACACCGCAAAAAGATTACATCGAATAGATCTCCTTGAAGATCGAGGAGAACTTTGTATTGAGATCCAAAGAGAGAGAAGAAGCCATCTTGCTAATAACTATGGACCCGAATGTCTGTGGTAAACCACTCACAACTCATCGGTGAGGCTATGGTGTTGATGTAGAAGCACTCCATTATCGATCCCCCTTCCGACGGAGCTCCGGAACAGGCCCCAAGATGGGATCTCACGGGAACAGAAAGTTGCAGTGGTGGAATTAGGGTTTTCTCTGTTTCCTCAATGTTTTCAGGGTACGTGGATATATATAGGAGGAAGGAGGGCATCGGGGGAGCCAGAGGGGGCCCACGAGGGTGGTGGCGCGCCTGCCCCCCTAGGCGCTCCCTCGTGGCCGGCTCTCTCATTCCCTCGCGTGTACTCCAAGTCTTCTGTGTAGATACGGTTCCAAAAATAACTCTCCCGAAGGTTTCATTCTGTTTGGACTCCGTTCGATATTCCTTTTCTGCAAAACACTGAAATAGGCAAAAAAACATCAATTTGCACTGGGCCTTAGGTTAGTAGGTTAGTCCCAAAAATAATATAAAAGTGTATAATAAAGCCCATTAAACATCCAAAACAAAATATATAATAGCATGGAACAATCAAAATTATAGATATGTTGGAGACGTATTAAGGAGGTGCGGGCTTGTGTACGTCATTACTGGCCGCTTTGTCCCATCCACGGGGTGGTCGGTCTGCTTGATCGGCCAGATCATACTTTGGCGAAACTGGCGTGGGGCCTCGTCGTCGAATTGGGGCAACAGTTTTCGTTTAGGATAGCTCTTTGCTTGGCCTTTAGAGGCGTATAGTTCTTCGACGTCTAGCACGTCGTTCCATTTGTCATTGAGCATATCATGTTGGCTCTAAGCCGCTGCTGCTACTTCTTCATGCTTCGTGTGGTAGCAATAAGCTACTTTTGGAAACGCTTCCGTTTGAGCGGTTCTTCTGGGACGATGTTTTCTTTGTCTCCCAGGTTGATGTCCTCTTTGGTGATAGGTCAATAGCTGTTGTCATCCGCGTCACTGTGATTGGTTAGCGGTTCATTTGGACTATGTTCGCCATCCTCTTGCTCGTCTTGCTCTATCGCTGGCTCCACGGTGTCATCGGCTTGTTCCGGGTTGTCATTGTATTCAGTGACAGTGTTGCTCTCTTTTCCTTTACGGGATCGAGATCGTCACTTCTTACACTGGCATTTGGGAGGTTTATCGACGGGCTTGTCCTGCTCTGGATTGATATCGCCGTCGCCCTCCTCTTTGTTGGGTATGTCCACCATGTATACATCATATGTAGAAGTAGCCGTCCACCTACCGATTGCGGGTGGGTTTGTACTTAGATCGGTTTCGGCATCGTGGTCCATTCCGTTGATGTCTTCGGAATTGTAATCTAATAGGTCAGTTAAGTCCTCGACCTTGGCTACCAAGTGGGTGGTGGGTGGGAAGCGAAATTCCTTGTTCTCCCCCCTAGTTCGAGCAAGGCATAATTCGGCTGGGAATCCTCTGCTAGGGAGAGAGATTTCAGTAGGTCCAGTGCTTCATCTAAAGGCGAGTACTGGGCATGTGTTCGGATGTCTACAGAGCTGAGTTCGGCAACAGCCGCTCGATCGAGCCCAAAGGATGCAGATCCTGAGAGTTCGGAACTTGTAGATGGAAACAAGTCAGGCCGGACCTGTGTGCGGCTCAAGCGCTGCTGAGTTCGCGATCTCCGTGGCGGGGTTAATCTTCCCATCCTCGGAGGAAGTGCCCGCTCCGGATCTAAGGCCAGAGCTGCTTTAAGTGTTACCCCCTGTACGGGGTGTGATGACACATCTAAGTCATGTTCATCATGGTGGCAGGGAGCAGCTATTATGGGTGCGAATCCGTCGAAGATCAAATCTCCGCGGACATCCGCAACGTAGTTTAAGATTCCAAACCTGATCTAATTACCAGGGGCACAGCTATCAACCTGCTCGGGGTGGCCTTCAGTGTTGGCACGAAGTATGAAGCCGCCGAACAAGAAGAGCTGCCCGGGGAGAACAACTCCCTCGGTGGTGGCGTCGTTGGTGACGAAGCAAGCCATTGATCCTTCCGCCGACGACACAGTAGAACTCTCGATGAAAGCACCAATGTCGGTGTCAAAACCGACAGATTTCGGGTAGGGGGTCCCGAGCTATGCGTTTGAGGATTGATGGTAACAGGAGACATGGGACACAATGTTTACCCAGGTGCAGGCCCTCTCGATCGAGGTAAAACCCTACTTCTTGCTTGATTGATCTTGATGAATATGATTCCAAGAGTTGATCTACCCCAAGATCGTAATGGCTAAACCCTAGAAGTCTAGCCTATGAGATTGTAATATCTTGTCTCTACGGACTAAACCCTTCGGTTTATATATGCACCAGAGGAACCTAGGGTTGTACATGATCACCTTGTAGAGGAAGGAAAGTATTACACCCGAACTCTAAACTTGCTATTTTACACACGGGGAGTCATATCCGGATACGGGAGATAGTCTTCATCGATAATCTTCACGGCCCACCAGTCCGACCCATAGTAAACGGTTCGTCCACCTGAGGACCGCTTAATCTAGGACTCCCTCATTGGTAGTTGAGCATACAGTAGGAAGTTGGCATGAGGTTGAGGCGAGATGGGATAGGGGGAGGGTAGCAGTGAGCGATGCCAGATGGCGGTGAACTAGGCTTAGAGGTGACAACAAACGGCACATCGGGGGCATGTCCATCCTAAAATGACCTCACACAAAAAAATGGTGGATGGAAGGAGCTCTGCATTTCCTGAAGCAACCTCTAAATATGGGTTGTGGGTGATTTTTACAACGCACTCCGAAAATTATGAGGGTGGAGTGCATGGTAACGAGTCTTCTAGAGCCGGTTAAATAAAAACTCAGAAAATTAAGTTCGGATACAAATACTTTACTAGAATTAGTCTTATATGTACATTTATGTAGAGTGTTCAACCTCTTCGTACCATCAACGACCTATGTTACACTGTATTGTCTCTTTGCTAACATGAAACAAAAGAGTTATCATTATATGCAACAACATGCAAAACTATTGACATAGACTCTAGATCTCCGGTCTTTGTGAAGTTTGTTTTTGTGTCATGAGTTTTTTTGTGGGATCAACAAAAGTTAGATTTACTATATTATTACCATTTTTCATGTTCACCGACAATTATTTGACATGCCATGGTACAAGAATATATCAACTTAGACATCTCCAACATGCTCCCTTACTTTGCTCTCACTTGTCCATCTGGATAGTTCGGACATGGCAGGATAAAGAAGGCCAATCATCGGGCTCTTCTATATTGTACATCCATGTTGCATCAATGTAATTCAAACATTTTAAGTTTGAACATAAAAAATATCAACAACATTTAAATCCGCGAGTTCAATTTATTAAATACAAATGAACAATTAATCTGGATGGAACAAATGGTAAGTCATAATTCACCTACATGAATCTACGATGAAGGGAGACAAGTGAGCATGAACAAATGTGAGATAAATATACTTTCGGATAAGTTGTTGAACACCTCGGGGTCGTCGGGATCTAGCGGGAGAGATGTGACACGACCAGGAAGCTAGACTACGCGAGAGAAGGTGTTGTTGACAGCGGACGGGCGACGTGTGATGTTGTCCTCCTTGGCAAGCCATGGAAGGAGGAAATATGGTAGAAATAGGCACACATTAAGCTCCCGTGATGTCGCCATGGTCGATGGCAGAGCTCATGCAGATCAACATGGGACATGCCCCCACCCCCACTAATTTTTGCACCCATTGAAAAATATGATATACTTTAGGCCTGACTAGTGTTTAAAATTGAGATTAGCCCCTCCTTCCCTATTCATTTGCTCCCCTTCAAGTAATGGATTATGCTCAAGCTCTGCCACTAGCCGTGGTGGTGGTCAAGCATACAGTAGAAAGTTGGTATGATACTGAGACGAAATTGGCTAGGTGGGGAAAGGGTAAGAAGTGGCAAGTGATGCTAAATGGAGGCGGTCTAGGGTTTGAGGTGGTAGCAAACAACACATCGGGGGGCTTGTCCATCCAAAAAGATTTGACACAAGATTTTTCAGTGGATGGAAGGAGCTTTGTATTTCCTCAAGCAACCCAAAAATATGTTTTGTGGATAATTTAAAAAAAATTACAACTCACACCAAAAATTATGAGGGTAGAGTGCATGATAACAAACCTACTAGAGCCATTTAAATAAAAATCAAAATTAATTATTATTGAGTTTGGATGGATAAGGACTTTGCTAAAATTGTTCTTTTAGCTACATTTATGGAGAGTGCTCAACCTCTTCGTACCATCTACGGTTTATGTCACAATGTATTGTCTCTTTGAACTAGCACAAAAAAGAGTTATCATTATATGCAACAAAAGCAAAACCAATGATGTGGACTCTGGATCTCCGATCTTTGAGAAGTTTGTTTTTCTGACATGAGTTTTTATTGTGGGACCAACAAAAGTTAGTTTGACTATATCCTTACCATTTTCATCTCCATCAACATTTTTTTACATGTCGTGTTAAAAGAATCTTTCAACTTAGACATCTCAACGTGCTCCCTTATTTTGCTCCCACATGTTCGTCTAGATAGTTCTGACATGGCAGGACAGAAAAGGTCAATTATCAGGCTTCTTTAGATGCGTCCCAACCGTCGAAATGTGTGCGGACACTTAAATCCGTCCCCGAATAAGCTACTCACTATTGTTATAAGGTAGACAAGTGAGCATGAAATTTTTTGAGGCAAATATACCTTCGACTAAGTCATTGAACACCTTGGAGGTCATCAAGATCTGGTGGGCATAATGTGGCACGACTGGGAAGCTAGATAATGCAGGAAATAGAGTTGGCGACTACGGACGATCGGTGTGTGACGCCAACCTCCTTGGCATGCCATGGAAAGGGATGAACTACAACATATATAGAGAGGCATGTATCAAGTGTTGGGTTCTACCGTAGGGTGCGTCGACTGCAAATTAAAATTTTCCTACGCGCAGAACATCCAGGAACATGCTAAGGGAGATGGATCACATATTGTTACCACTAGACGCGCGGTGCCGTGCAGCGGAAGTAGAGTTGGGGCAACGTCTTCCCGGAGTCGTCTCCTCTTCGTTGATCTCCCACGTAGCCAATCGGATCCCGCGAACAGGTTCGCCGGAGGAGCGGCGCAAGTGCATCGCCTCTAACGGTATCTGCACGTGCAGGAGCAACGTCGTGTGGCGGACTGCTAGGTCCGATCACACAACTGGTGGCGAGGGGAGGTGTCTAGTTGCAACACATGCAAAGACCTAATGACGACGCCGAAGAGATCAACTTCATGAGTGTGTCACACCCCCAATATATATAGGCACCTGTTGCGGGCTCAACACTTGGGCCTCACACGGACCCTAAAGCCCAAAGTCTGTTCGGTCTGTATCTGAGTCCGAGTAGGACCAAGTGTGACTTGTGGAGTCGGATCCAACCTCACAGGTTCCTTCCCTAAGCGCGCGCCCCTTAGGTTTGAGTTGGCTTGGTCACAGTTCGTATCACCTCCGACATGTACGGCTGGTAGCGGCCTCTAGCATGGCGTGCCGACCACCAAGCAGACTATGAAGCTGGTTAGCAAACCTGTACAACATGTCACACTTCATTCCCTTTGCCACATGATATATGTTGTCTAGCTCAAGGCGGGTCTGTCATCCTTGTGCTAGCCTGACCTCTTTCTCGCTTCAGTGATACGGACCCAAACCGGATTATCTAATAATCATTGTCGCATGGCCATGCTTATCCTCGTCAGATCACACGAGGGGCCCAGGGTATGTCTCTCCTGATCGGAAGGGCAAATCCCATCTTGCTCGACCACTTCTCGCAACATGGGCCTGGACAAGCCCGAAACCTACCTTTGTAACTACCCAGTCACGGAGTAGCATTTGGTCGGCCCAAAGCAAGTCTGTCACCATCCCGTGTACATGCGTCAGCTCAGGTCTTAGGACTTAGAACGTATGTTGTACTAGAGACTCACAGATGACATATCGCTGCGTCTCATAGTTGGGTCTGTCCGACTCGGACCTTATCTTGACTCGGATCCAACTACGTCAAAGCTGACCAGACCTTTCCAAGTCCATATTATCCGGCTAGCATCTAATGCTCCATGGCTAGTGAGACCGAGCCATCCACCGTGTCATATGCTAGTCTAGTCCGATGTGTGCCCACACGTCACTTGCGACTAAGGACAATTTAGTATGTATCATACAACACAAGATCTCACAGACAAGCCACGTACTTGCCAACAAGTGTCATTGATTACATCCAGGGCATATCTCCAACATCAAGTTCCTGTGATGCAGCCATGATGGTGGTCGGATAGAATGTAGGAAGCTTGCATAAGGCTAGAGCAAGATGGGGTAAGACAAAGAATGGGTCAGCAGAGAAAAGTGATTGTCTCGTGTTAGAGGTGGGAGCAGACGACGCGGACAGGGTGTGTGCATCATAAAATGTCCCCTGGCACAAATACTGGGTGGATGAAGTGAGCTCTATATTTCCTCAGACAACCTCAAAACATGGTGGTTGTGGGGCAGTTTTTACCATGCGCTCTAAATTTTATGAGGATTTAGTGCATGATAAATAATTTGATAGAGCATTTCAATAATCACTCAGAAAACAATTATTATGGAGTTCAAGTGGATATGACTTTGCTAAAATTGTTGTTAAAGGGTATATCTATGGAGAGTGTTCAACCTCTTTGTATCATCTACAGTCGATGTTACATCATATCGTCTCTTTGAACTAACACTGAATGGGAGAGTTATCATTATATACAACAAAATGCAAGACTAATGATGTATACTACATATATTCGATCTTTGTGAAGTTTTTTTTGAAAGTGTTTTTTTGCAGAATCAATAAAAGTTAATTTCACTATATTCTTACCTTTTGCCATCTTCATCAACAATTATTCTATGTGTCGTGATAAAAAAATTATCAGTTAGACATCTTCAGCGGGCTCCCTCACATTGCCCCCTTTGTTCGTTTCGACAATTTGGACATAGCATGAAGAAAAAAGGTCGACCGGCAAACTCCTCCAAATGCAGTCCAAACGTCCAGATTGTACACGGATGGTTGAATTCGTTCCATCTGTGGGGAGGAATGAGACTATACTGGCAGTCAACGAATGCTTAAATCCGCCCAAAAATAAGGTAATCGATACCACTATAATAATTGTGCGGATGCAATTTTTGCAGACATGTCTGCCTACATCCCCTAGCAGGATTACCTCCCTGGGGAAGTATTTGGTGCACCCATCTATATGGTGCCTGATACGTCTCCAACGAATCTACTTTTCCTAACGCTTTTCCTCTTGTTTTGGACTCTAATTTGCATGATTTGAATGAAACTAACCCCGGACGAACGCTGTTTTCAGCAGAACTACCATGATGTTGTTTTTGTGCAGAAATAAAAGTTCTCGGAATGGAACGAAACTTTGCGAGGAATTTTTATACAATAAAAGAAAAATACCGGAGCCAAGAACTACCGGAGGGGGGCACCTGGGTGGGCACAGCCCACAAGGGCGCCCCCCTCCAGGTGCACCCAGGTGGGTTGTCCCCACCTGGTGGCCCCGTTGACCTCAACCCTGACACTATATATTTACATTTACGAAGAAAAAAATCAAGGAGAAATAATTACCATGATCTATGAGATGGAGCTGCCGTCACCTCCTATTCTTCATCGGGAGGCTAGATCTGGAGTCCGTTTGGGACTCCGGAGAGGGGGATCGTCGTACTTCGTCATCACCAACCATTCTCCATCGCCAATTCCATGATGCTCCCCACAGGAAGTGAGTAATTCCTTTTTAGGCTCGCTGGTCGGTGAGGAGTTGGATGAGATTCATCATGTAACCTAGTTAGTTTTGTTAGGGCCGATCCCTAGTATCCACTATGTTATGAGATTGATGTTGCTATGACTTTGCCATGCTTAATGGTTGTCACTTTGGGCCCGGGTGCCATGGTTTCAGATCTGAACCGTTTATGTTATCACCATTATATCCATGTTCTAGATCTAATCTTGCAAGTTATAGTCACCTACTACGTGTTATGATCCAGCAACCCCGGAGTGACAATAGTCGGGACCACTTCGGTGATGACCGTAGTTTGAGGAGTTCATGTATTCACTATGTGTTAATGCTTTGTTCTGGTTCTCAATTAAAAGGTGGCCTTAATTGTTGGGGAACGTAGTATTTCAAAAAAATTCCTACGATCACGCAAGATCTATCCACTAGATGCATAGCAACGAGAGGGGAGAGTGTGTCTACGTACCCTCGTAGACCGAAAGCGGAAGCGTCTAGTGACGCGGTTGATGTAGTCGAACGTCTTCGCGATCCAACCGATCAAGCACCGAACGTACGACACCTCCGGGTTCAGCACACGTTCTGCTCGATGACATCCCAAGAGCTCTTGATCCAGTTGAGCTTCACGGGAGAGTTTCGTCAGCACGACGGCGTGGTGACGGAGGTGATGAAGCTATCGGCGCAGGGCTTCGCCTAAGCACTGCAACGGTATGACCGAGGTGTGTTTCTATGGAGGGGGCACCGCACACGGCTAGAATAATGTTTCTTGTGTGTCTTTGGGTGCCCCCTTCCCCCGTATATAAAGGAGCAAGGGGGAGGTACGGCTATGTGACGCCCCCGATTTGTCCGTACACTAATCATGCACGCAAATGTGTACGGCCAAGATCAAGGACTCACTGGTAGATATCACAACACAACTCTAAAAGTAAAATAAGTCATACAAGCTTCATATTACAAGCCAGGGGCCTCGAGGGCTCGAATACAAGTGCTCGATCATAGACAAGTCAGCGGAAGCAACAAATATCTGAGTACAAACATAAAGTTAAACAAGGTGCCATAAGATGGCTAGCACAAACTGGGATACAGATCGAAAGAGGAGCAAGCCTCCTGCCTGGGATCCTCCTAACTACTCCTGGTCGTCGTCGGTAGACTACACGTAGTAGTAGGCGCCTCCGGTGTCGTAGGATTCGTCGAAGGTGGCGTCTGGCTCCTGGGCTCCATCATCTGGTCGCGTCATCCAAGAAGAAGGAACAGAAGGGGGAAAGGGGGAGCAAAGCAACCGTGAGTACTCATCCAAAGTACTCGCAAGCTAGGATCTATACTACATATATAATGGTAACAATGATATGGGTAGTATCGGTGGACTGAACTACAGCAAGCCAGAATAAGAGGGGGATAGCTAATCCAATCGAAGACTATGCTTCTGGCAGCCTCCATCTTGCATCAGTAGGATAGAATAGATGGTAAGTTCAACAAGTAACATCAAATAGCATAATCCTACTCGACGATCCTCCCGCACATCACCCTGTGAGAGAGCAACCACCGAGTTATATCTGGAACTCATCTGGGTGTGTTTTATCAAGTGTGCGGTTCTAGTTATCATGAGGTCGGAATACAACTCCGGGTCGTCCTTTTACCGAGGGACACGACTATTCGAATAGATTAACTTCCCTGCAGGGGTGCACCACATAACCCAGCACGCTTGATCCCATTTGGCCGGACACACTTTCCAGGGTCATGCCCGGCCTCGGAAGATCAACACGTCGCAGCCCTACCTAAGCACAACAGAGAGGTCAGGACGCCGGTCTAAGTCCTAGGTGCGCAGGGGTCCGGGCCCATCGCCCAACGCACACATGCACGTTGCGTACGCAGCCGGTGAGCAGACCTAGCAACCTCCATTACTAAGGAAGTTGCGTTACACGGTCCAACCCGGCGCGCGCCGCTCAATCGCTGACGTCAAGAAGGCTTCGGCTGATACCACGACGTCGAGTACCCATAACTATTCCCACGTAGCTGGTTAGTGCGTATAGGCCAACGGCCAGACTCAGATCAAATATCCAAACTCGTTAATCGTGTTATTATGAAATAACCGCGGACAACGACCAGGGCCAGGCCACCTCTCCACTGGGTGTCTCAACCTGCCCTGCCGCTCCGCCACAAAGATCCACACAGAGGGCCATCGGGAAAGTATGTCCTTTCAGCCCCCAATCCGTGAATCAACCGCGGGTACTCAACGAGTCGACCCGACTTTAGTCACATCAAGTATCATGTATAAGTGTATGTAGTATATACCCCTGATCACCCCCAAGTGACCACGGCCCAATAGAATAGCAGGGCAGACGGACAAGGGTGTAGGGCCACTGATGGAAAACTAGCATCCTATGCTAAGCATTTAGGATTGCGGGTAAAGTATCAACAGTGGTAGCAACAATGACAGGCTATGCAGCAGAATAGGAGTATCGAAAGCAGTAACATGCTACACTACTCTAATGCAAGCAGTAGAGAGAAGAATAGGCGATATCAGGTTGACCAAGGGGGGGGGGGCTTGTCTGGAAGCTCGGCAGCCAAAGTGGGGTCGTCAACACCGTAGTCGATCGGGGTAGCAGCAGCGTCGGTCTCGTAGTCTACCGGAGAGAAGAGGGGGAAGAAACAGTGAATACAATGCAAACAGATGCATGACGATGCATGACATGACATGTAACGGTGCTAGGTGTGCCCTAACGCAGTATCGGGTGATACTGACGAAGGGGGGAAACATCCGGGAAAGTATTCTCGGTGTTTCGCGTTTTCGGGCGGATGAAAAGGAGGGGGAAAGTTGCGGGTTTGGTATGATAGAGGTGTGTGGTGGACGAACAGACCGCGTATTCGGATTCGTCTCGTCGTTCTGAGCAACTTTCATATATAAAGTATTTTCATCCGAGTTACGGTTTATTTTATATTAATTTTTAAAGATTTAAATCATTTTCTAATTTATTAATTATTAAATAAATCAACATTATCCAGAATAGTGCATGCTGACGTCAGCATGACGTCAGCAGTCAACAGAATGTTGACTGGTCAAACTGACGTGTGGGGCCCGCGTGTCATTGGCTGTAATCTAACTAACAATTTAGTTAGATTAATTATGATTTAGATAATTACTGATTAGGTTAATTACTAATTAGATTATTAATTAAGTTAATTAATTAATCTAATTATTTATCTATTTTTTTATTTTTTATCCCTTTTTTTAAACGTTTCTGGGGGCGGGGACCCTTGTCATAGGGCCATAGGCCTAGCGGGTTTGGGCGTCGGGCACCTGGGGCGGAGCCCCGTGGGCACGGGCGCTGCCCGCCTCAGTGACGGAGGCCAGCACGGGCGCCGGCGGCCAGGGGCCGCGCGGGCGTGGGCACCGGGTGCCTGCCCGGTCGCGGCTAGGCGAGGCCCCGGCGGGGGCGCACGCCGGCGGGGCGGTTGGCTGCAAGGGGAGGGGGAGTAGGATAGGCGGCGCGGCTGGGCGTCGTGCTCGGCCGGAGCGGCGCCGGGCGCAGCGGGCGCCGGTGAGGGGCGGAGCTGCGCGGGTGGCCGGAGCTGGCCAGGGTGAGGGCGAGGTGGCGTACGGGAGGAGAAGTGGGGCACAACAGGGGGGCGCATGGGGCGGCGGAGACGCAGCCGGGCGCGGCGCTGGCACGGTCAGGCGCAATGCGCCTGCGGTTGTGGCCGCGGCCGCGACAGCATTAGCAAGGGAGGGCGCGC
>LR738711.1:250885465-251075007 GCA_902687465.1 Secale cereale
GTTCCGGTAACCCCCTCCCGCACTCCGGTTTTACCCGATAACACCCGGAACACTTCCGGTGTCCGAATATAGTCCTCCAATATATTAATCTTTATGTATCGGACATTCCGAGACTCCTCGTCATGTTCGTGATCTCATCCGGGACTCCGAACTACCTTCGGTACATCAAAACTCATAAACTCTTAATACCGATCGTCATCAAACATTAAGCATGCGGACCCTACGAGTTCGAGAACTATGTAGACATGATTGAGACACATCTCCGGTCAATAACCAATAGTGGAACCTAGATGCTCATATTGGCTCCTACATATTCTACGAAGATCTTTATCGGTCAAACCGCATAACAACATACGTTGTTCCCTTTGTCATCGGTATGTTACTTGCCCGAGATTCGATCGTCGGTATCTCAATACCTAGTTCAATCTCGTTACCGGCAAGTCTCTTTACTCGTTCCGTAATACATCATCTCGTGGCTAACTCAGTAGTCATTTGCTTGCAAGGCTTATTATGATGTGTATTACCGAGAGGGCCCAGAGATAACTCTCTGACATTCGGAGTGACAAATCATATTCTTGATCTATGTCAACACCACGAACACCTTCGGAGACACCTGTAGAGCATCTATAATCACCCAGTTACGTTTTTACGTTTGATAGCACACAAGGTGTTCCTCCGGTATTCGGGAGTTGCATAATATCATAGTCATAGGAACATGTATAAGTCATGAAGAAAGCAATAGCAGTAAAACTAAACGATCATACTGCTAAGCTAACGGATGGGTCTTGTCCATCACATCATTATCCTAATGATGTGATATCATTGATCAAATGACAACTCATGTCTATGGCTAGGGAACATAACCAACTTTGATCAATGAGCTAGTCTAGTAGAAGCATACTAGGGACATACCGTTTTGTCTATGTATTCACACATGTACTAAGTTTCCGGTTAATACAATTCTAGCATGAATAAAAGACATTTATCATGATATAAGGAAATGCAAATAACATCTTTATTATTGCCTCTAGGGCATATTTCCTTCAGTCTCCCACTTGAACTAGAGTCAATAATCTAGATTACAAAGCAATGATTCTAATACCCATGGAGTCTTGGTGCTGATCATGTTTTGCCCGTGGAAGAGGCTTAGTCAACGGGTCTTTGACATTCAAATCCGTATGTATCTTGCAAATTTCTATGTCTCCCTCCTTGACTTGATCACGGATGGAACTGAAGCGTCTTTGATGTTCTTTGTTCTCTTGTGAAACCTGGATTCCTTCGCCAAGGCTATTGCTCCAGTATTGTCACAACATATTTTCTTTGGACCCGATGCACCAGGTATTACACCTAGATCGGATATGAACTCCTTCATCCATACTCCTTCATTTGCTGCTTCCGAAGCAGCTATGTATTCTGCTTCACACGTAGATCCCGCCACGATGCTCTGCTTGGAACTGCACCAACTGATAGCTCCACCGTTCAATAAAAATACATATCCGGTTTGTGACTTAGAGTCATCCGAATCAGTGTCAAAGCTTGAATCGACGTAACCGTTTACGACGAGCTCTTTGTCACTTCCATAAATGAGAAACATATCCTTTGTCCTTTTCAGGTACTTCAGGATGTTCTTGACAGCTGTCCAGTGATCAACTCTTGGATTACTTGGTAACTCCCTGATAAACTTATAGCAAGGCACACATTAGGTCTGGTACACAGCATTGCATACATGATAGATCCTATGGCTGAGGCATAGGGAATGACTTTCATTTTCTCTCTAGCTTCTGCAGTGGTCGGGCATTGAGTCTTACTCAACTTCACACCTTATAACACAGGCAAGAACCCTTTCTTTGACTAGTCCATTTTTAACTTCTTCAAAACTATATCAAGGTATGTGCTTTGTGAAAGTCCAATTAAGCGTCTTGATCTATCTCTATAGATCTTGATGCCCAATATGTAAGCAGCTTCACCGAGGTCTTTCACTGAAAAATTCTTATCCAAGTATTCTTTTATGCCATGCAGAGATTCTATATCATTTCCAATCAATAATATGTCATCCACATATAATATCAGAAATGCTACAGAGCTCCCACTCACTTTCTTGTAAATACAGGATTCTCCAAAAGTCTGTATAAAACCATATGCTTTGATCACCTCATCAAAGCGTATATTCCAACTCCGAGATGCTTGCACCAGTCCATAGATGGATCGCTGGAGCTTGCACACTTTGTTAGCACCTTTAGGATCGACAAAACCTTCTGGTTGCATGATATACAACTCCTTTTTGAGATATCCATTCAGGAAAGAAGTTTTGACATCCATTTGCCAGATTTCATAATCATAAAATGCGGCAATTGCTAACATGATTCGGACAGACTTAAGCATCGCTACGGGTGAGAAAGTCTCATCGTAGTCAACTCCTTGAACTTGTCGAAAACCTTTCGACAAGTCGAGCTTTGTAAATAGTAACATTACTGTCAGCGTCGGTCTTCCTAGAAGATCCATTTATTTTTAATGGCTTGCCGATCATCGGGGAAGTCAACCAAAGTCCACACTTTTTTCTCATATACATGGATCCCATCTCAGATTTCATGGCCTCAAGCCATTTTGCGGAATCTGGGATCATCATCGCTTCCTCATAGTTCGTAGGTTCATCATGGTCTAGTAACATGACTTCCAGAACTGGGTTGCCGTACCACTCTAGTGCGGAATGTACTCTGGTTGATATACGAAGTTCAGCGGTAACTTGATCCGAAGTTTCATGATCATCATCATTAGCTTTCTCACTAATTGGTGTAGGAATCACTCGAACTAGTTTCTCTGAGGTACAATTACCTTATCAAGTTCCACTTTCCTCCCACTCACTTCTTTCGAGAGAAACTCCTTCTCTAGAAATGATCCATTCTTAGCAACGAATAACTTGCCTTCGGATCTGTGATAGAAGGTGTACCCAACAGTCTCCTTTGGGTATCCTATGAAGACACATTTCTCCGACTTGGGTTCGAGCTTATCAGGTTGAAGCTTTTTCACATAAGCATCGCAGCCCCAAACTTTAAGAAACGACAACTTTGGTTTCTTGCCAAACCACAGTTCATAAGGCGTCATCTCAACAGATTTAGATGGTGCCCTATTTAACGTGAATGCAACTATCTCTAAAGCATAACCCCAAAATGATAGTGGTAAATCGGCAAGAGACATCAAAGATTGCACCATATCTAATAAAGGATGGTTACGACGTTCGGACACACCATTATGCTGTGGTGTTCCGGGTGGCGTGAGTTGTGAAACTATTCCACATTGTTTCGAATGAAGACCAAACTCGTAACTCAAATATTCGCCTCCACGATCAGATCGTAGAAACTTTATTTTATTGTTACGATGATCCTCTACTTCACTCTGAAATTCTTTGATTTTTTCAAATTTTTCAGACTTGTGCTTCATCTAGTAGATATACCCATATCTGCTCAAATCATCAGTGAAGGTCAGAAAATAACGTACCCGCCGCGAGCCTCAACACTCATCGGTCCACATACATCAGTATGTATGATTACCAACAAATTTTTTGCTCGCTCCATTGTTCCAGAGAACGGAGTTTTAGTCATCTAGCCCATGAGGCATGGTTCGCAAGCACCATGTGATTCATAATCAAGTGATTCCAAAAGTCCATCACTATGGAGTTTCTTCATGTTCTTTACACTAGTATGACCTAAACGGCAGTGCCACAAATAAGTTGCACTATCATTATTAACCTTGCATGTTTTGGCTTCAATATTATGAATATGTGTATTACTACGATCGAGATCCAACAAGAATAGACCACTCTTCAAGGGTGCATGCCCATAAAATATATTATTCATATAAATAGAACAACAATTATTCTCAGATTTAAATGAATAACCGTCTCACAATAAACAAGATCCAGATATAATGTTCATGCTTAACGCTGGCACCAAATAACAATTATTCAGGTCTAAAACTAATCCCGAAGGTAGATGTAGAGGTAGCATGCCCACGACGGTCACATCGACTTTGGAACCATTTCCCACGCGCATCGTCACCTCGTCCTTAGCCAATCTTCGTTTAATCCGTAGCCCCTGTTTCGAGTTACAAATATTAGCAATCGAACAGGTATCAAATACCCAGGTGCTACTACGAGCATTAGTAAGGTACACATCAATAACATGTATATCACATATACCTTTGTTCACCTTGCCATCCTTCTTATCCGCCAAATACTTGGGGCAGTTCCGCTTCCAGTGTCCAGTCCCTTTGAAGCAGAAGCACTCAGTTTCAGGCTTGGCTCCAGACTTGGGTTTCTTCGTGGGAGTAGCAACTGTCTTGCTATTCTTCTTAAAGTTCCACTTCTTTCCCTTGCCCTTTTTCGTGAAACTAGTGGTCTTGTTAACCATCAACACTTGATGCTCCTTTTTGATTTCTACTTCCGCAGCTTTGAGCCTAGCGAAGAGCTCGGGCATTGTCTTCTGCATCCCTTGCATGTTATAGTTCATCACGAAGCCTTTATAGCTTGGTGGCAGTGATTGAAGAACTCTATCAATAACACTATCTTCGTCAACTTTCCATCCAAGTTGAGTCATATGATTGTAGTACCCAGACATTCTGAGCAAGTGTTCACTGATAGAACTATTCTTCTCCATCTTGCAGCTGTAGAACTTATTGGAAATTTCATATTTCTCAATCCGGACATTTGCTTGAAATATTAACTTCAACTCCTGGAACATCTCATATGCTCCATGACGTTCAAAACGTCGTTGAAGTCCCGGTTCTAAGCCGTAAAGCATGGCACACTGAACTATCGTGTAGTCATCAGATCGTGTCTGCGAGACGTTCAAAGCGTCTACATTAGCGGGAGGGGGCTTGTCACCTAGCGGTGCTTCAAGGACATAATTCCTCTGTGCAACAATTAGGATAATCCTCAAGTTACGGACCCAGTCCGTGTAATTGCTACCATCATCTTTCAACTTAGCTTTCTCTAGGAACGCATTAAAATTCAAGGGAACGGTGGCACGGGCCATTGATCTACAACAACATAAATATGCAAAAACTATCAGGACTAAGTTCATGATAAATTCAAGTTCAATTAATCATATTACTAAAGAACTCCCACTTAGATAGACGTCCCTCTAGTCATCTAAATGATCATGTGATCCAAATCAACTAAACCATGTCCGATCATCACGTGAGATGGAGTAGTTTTCAATGGTGAACATCTTATGTTGATCATATCTACTATATGATTCACGCTCGACCTTCCGGTCTCCAGTGTTACGAGGCCATGTCTGTACATGCTAGGCTCGTCAAGTTTAACCCGAGTATTCTACGTGCGCAAAACTGGCTTGCACCCGTTGTATGTGAACGTAGAGCTTATCACACCCAATCTTCATGTGGTGTCTCAGCACGACGAACTTTTGCAACGGTGCATACTTAGGGAGAACATTTGTACCTTGAAATTTTGTAAGGGATCTTATAATGCTACCGCCGTACTAAGAAAAATAAGAAGCATAATAAGATAAACATCACATGCAATCAAAATATGTGACATCATATGGCCATCATCATCTTGTGCTTTTGATCTCCATCTCCAAGGCACCGTCATGATCACCATTGTTACCGGTGCGACACCTTGATCTCCATCGTAGCATTGTTGTCGTCTCGCCAACTATTGCTTCCACGACTATCGCTAACGCTTATGATAAAGTAAAGCAATTACATGGCGATTGTATTTCATACAATAAAGCGACAACCATATGGCCCCTGCTAGTTGCCCATAAGTTTACAAAACATGATCATCTCATACAATAACGTATAACTCATCATGTATTGACCATATCACATCACAACATGCCCTGCAAAAACAAGTTAGACGTCCTCTACTTTGTTGTTGCAAGTTTTACGTGGCTGCTACGGGCTTAGCAAGAACCGTTCTTACCTACGCATACAAAAACCACAACGATTTTTCGTCAAGTATGTGATGTTTTAACCTTCACAAGGACCGGGCGTAGCCACACTCGATTCAACTAAAGTGAGAGAGACAGACACCCGCCAGTCACATTTAAGCAACGGGTGCTCGTAACGGTGAAACCAGTCTCGCGTAAGCGTACGCGTAATGTCGGTCCGGGCCGCTTCATCTCACAATACAGCCGAATCAAAGTATGACATGCTGGTAAGCAGTATGACTATTATCGCCCACAACTCATTGTGTTCTGCATATCACCTACGCATAGACCTGGCTCATGATGCCAGTGTTGGGGAACGTAGTATTTCAAAAAAAAATCCTACGATCATGCAAGATCTATCTACTAGATGCATAGCAACGAGAGGGGAGAGTGTCAGGCCCAAGATGCGATTCTATCCCGATCACGTGACACTTACGTGATTGGGGCACAATCGTATTTCGGGCGCTTAGCAAGATGGATATCATTACATCATACCATTACATACATACATGGGGAATACAACAATACATACAAGTCACATGAATACAACAACATCAATACAAGGCATCCGACTACGGATGCAAACATGAAAAGCACAACGACATCCATCTGCTATCCCAGGCTGCCAACCCGGAACCTAACCCAAGACTGAAGAAGAAGAAGAAGAAGAAGAAGAAGAAGAAGAAGAAGAAGAAGAAGAAGAAGAAGAAGAAGAAGAAGAAAGAACTCCAACACAACGGACATCGCTCTCACGTCAAGTCACCGGAAACCTGCACCTGCAACTGTTGTTGTAGTATCTGTGAGCCACGGGGACTCAGCAATCCCATAACCATGGGTATCAAGACTAGCAAAGCTTAATGGGTAGGAAGAGCTAAAGTGGTGAGGTTGCAGCAGCGGCTAAGCAATATGTATGGTGGCTAACTTACGAGCACCAGAATAAGATGGGCATCTACGCAAACGGTCGCAAACTAGTAGTGATCGCTAAAGATCCTGAACTACATACGAGTCAAACATAACCCCACCGTGTTCTCTTCTCAAAGTGAAAAGAGACAATCACGGTTACTCACACAGTTGTGTGTTTTATCTCGGATCCTCTGTCAAGTTTTCTTCAACCGGACATTAACAAATTCCAATCTGCCACATAACCGCGGGCACGGCTTTCGAAAGATCATAACCCTGCAGGGGTGTCCCAACTTAGCCCATCACAAGCTCTCACGATCAGTAGAAGTAATAATAATATTACCCCTTATCTTAGGGACAATCCGATCAGGCTCGGCATCCCGGTGCACAAGACATTTCGACAATGGTAAAACAAGTCCAGCAAGACCTCCCGGTGTGTCGACACCCTGATAGTAGCCGTGCGTATCTCGTCTCAGGCCACGATCAGATGGGTGATCCTATATGAGCCAATCCTCGAGTTTCCCCATGGTGGCCCCGCATAACCCTCGTTTGGGACCAACACCATCAGCACTGGCCCCCCTGCTATGTAGAAAGAATACTCGGGGACGCGACCCCCTGTGCAATTTAATTAATTAATTAAGTTGTTATTATGAGGCAAATTAAAACCAATGTTGGGACTTGCTGGAGGAGTGTTATTCAAAGACGAACTGTCAAGGGGTCCCCATATACCCAACCGTGTAAGGAACGCAGAATCAAGGAACATAACGCCGGTTTATCGGCTCCTAAGGTGGCATGAGTGGAACAAAACACCGAGCAAAAGGCCAAGTCTTCCACCCATGCCCAGTATATAGGTGTGTTAAAATATATATCAGATATATTGTGATATTCCCAAAGCATCAAGTTCCAACATGGAACAAACTTCATCTTCACCTGCAACTAACAATGCTATAAGAGGGGCTGAGCAAGCGGGTAACATAGCCAAACAACGGTTTGCTAGGAAGGTGTCAAGGTTAGAGGTTTCATGGCAACAAGGAGAGGGGCTGACAATAAAGATGGGTAGCGCGACATATAACGATAACATCGAGACAACTAAGCATGGCAATGATAGTAAAGGTATCCAAGGTGATGGTCATCTTGCCTGAGATCCCGCAAGGAAGAAGAACTGTTCCGTGAAGAAGACGAAGAAGAAGCCTTGAAGACGAACCACGGGTAGACGAACGAATCCTCACGATCGCAACGGAACAAGCACTAACGAGAAGAAGCAAGCAACACGGTAAACACACCACACAAGACATGACAAGATGCTCAACCAAGTATGATGCAAGACAAGTCTATATATGATGCAATACATGGCAAGGGATGAAGCACACAAGAACAACACAAGTCAACAAGTTTAAATGAGGCCGGAATCCACATATATCAAATCCGGTAAGTCCTCATATGCATAATTTGAAATTAGTACAGATCTGAACAAACTTTAAGTTAAAGTGGTTAAACAGCAAGTTAACATGCACCATGATGATCCACAAGAAATTCTAGTCAAGTTTCATATAAAGCTTGTTTAATTCGGAGCTACGGCCTAGAAGATATGAGCAAAACATGACAATCATGGCAACGGTGCAAGATGCACCCAAACATCAAGCAAACACACTCTAAACAGATATTCAACATGATATTGTGCTTCTACATGCAAAATCACACAAGTTTCATATAGGGCACGCTCAAAACGAAGCAACGGGCTAAGAGATACGAGCAATACAAGTTACAATGCAAAGCTGAAGTTAACAGCCACATAGCAACTTTGGAGCAAGGTAAATATAAGCTACATCAAGAAAGCATGATAACAAGAAGCATGGATGTGAAATAGACATGTTACTTAACAAGCATGAACTTAGAACACACCCGAAAGCTTGCTGGAATATAATTTAACAAGCATGACAAGTTGCAATAAATTTATCCAGACTTAGCCAAAATCTGGGAAGGCAAAAACATCATCATGATGCTTCCTTCGGAGGCACAAAACAACAAGCATATCAACTCCAGTAAGCATATAAAGATCATGGACATGTAGTAGACATAGCATACAACAAACAACTCCATTGGAGCAACTCCATAGGAGGCATGGATCAATAGCAACAAGCTACACCAAATTGATCATGCTGATAAAAACCTGACAGGTATAATTTGTAGCAACTTGAGAGCAAGAAATAAATAAGCTACAGCAGGCCATATGTGCAAGTAAGGGCATGAATGGATAGAAAATAACATGGACAACAAGACATGATCATTAGCCACTCCAAAACAACCATGGATTTGAGCGGGGCATCAAGCCAACATAGCATCAGGTTATAATAGATTCCAGACTTAGCAGTTTTTTCACTAAGCATAAAACAACAACAACAACATGGCATGTTTACAAGCTTGTTTAAGTCACATCAAAGCAGATCATGGAAAATGGATTGCACCACAGCAAAGACCATATGATTGTGCTTCTAAAACATATAGACATGTGACATGAAGACAAACACATGAATAACAATGAGCAAGTGAAAACAACATCTCATAACAAGTTTCGGCACTTAACAGCCAAATGCACTTTTGCAACAGAGATTAACATGCAATATGGCTCCTAACATGAATGCTACAACAACCATCATGTAGAGCACTTCACAATGAACATTTTGACATATCATATGCTCCATTTAGATAAACATGCACCAAGTTATCATATCTCAAACATGGCATCAAATTAACAAGTAACAACAGTTTATAACAAGTAGCACTCTTGCAACAGAGATTAGGGCATCTAGTTGAACTCAAACAAGCATGCCACAATGGAACAAATTGTATAGCATATCACCACGATCATTTTGACATATCATTCACTCAATTTGGATAAGCACACAAAAAGTTACAGCCACATGAACATAGCAACATATTATGCAATTTCTGGGACTTGATCATATTTTTACAGAGAAAAGTGAGCGGTGGATAACTAAACTATGTGCGGGCGAGAGATAGATGGGGATTGCTCACCAGAGTGGGCTCGGCCCGGAGCGAAGTAGGCCCGGCAGGATGGGGGCGGTGTAGCAGGTGGGCCTCAATGGAGTGGGCCGAGCCTTGGAGGAGAGGAGGCAGGCCTGAGGGAGCCGGGCCAGGCTTGCGGCTGGGCCTTGGGGGCATGGGCCCAGGAGGGAGGTGGATGCGGTCGTCGCCTTCGCCCGATCGAACGAGGCCGAGCGAGGCCATGGCAGGCGGCGGCGGGATTGAACGGCGGCGGACGGCGGCTCGAGGCGCCGGCGAGGAGAGGCCGGGACGGATGGATCTGGGGGCAAGAGTCCCAGATCCACAGGCGATGGAGGCCGGCGAGGCTCCTCCGGGCGGCGGCGTGCTCCTGTAGGAGGAGAGGCTGGCGAGGCGAGTGCAGCTCCAGCGAGGCTCCTCTCGGGCGGCAGAACCCAGGCGGCGGCGGGGCTGACCTCCGATGGCCGATGGCGAGGCACCGGAGGCACAGACGAGGAGATCGAGCGGAGGGAGACGGCTTCGGCCGGCGGCAGCGACTCTGGCCCGCGCGGGCCCCGGATGGGTTCCGCGGGCCGGCGGCGAGGTGGGCGCTGGCGGGGGTGACGTGGCGAGCCGTGATTGGCTGAGGACGGCGGCGCGGCTGAGGTGGCGTGTGCTGATAGGCTGGGGTGATGTGGCCGGTGGGGTGGGCACGTCCAGAGGCGGAGCGGACATGTCCTGAGGCGGGGGGAGGAAGAGGACTAGGGTTTCGCTGCGAATTTGGACGGGGGAGACTCTTTTATAGGTAGAGGGAGCTAGGAGAGTCCAAATGAGGAGCGGTTCGCAGCCACGCAATCGTGATCGAACGACCAAGAGCATGGAGGGGTTAGAATGGGCTTGGTGGGCTGTGTGATAGGGGTGCTGGGCCAAAAGAGAGAAGGTTTCCGACGGTTAACATGGTTAACCGTTGGGCTATCAAACGAACTCCGAACGCGACGAAACTTGACAGGCGGCCTGTCTACACTATAATAAGACCACATGCCAAGTTTCACCCCATTCCGAGAACATTTTCTAGCCACTCATAAAATAAATAATCGGAGGTGCCGCGGGCACGCGCAAGTGTGTCTGGGCTCAAAACGGACAACGGAAAGGACGGGCGGACTCGCGCGGATGCAAGTTTTGAAAACATGAGGATGCAACACACATGATGACATGGCAAGATGCAACACGCAAGAAGATGACATGGCAACGACATCAAATAACTAGCTGACACATGGCGCACTGGTCTCGGGGTGTCACAACACTCCCCTACTAATAAGAGATCTCGTCCCGAGATCTTAGGAACGAGACGGAAGGGAAAAAGGAAGAACAAAGTTCTTCAAGGTCAAAAGAGTGAAAACAAAGAACCTTGAGAGGTTGAACAATATGAGAGAAGGGTACAACAGAGATGAACGAAGTTGCAAAAACTTCGTTAGACAAGAGGAAGAAGGAATACGACGAGAAACCAAAAGGTTGAAGGAATAAGAATGAATTCGAAACCACTCCGGTTAATAAGAGATAGAAAAGGAATCTCCATGAAGGAATTCGGGCAGCACTCCGGCTGAAACTGAAAGAATTAGCACACCGGTTGAACATGAATGAAATAGGACAAGACCCTGAGAAGATGAAATGAAAACATGACGAGACAAACAAGAAAATGCCTCCGGAAGAATTAAAGAATGGAATGAGAAGAACAGAGAAGAAGATGACAACTTCCACCACGGGTGAATTGAAAGAGGATCTTCAAAGAAAGACTCGAACGGAGTTGTTGAGAAAATCAACAACAAAATAATAAGCTTGTTGTGGACTTATGGAAATCATCTCAAAACTTGAGGTGAATTACCGCCGCAATGAAAAGATTGAAGAGATGAGGTGAAGGAAGAAATGCAAAACTCCACTTCAAAAGAATAGGGAGAATTGTTTGCACTTCGAGATGCAAAAGAATAATGCTTAAGCTGCTCAAGAAGAATTTAATGAACACTTGAAGAATGAATTACTCATGATGAACCACCATGAAGAACTCTGGTATCAAAGGACGATGAAAATATAAATGAAGATAAAAAGAATATGATTAAAGCCTTGCGATGATTCCAATGGATGATTTAATGAGATAGCCGAGAAACTAAGAACTCCGGAAAGAAAAGATAAAACACTCGGAACTAGAATTTATTCATCAAGAATAAACTCTGAAGGAAGGAATTACTCAACTTGATGAAAAGAATAAGAATTATGTTATGCTTATCCTCCACCAATTAAATTGATGAACAATGGATTCGCATACTACTTATTCCCGTTGAAAAGATTAAAGAGGGATATATCGCGAACTTGCGAAAATCTTCATGGACCACCGGTAGGATTGAAAGAACGATCGAATTGATATGATAGCACCGAAAAAGAACTCTTGAGCTGTAATGCCCCAGATGTAACACTTTCCCAATATGGCAATATATAAACTTTGGCTTCATCAATTCCTTTCCGGGCTTTCTTTCTTTTCGGGTTTCGTCGTTTTTTCATGTGCGTGTGTGCATTTCATCCATGTCATGTTGTCATGTGCATTGCATTGCATTTGTGTTGTCACTTGCATCCGGTACCACTCGTCTCTTCCCGTTGTCCGTTTCGAGTTCCGACGCTCTCACACGTGCCCGTGGCATCCCCGAGTCTTTCTTTCGTTTGTGGCCGTGTAACGTTTCCGGAATGACGTGAGACTTGTCGTACGATGTTGTTTTGGTACGTGTAGGCCGCCTGTCAAGTTTTGTCGCGTTTGGAGTTCGTTTGGTACTCCAACGGTTAACCTAGTGGGCTAAAAGTACCTCCTCTTTGAGGCCCAAGACCCCCTCCACAACAGCCCACCAACCCAGCACAACCCTTCCCATCATCTCGGCCGTCGAATTGTGATCGCATGGCCAAAAAATCGCTCCCCATTTGGACTCTCCTAGCTCCTTGTGCCTATAAAAACGTCCACCCCTCCATTTTCGTCCAAAACCCTAGCTCTCTCCTCCCCGCAGCCACCGGACACTTCGCCGCCGGGCCGGACATGTCCGACTAGGACCTCCGCCCCCACGTGTCGCCTCCCTGTCGGTCCAGCCCCGTGCCCACTTCCCCGCCGCCGTCCGGGCCCGCGAGGCCCGAGGAGGGCCCGCCGCCGCCGCCCTCCGGGCCCGTCGCCTCCACACGACGCCGTGGCGCCTCGAGCGCCCAGCCTCCCTCACCTACCCCGTCACCGGCAGGGCGCGCCGCCGCCGCCCCGGCGACAGGTCGCCCCCAGCCTCGCCATACGCCGCCGCCGCCGCTCGCCATACCCCGCCGCCGCGCCGCGGGCTACAGGCCGCCGCCACCTCCTCTCAACACCTCGCCGCCGGGTGCCCTCCGCCGCCGGGTGCCCTCGCCGGCCGGAGTTGCCGCAGCCTCCGGTCGCCACCGGGAGGGCCAGCCCGATCGAAGCCGCGCCCGCTGATCCCGGTCCAGCCGAGGGCTGCGAACCCTAGCGGGTTCCCGGGCCCCAATCCAGTTCGCCCGCAGACTCGTTTCGCCGATCCGTGTTGACCCGCTCCGCCGACCCGCATTGACCGATCTGAGGTTGACCCCGTTTTCCTCTAAGTCTTTGTTGTTTTTTTGTTGTATGATGCATTCTTGTGACGGCAATAACTTTTTGTGTGTATGTCCGATTTGTGCATATGATATGTCAAAATGACCGTGGTGAAGTGCTCTATGTTTTGTTCCATTGTGTCATGCTTGTTTGAGTCCATCTAGATGTCTTAATCTTCGTGTCAAGAGGGCTACATGTTATAAACTGCTGCTACTAGTTATTTTCATGCCATGTTTGAGATGTGATAACTTGGTGCATGTTTATCCAAATGAAGTAAATGATATGTCAAAATGTTCATCATGAGATGCTCTACATGTTGGTTTCTATAGCATGCATGTTAGAGTTCATATTGCCATGTTTATCTCTGTTGCAAAGTGCATGTGGCTATTAGGTTTTTTAACTTTTACGATATGCCTAGTTGAGGAGCTCGTTGCTATTGTTGTGTTTGTCCCCTTGTTGCATGCCCATATGTTTTAGATTCCCCATCATGTGTTCTTTGATGTGGTGCTAACCATTTGCCATGTTATGCTTTAAGATGACTTAAACATGCTCTCAAACATGCCATGATAATGTTACTGTTTTAACACTTAGTGAAATTTCACTAAGTCTGGAATCTGTAATATCCTGATGCTATCTTTGCTTGTTGTCCTTGGCAAATCCATGTTAGTTTTGGGGTGGCCATTGATCATTCCTTGTTGTATATGTTGTTGTCTATCCATCCGCGCCCTCACTTGCTCATTTGGGTTGCTGTAGCATATTTAATTCTTGCTCCCAAGTTGCCATAAAATATTTCTGTCAGGGTTTTAGTGTCATGTTCAAATTGTTGAAGCTTGTTGCTATTGATCCATGCCTCCTATGGAGATGCTCCAATGGAGTTGTTTGCGGTAGGATATGTCTACTTCATGTCCATGCTTCTTGTCACCATGTTTGAGTGCTGTAGAATATATATATCTTGCTTCCAAGTTGCTATGTGGTTGTTAATTTCAGCTTTGCTTTGTTTCTTGTTTCGGGTGTATCTTTTAGTCCGTTGCTCCGTTTTGAGCGTGGCCTATATGAAACTTGTGTGATTTTGCATGTAGATTCATAATATCATCTTGTTAACATGTTTGGAGTATGTTTGCTTGATGTTTGGGTGCATCTTGCACCGTTGCCATGCTTATCTTGTTTTGATCATATCTTCTAGACCGTAGCTCCGTTTTAAACAAACTTTATATGAAACTTGACTAGAATTTCATGTAGATCATCATGGTGCCTGTTAACTTGCTGTTTAACAACTTTAACTTAAGGTTTGTTCAGATTTGGACTAATTTCAAACTATGCACATGAGGGCTTACCGGATTTGTCTTAGGTAGTTTCCGGCCTCATTTAAACTTGTTGTTCTTATGTTATTTCTCTGTGCTTCCTACCTGGCCTTGTTTTGTATCCTAAATAGACTTGTCTTGCATCCTACTTGCTTGAGTATATTGTCTTGTTCTTGTGCTGTTTCTCTGTGCTTGCTATGTTGTCATGTTGTGCATCCTAAGTGCATCTTCAGTGCTTCCTAAGTGCATCATACATGCATCCTGTAGTTTGCACATTGCACCTTGTTTGATTTCGTGCCTCGTGTGATCTTGTGTTGAGTAGAGCCGGAAGCCGAGACCGAGTACGAGAACGAGGTTACTATCGAGGTTGAGAACGAGGAGCCGTCTTACGATCCCATCGACGACTCGACAGGCAAGATGACCTGACCCAGATATCATTACTATCTTTGCCTATTGCTAGAAGTCTCGCTCTTTAGCTTATTGCCTCGATGCCCATGTTTGTTTGTCAGCCTCCTATTGTAACATGAATCTGTCTAACCACCCTACCTATGCAAACCTTTGATTGGCTACGTAGGCTTCACTCAGCCCCTCTTATAGCATTGCTAGTTGCAGGAGAAGATTTGAGGATTCTTGCTTCATGTTGAAGCTTGTTGGGATATCACACTATATAAACTCTTTAATGAAATCATCTATATATTGGTAATGGGTGGAAGGCTAAGCCTCTTGCTTGGTGATTTGTTCCAATCATGCCGCCCTAGGAACCGTATAAACCGGTGTTATGTTCCTTGATTTTGTGTTCCTCACACGGTTGGGGTTATGGGACCCCTCGATAAACCGCTTAGCGCTAAGTCTTTTCCAGCGAGGCCCGACATTTGTACTCCATTCGCCTAACAACTAAAACTTGCCGAGGGAGTAATTAACCCGAGGATTAATTAATCAACCCCCCTGGGCCAGTGCTCGATTTGAGTGTTGGTCCAAACTAGAGTCGTGTGTGGTACCCCCCTTGGCAACTTGGGTTTTGGCCACTGTACGTTGTGCTCATCCGGTCGTGGCCTGAGACTAGATACGCGCGGCTATTGTCAGGGTGTCGGCACGCCGGGAGGTCTTGCTGGATTAGTCTTACCTTAGTCAGAGTATCATGAGCACGGGATTCCGAGAATACTCGGGCCTTCCCACCTTGGAGTTGCGACTCCGCGGATCGTGGGCTTGTAATGGGCCAAGTTGGAACACCCCTGCAGGGTTTTAAACTTTTGAAAGCCGTGCCCGCGGTTATGTGGCAGATGGGAATTTGTTAATATCCGGTTGTAGAAAACTTGACACCATGTTCAGAACACACTACCAGCGTGAGTAACCGTGACGGTCATTTTTCGAAAGGGGTTCGGGAAGTGAACACGGTGGGGTTATGTTTGACGTGCTTAGTTAGGATCACTTCGTGATCACTTTGTTGCTCGTGGCACTTCTCTTCTCGCTCTTATCACGTAAGCTAGTGCTAGTGCAGCTGCAGCCTTTTATTCTTTCTTCAGCCTTGCTCCACACCCAAGGCTTAGATAGTTTTGTTACACGGGAACGGGTTTATTGAGTCCTCCGTGGCTCACAGTTTCTACACCACACCAAATGCAGGTACTATGGTGAACTACTCAGGTGACGACACGGAGCTGTACTGGGAGTACGATGAAGAACGTAGTCGATACTATGTGCACTATCCCGATGATCAGTAGTGGTTTCTACTAGGGGCGATTCGAACCTGTGGCTTTATGTATTTGGTATCTTTCATTTGGATCTTCACCCATAGTCGGGTTGTGATGTTATTTGGGTGATGATTGATTATGTAATGAATTGTGTGAAGTGGTGAGTGTAAGCCAACTATCTCTTTTCTTTTCATCCCTATTTTACATGAGATGTGCAAAGATACCGAACTTGAGATCATTCCAGAATGGGCTTATACCTTTAAGTCGTGCCTCAACACGTAGGAGGTATAGTCCCATCCTGGGCATTACATGAGCGAACCACCGTAAAGAATTAAGGCCGAGTGAATAAAAGAACAAACAACGGGAAGAATTAAAATCGAGTGATGAAAGAGAACGACCACCGTAAGAAATTGAAATTGAGTTAATACCACATAATGAATCACCGGGGAGAATAATTAACTTGAGGGAAAATTAGAATGACGAGAACGAAGAGATCGTGAACTGATTAAATAATACTTGAATGAAGCACCGCACGAATGTGAGACGAACGAAGAGGCATCAATGAAGAATATTTAAAGGACGAAGTTGAAAACTGAGAACGAACAAATCTTCTGAAATGATGGCCTTCGAAGGAACACAAAGAAAAGATTTCATGAACTATTCCGAAAGAATGAAAAGAAGAAGGTTAAACCACACATGAAAAGAATTAAAAGCGATCTTGAAGAAGGCATATGACTGATGGAATCCATGCTTACGTCACACTTGAAAAAAAAAATAGAATACTAAGGGAAATTAGAAGAGTCGGGTAAGATCCTGGGAAAAGACCTGTGGGTTATGAGCCCATCGAAGAGAAAACATCGTTGAAAGGATTGAAAAGAGATAATACGCCGGAACGATTAAAAGACTTGAATGAGGTGACAACCTCGAATTAATTGGAACACAGAAGAATCTGAGATGCCTGTAGAACTCCGGATAATTAAATGGCGAGAGTTAAACGAGCAAGGGGAATATCCAAGCCGAGGGAAAATAATATGACCAACACCGAATACTTGAGTTGAATCCACCAGAAAAGAAAAAGAGATGAAAGAAGGACGAACTAGACAAGAATTCATCAGTTGAAATAATTAAGGAAAAAAAAAGCAAAGGCTTCAACCGAGTAGGATGGACATTCGATTAAGGACTCCGGTCCGAGAAGCAAAAAGGTTGGTCGGGTGGGAAAAAGAAAGACAACTTCGGAAGGGGAGAACAACGTCGGTTGAAAAGAACTGAGGGTTGAACTTGCACAGAAGAAGAGGGTCAAAACCACTTGACGAGAGATGCACCAAATGAAAAGCACTGACAACACAACGAACGAAAAACTAACCGCACGATCCTAAAAAAATTTGAAGGGGGAGAGGGGTAATTCAAAACACCTACGTTAAGATTCCTCACCAGAGCGACGAAGGGGCAGGGAAGTAAAAAGAAATCCTACTCTCCGATATAACTAAACTCCGAAAATGTTTTTCTGCGAGACTCAACAATGGCCAAGCTACAATCAATAAAGGGGGCTCCTATGGTCGGTCGAGGCTCTGATACCAACCCTCGTAGAACGAAAGCGGAAGTGTCTAGTGACGCGGTTGATGTAGTAGAATGTCTTCGCGATCCAACCGATCAAGCACCGAACGTATGGCACCTCCGTGTTCAGAACACGTTCAGCTTGATGACATCCCACGAGCTCTTAATCCCGTTGAGCTTCACGGGAGAGTTTTGTCAGCACGACGGCGTGGTGACCGAGATGATGAAGCTACCGGCGCAGGGCTTCGCCTATGCACTGCAACGGTATGACCGAGGAGTGTTTCTGTGGAGGGGGCACCGCTCACGGCTAGAACAATATTTCTTGTGTGTCTTTGGGTGCCCCCTGCCTCCGTATATAAAGCAGCAAGGGGGACATGCGGCTGGCCAACGGGCGTGCCAAGGGAGTAGGATTCCTACTCCTAGTAGGAATAAGAACCCCCCTTTCCTATTCCTACTAGGAGTAGGAAAGGAAGTGGAAGAGGAGAAGGAAAGGAGAGGGGGCGCCTCCCCCCTTTTCCTAGTCCATCGAGGAACCCTAGGGGGTGCGGTCAGCCCTATGGGCTGCCCCTCTCTTTCCCTCATTGGCCCACTATGGCCCATACTCCCTCGGGGGTGTCCGGTAACCCCCTCCAACACTCCGGTTTTACCCGATAACACCCGGAACACTTCTGGTGTTTGAATATAGTCATCCAATATATTAATATTTATGTCTCGGACATTCAGAGACTCCTCGTCATGTCCGTAATATCATCCGGGACTCCGAACTACCTTCGGTATATCAAAACTCATAAACTCATAATACTGATCGTCATCAAACGTTAAGCGTGCGGACCCTACGGGTTCGAGAACTATGTAGACATGACCGAGAAACATCTCCGTTCAATAACCAATAGCGGAACCTAGATGCTCATATTGGCTCCTACATATTCTATGAAGATCTTTATCGGTCAAACTGCATAACAACATACGTTGTTCCCTTTGTCATCGGTATGTTACTTGCCCGAGATTCGATCGTCGGTATCTCAATACCTAGTTCAATCTCGTTACCGGCAAGTCTCTTTACTCATTCCGTAATACATCATCTCGTGGCTAACTCATTAGTCATTTGCCTGCAAGGCTTATTATAATGTGTATTACCGAGAGGGTCCAGAGATACCTCTCCGACACTCGGAGTGACAAATCCTATTCTTGATCTATGCCAACACCACGAACACCTTCAGAGACACCTGTAGAGCATCTTTATAATCACCCAATTACGTTGTGATGTTTGATAGCACACAAGGTGTTCCTCCGGTATTTGGGAGTTGCATAATCTCATAGTAGGATGATCAGGTGCTTGGATGAAGGCCTCGAAGTAGCTACACCCATTGGACAAGGTGACAAGTTCAACGACCAAGAGAAGAAGCTGCCCGAAGAGCTACAGGCTCGTACGGCCGCCCCACACCGGACGTCCGGCACATCCTAGGCTCCGGATGACCGCTCTCCACCGGACGACCGGCGACTGGACGCCCGACCATCTCTGGACGCCCGTAATCCCACTACATAACAAAATAGCGGAAATCCAAGGACTTCCGGACGTTCGGTCCCTCACGAGCCACCGGACGTCCGGTACCCAGCGGACGTCGGCTACCTGTGCGCGTCGTTTCCTTCCGGGCTAAGGCCCATGTACCCTTTCGTGACTCTAGAATATTTATAGACCTCCTCCTCCCTATTTTTAGGGTTAGCATTATAATAGCTCATAAAAACCTAGAGCATTGCTCATCCTTAGTGGTTCATCTCCTCGAGAGACCGCGGCCTCCACGGAGAAGATCCACACGGATTCAAGATCTCCTCATGGAGAAGATCCAAGACCTCCTCACGGAGAAGACTATCCCTATTTGTATCGTTCTTAGTTGATCGTGGATCGTGTATCACTCCTTGTGTTTCCGGATCTAGCATATGTGTGACCTAAACTTGTTGATCTGAGTGTTTCCCCTCGTGTTTCTTGTTGGGGAACATAGTATTTCAAAAAAAATCCTACGATCACGCAAGGTCTATCTAGGAGAAACATAGCAACGAGCAGGGAGAGTGTGTCTACGTACCATCGTGGACCAAAAGCAGAAGCGTCTAGTGACGTGGTTGATGTAGTCGAATGTCTTCTTGATCCAACTGATCCAAGCACCAAACGTACGACACCTCCGTGTTCAGCATACGTTCAGCTCAATGACGTCCCACGAGCTCTTGATCTGGTTGAGCATCATGGAAGAGTTATGTTAGCACGACGGCGTGGTGACAGTGATGATGAAGCTACCGGCGCAGGGCTTCGCCTAAGCACTGCAACGATATGACCGAGGTGTGTAACTGCGGGGAGGGGCACCGTGATACATCTCCAACGTATCTATAATTGTTGATTGTTCCATGCTATTATATATTATATTTTCGATGTTTAATGGGCTTTATTATACACTTTTATATTATTTTTGGGACTAACCTACTAACCCAAGGCCCAGTGCAGATTGCTGTTTTTTTGCCTATTTCAGGGTTTCGCAGAAAAGGAATATCAAACGGAGTCCAAACGGAATGAAACCTTCGGGAGAGTTATTTTTGGAACAATATCTTGACGGAAGACTTGGAGTACACGCGAGGGAACGAAGGAGGCGGCCACGACGGTCCATGGCATGCCCCCTCTCCCTGGGCGCACCCCCACCCTCGTGGCCCCCCTCTGATTCCCCCAATGCCCTCCTTCCTCCTATATATATCAATGTACCCTGAAAACATCGAGAAAATAGAGAAAACCCTAATTCCACCGCCGCAACCTTCTGTTCCCATGAGATCCCATCTTGGGGCCTATTCCGGAGCTCCGCCGGAGGGGGGGGGGGGTCTACCACGGAGTGCTTCTACATCAACACCATAGCCTCACCATGAGTTGTGAGTAGTTTACCACAAACCTTCGGGTCCATAGTTATTAGCTAGATGGCTTCTTCTCTCTTTTTGGATCTCAATACCAAGTTCTCCTCGGTCTTCAAGGAGATCTGTTCGATGTAATATTTTTTGTGATGTTTTTGTCGAGATCCGATGAATTGTGGGTTTATGATCAAGATTATCTACGAGAAATATTTGATTCTTTTCTGAAATCTTTTATGTATGATTATAATATCCTTGCAAGTCTCTTCGAATTATTGGTTTGGTTTGGCCTACTAGATCTATAGTTCTTGCAATGGGAGAAGTCCTTGGCTTTGGGTTCAATCTTGCGGTGTCCTTTCCCAATGATAGCAGGGGCAGCAAGGCACGTATTGTATTGTTGCCATCGAGGATAATAAGATGGGTTTTATATCATATTGCTTGAGTTTACCCCCATACATCATGTCATCTTGCTTAAAGCATTACTCTGTTCTTATGAACTTAATACTCTATATGCATGCTGGATAGCGGTTGATGTGTGGAGTAATTGTAGTAGATGCAGAATCGTTTCGGTCTACTTGTCACGGACGTGATGCCTATATATAATGATCGTGCCTAGATATTCTCATAACTATGCACTTTTCTATCAATTGCTCGACAGTAATTTGTTCACCCACCGTAGAATTCTGCTATCATGAGAGAAGCCACTAGTGAAACCTATGGCCCCCGGGTCTATTCTCAACATATTAATCTTTCAATCTACTTTACTTTGCTTTATTTACTTTCTGTTCTTATATCCAAAAATACCAAAAGTATCACACTATCCTATCTATCAGATCTCACTTTCGTAAGTGACCGTAAAGGGATTGACAACCCCTTATCGCGTTGGCTGCGAAGTTCTTATTTGTTTGTGCAGGTGCGAGGGACACGCGCGTGGTCTCCTACTAGATTGATACCTTGGTTCTCAAAAACTGAGGGAAATACTTACGCTACTCTACTGCATCACCCTTTCCTCTTCTAGGGAATAGAACGCAAGCTCGAGAAGTAGCAAGAAGAATTTCTGGCGCTGTTGCCGGGGAGGCTTACGCAAAAGTCATATACCAAGTACCTATCACAAACCCTTATCCTTCGCATTACATTTTTGCCTCTCGTTTTCCTCTCCCCCACTTCACCCTTGCCGTTTTATTTGCCCTTCTTTTTGTCGTGTGTTTACCATTCGCTTGCTTCTTGTTTGCTTGTGTGTTGGATTGCTTACTTGACACTATGGCTCAGAACAATACCAAATTGTGTGAATTTTCCAATACCAACAATAATGATTTCATTCGCACTCCGATTGCTCCTATTACCGATGCTGAATCTTGTGAGATAAATGCTGCTCTCTTGAATCTTGTCATGAAAGATCAATTTTCCGGCCTTGCTAGTGAAGATGCCACTACCCATCTAAATAACTTTGTTGATTTGTGTGATATGCAAAAGAAGAGGGATACATATAATTATATTGTTAAATTGAAGCTATTTTTATTTTCACTTAGAGATCGTGCTAAAACTAGGTTTTCCTCTCTGCCCAGAAATAGTATTGATTCATGGAATAAGTGCAAAGATGCTTTTATCCCTAAGTATTTTCTTCCTGCTAAGATTATATCTCTTAGAAATGATATTATGAATTTTAAGCAACTAGATCATGAGCATGTTGCACAAGCTTGGGAGAGAATGAAATTAATGATACGTAATTGTCCTACACATGGTTTGAACTTATGGATGATTATACAAAACTTTTATGCTGGCATGAATTTTGCTTCTAAAAATCTTTTAGATTCGGCCGCGGGGGGCACTTTCATGGAAACTACCTTAGGAGAAGCTACCAAACTCCTAGATAATATTATGGTTAACTACTCTCAATGGCACACCGAAAGATCTACTAGTAAAAAAGTGTATGCTATTGAAGAGATTAGTGTTTTGAGTGGAAAGATGGATGAGCTTATGAAATTATTTGCTACTAAGAGTGCTTCTTCTGATCCTAATGATATGCCTTTATCCACGTTGATTGAACAAAACAATGAATCTTTGGATGTGAATTTTGTTGGTAGGAATAATTTTGGTAACAATGCTTATAGAGGAAACTTTAATCCTAGGCCTTTTCCTAGTAATTCCTCTAATAATTATGGTAATTCCTACAATAACTCTTATGGAAATCTTGGCAAGGAACCCTCTGAATTTGAAACTAGTGTTAAGGAGTTTATGATTCCGTAAAATAATTTCAATGCTTTGTTTCAAGAAAAAATGCTTAAGATTGATGAGTTGGCTAGAAGCGTGGATAGAATTACTCTTGATGTTGATTCTTTGAAACTTAGATCTATTCCACCAAATCATGATATCAATAAGTCTCTCAAAGCCATGATAATTTCCATTGATGAATGCAAAGAAAGAACCGCTAGGATGCGTGCTAAAAAGATTGCTTTATTAAGGCGTGTTCTTCTAGTTATCATGAAAATTATAATGAAGATCTTAAAGTTATTGATGTGTATCCTATTAGATCCTTGTTTTCTAGTATGAATCTTGATAAAGATAGGACTGGAGATGCATCTACTTTAGTTAAAAGGCGTCCCAATGATTCGGAGTTCTTAGATCTTGACGCTAAAATTGTTAAAAGTGGGATCGAAGAGATTAAAACTTTCCATAGTGATGAACCCACTATTTTGGATTTCAAGGGATTCAATTATGATAATTGCTCTTTGATAGATTGTATGTCCTTGTTGCAATCTGTACTAAATTCTCTGCATGCTTATAGTCAAAATAAGGCTTTTACCAAACACATAGTTGATGCTCTGATGCAATCTTATGAAGAAAAACTTAAATTAGAAGTTTCTATCCCTAGAAAGCTTTATGATGAGTGGGAACCTACTATTAAAATTAAAATTAAAGATCATGAATGCTTTGCCTTGTGTGATTTGGGAGCAAGTGTTTCTACTATCCCAAAAACTTTGTGTGATTCGTTAGGTTTCCAATCACTTGATGATTGTTCTTTAAATTTGCATCTTGTGGATTCTACCATTAAGAAACCTATGGGAAGGATTAATGATGTGCTTATTGTTTCCAATAGGAATTATGTGCCCATATATTTCATTGTTCTGGATATAGATTGCAATCCTTCATGCCCTATTATTCTTGGTACACCTTTCCTTAGAACGATTGGTGCAATTATTGATATGAAGGAAGGAAATATTAGATTCCAATTTCCGTTAAGGAAAGGCATGGAACACTTTCCAAGAAAAAAATTCAAATTACCATATGAATCTATTATGAGAGCCACTTATGGATTGCCTTCCAAAGATGGCAATACCTAGATCTATTCTTGCATCGTGCCTAGCTAGGGGCGTTAAACGATAGCGCTTGTTGGGAGGCAACCCAATTTTATTTTCTTTGTTTTTGCTTCTGTTTAGGAATAAATATTGCATCTGGCTTCTGTTTATATGTGGTTCTGTGTTTTAATTAGTGTTTGTGCCAAGTAGAACCTTTGGGAAGAGTTGTGTGAACTCTATATGATCATGCTGTAAAAAACAGAAACTTTAGCGCTCACGAGATTAGCCACCAGATTTTACTGGAGACTGATATTTAGTTGATTATTTTTGCAGATGATTAATAGAAAAATTCATCACTGTCGGGGAAACAGATCGCCCACGAACACCTATGGGACCAGAGCCCCTTTTCGGTACGGCAAGGGAGCGGAGGGTGCACGAAGAGCGGATCGAGGCGAGCACGCGAGCAGTTTACCCAGGTTCAGGCTGCACGGATGCGTAAAACCCTACTCCTGCCTTGGTTGTATTGTGTTCTTGGCTCGGGAGCACGAAGAGCTACAGAGCTGGTTACTAGCTACACCGAGCGTGAGAGAGATCAAGCCTCGGAACCCCCTGTACGTTGCGCATGGGCCTCCTTTTATAGGTCGAAGGGGTCACCGACAGGTGGCAACGTAGATGAGGGTAGAGATGTAAAAACGGTAATAGTTGGAATAGTGTATGTACAGTGGTCTATACCTAACTCTGATGGCAGGGGACAAGGGCATTGAATGCCCGTCGCCGTCGCCCCCAAACAGTGCAAAAAGTGTCCGTTAGGGCGTCTCCGTTCGCCACGAAGGTGGCCTCATCATCGCGGCTCGCCACGGTGTACCCTAGGCTGCACAGCCTTCCGCCACGTGCACCTGGAAGGGCTCCAGGGTGACGCGTGGCCAGATGAGCTGGAGCACGGGCACGTAGTGGGAGCTTGCCGCGGCAAGCGCCTTGCCGCGGTCGCTACCTTGCCGCGCCCGGAAGCTTGTCGCTCTCCGGGCCTTGCCGCGACGCGCAGAGCGTTGCGGCAAGTCTTCTGAAATGCCATGTTTGGCCTTCCTGACAAGCTCCTCTTGCCAGGGCCTTGTGCCAAAGGGGTGGTCTTGAGCCTGGTACGGCCTTCCCGGCAAGCTCCTCTTGCCGGGGTCTTGTTTCTTTAACTTGAATACTTTGTTCTTGAATGGCTCGAAAGGATCCAGAGCGGGCCTTGGCGGGCGCGTGGCAAGCCCTGCCACGGGACGCTGCTACTGCCCGTGCACAAGTCGGGATACTAAGGTACCCCTACTTTAGTACACCGACAGGAGCCCCCGGGCCTGGGCCACACACGGTGCCGAGCGCTGTTGGGCCAAGCCCAAAACAGTGCACGGGCACACGCGGCCCACGGCGCGTCGTATCCCACTCCGTATCCACCGCGCCTCTCCCTAACGGTACGCCCACGGCCTGTTTCTTTAATGGTGGAAATGCGGAACGCCCCCCTTCCCCCCTTAAAAGCAGGGGAAACAGGGGCAGTTCCCCCCATCCGCTTCATTGCTTCTTCAACCTCCAGAAACCCCCGCCGCTCTCCTCCTCCCCGAAGGTCGAAAGAGAGCAGCGCTCCGCCCTTCCTCCGCCGCCGCCAGCCTCCGCAGCGCCGTCGACTTCCCTCGCCGTCCCCGCCATGGCCCCGAAGGGCGACAAGGCGAAAGCCGCGAAGACTGACCGGGCGCTGAAGCTAGCGGCAATGCGGAAGAAGATGGTGGTCTTCCCGCCGAGGCTCGGCGCGAGGGAGCTGAAGGACTCCTTCTAGCTCTTCTGGTCGAGGGAGACAAAGGCGCACCCGCGCACCAGAGTACTCCCCGCCGAGGACTACGATATGTTTCCAGGAGGGTACGCCTATTTCGCTCTGTTCTTCCATTGCGGACTCTGCCCACCATACTCCGAATTCTTCTGCGATGTTATGAACACCTACGGGTTTCACCTCCTTGATTTCACCCCAAACGCTGTCTTGACCATGGCCGTTTTCGCACATCTGTGCGAAAACTTTGTCGGAGTGTACCCCAACGTAGCCCTCTTCCGCCATTATTTCACGCCTCGAGTAGAGTCAGGTTCTCCTTTATCCGGCGGGATCTCTTGGATCTTTAGGCTCCATAAGAAAGAGGCATACTTGACTGGAGAACTCCGCGTCAAGTGGGAGGAGTGGAGGGCTAATTGGTGCTGGGTCATGGAGGACGCCCCAGATCAGTTCACTTCCCCGCGCCGAGCTGCAATAGTGCGCGGCAACGACTGGAGCGATCTGGCCCCTGCGGACGACAAGCTAAAGATAGCCATCACTAGGATCCTTTGCCTCCGGCAAGCCAAGCTCACCGTAGGGGCTGTCGGGGGAGATTTCCTTCGCCGCCGCATCACCCCCTTGCAGGAGAGGAAGAGGCCTGCTTGGGATTTTGGTAATGCGGCAGACTGTATGCGGCTGCGCCCAGGCCTCAACTATAATTTCACTGTCCTGGAGCTCAAAGGGATGCTCCGCGAGCTATTCAAGCACGACGCCAAGCACCCGGAGTGGTTTGCATTGCCGCGGGGCGTAGTCCCGCTATGCAATAACTCGTCGCTCAGCGCTATCCGCGCGGCGATGCCGTGGTGCGACTCCCATGGGATTGACCCCACTTGGCTGGCGCCCTCTGACGAAGCCGTGCAAACATTCTTCGATAACTTGGTGGAGCTGCCCATCGATCCAGACGAGAAGAAGGGCCTCACCCGAGACACCACCGACCAGGAGATGGCGTATATCGCCACCAGGTTGGAGGAGGCAGCCGCAGCCGAGGCCGCGGGCGAGTTTGGGTATACCTTGGAGGAGGCGGATGCAGCGGAGGCTGTGAGTCGGGCCGAGGAGGAAGAGATCCTCAAACTGTTGAAGCCTGCCGGGCAACCCGCCGAGACGAGCGAGGCCACCGGGCAAGGAACAGAGTCGAGCGAGCCCGCCGAGCAGGGCGCTGAATCGAGCGATTCTGCCAAAGACTTGGGCGGGTCTCTGAACCTTGACTCTTCTTCATCCTCGGGTAGTTCACCGCCACCGGCAAGTCCCCCAGCTCCAGCGAGGAGGCGCCCCCGCAAAGCTGCGGTCGTGGCGGAGCGTCCGGCGGCCCCGCGGCCGCAGCCCCGCCCGACGCGCGCCACCGCGGCGGGCAAAGCCGTCAAGGGAGCGCCCCGCGCCTCTGCAGCGGCCGGAGGAGGGTCTTCCCGCACCGGCTCCACCGCTCCTTCCGCCCCTCGGGCCTCGGCGACTACCGGAGCGGGGTCTTCGCAGACCACCGTTCCAGCGCCCGCCAAGCGCCCGAGGGAGCCTACTCCTCCAGCTCCTCGCACCGGGACGCGCGAGGCGGATTTCGATTTCTCCGTTCTTAGTTCCGACGAGGAGGAGGAAGAGTAAGTACTTGCAACTCTTGTTTCCTTCGTTTGTTGCTCTTTGTTTTGAATCTTCTTTGTCTGATTCTGTTTGATGTCTGTCTTCCAGGACCCTGGCCCAAAGGATGGCGAAGAGGGCCAAGATCCCGGTGGTCGACCTTGAGGACGAGCCCATCGCAGCAGCAGGGGATGCGCCTGCAACAGGCTTGCCGGATCAGCCAGCTGCTTCGCAGAGCAGCCCCCAGCGCAGCCCCCAGCATAAGTCGTCTGTTCACTCCTTCGCTTGTCGGGCGCGCGTGTGGCTTCCTATCCTTGTTAATATTTTTGCCTGTTTGTTGACTTGTACAGAAGTGGAGCCGCAGCCTCAGGAGCGCCAAGAAACTGCTCCCGACGAGCCGCACGCCCCGACCTCTCCGCCAAGGAGGAGCTCCCCGGCGAGGGAGAATACTCCGCCAAGGGCGGGTACTCCGCCAAGGGCGAGCACCCCGCCAAGGGAAGGCGCTAGCGGCCCTCCGTCGGCGGGGGCTACTACCACGCCACCGAGGGAGGACCCCCCGGCAAGGGACCTCGTCGAAGAAGAGGCCCGCGCAGGTAACCCTTGTAGTTTTCTTCTCTTGAACTTCTCTTTTTGGATATTTGCTTGACAATGATTTTGTTCTTTCTTCTTCTTTCCTTATCTTCAGACTCATCCGCTCCAGAACCTATGGAGACGGAGGCCACCACCGAGGAGCCCGCGCGCGGCAACGCTGGTGATGCCGCGGCTACCGAAGAGGCGGTCGGTACCGACGAGCCCGCCGTCGAAGAGGCAGCCAGAGCCGCCGACGCGGCAGCGGAGGAGGGAACCGGCAGTCGCACTGATGGCCCTGAGGCCGCAGGAGCGTTCGACGCTGTGCCGACCGCCGACCCCGCTGCTGCCGCGGCCGGAACCGACGCCTACTTGGAGGCTGGGAACGGGGTCTTCATTCAGATCCCGTGGGCATCTACGCCAAGGGCGCCCGCGGAGGGAGAGGTCTTCGATGGGGAAGTCCTCGCCTCCGCCGGGCTTAAGTTCGTCGATGCGCTCGGTAGCAGCAGCGAGCCCGAGGAGGAGCGACTACTGTGGAGGCTCCTGGCCCTGTACCGCGCCAGGCAGGCCAAGGTGGAGTCCCGAGAGGCTCTGGCCGCCAAGGCGGGTGTCGACTTGGAGAAGCGCGCGGAAGAGCTCCAAGCCGCCAACCAGGCAGCCCTCCGATCCTTGGCGGAGGAGCGGGAGGAGCTCGCCGAGGCGCATCAAGCGTTCATCCTCGAGAAGGCTGAAGCAGAGGAGCAACAACGACTCGCCGCCGAGGAGCTGTCCCGGCGGGAAGAAGAGCTAACGCAGCGGAAGGTCGACCTCGACAGCCACGAGGACGACCTTGACGCGCGCGAGCAGTCCATTGGCAGGGCTCTGCAGGAAGTGAGGGATGCCGCTGCAGCTGCAGAGACCGCCAAGAGAGACTTGGAGGCGAGGGTGGCACAGTTGGAGATCAACTTGAGGACGAGCGAGGAGAAGGTTGCCGCGCTCACGTTGGACAGGGAGAAAGACGCCCACAGCCACTCGGAGCTGCAGGTCCGTCTTCCCACATGGGCAAGGAGCTCGCCATCGCCAAGGATTCTGTCGCGGACTTGGAATTGAAGCTGTCCACCCTCACTGCATCACTTGACAGCGCCAGGAACCGGGAGACGAAGCTGAAGGAGGACCTCCGGGCTGAGAGGGCACTGCTGGACAGCGCCGCCCTCACGCAAAACAACTTCAGGCAGACGGTGGAGCAGTGGACCGAGGAGCTTGTCGCCGCCGCCGCTGACATCGACAGGGAGTTGGCGGGGCTGGGGACAGAGCACCTCGGGTACTCCCCCGACGCGAATCTCCCTCACAGCGCCAAGCTGAGCTTATTCTTCAGGGGAGTGGCGCCGGCCCTCGAGCAGCTCCGGGAGAGGATCCCCAGGCAGCTGGCGAACGAGGCGCGCAGGCTTTGCACAGGAGTCATGGAGAGGGTGCTGACTAAAATAGTCTACCGCAACCCAGGACTCGACCTTGAGAACGTCCTCAGGACCTTGCCACCCGACGTCGACCAGGAGGCGCTCAAGGCCCTTGTCGCACCCATCGTGGCCAAGGTGGGCAAGATTAGGAGAGTCGACGGCGACCGTGTAGACTAGGCTGTTTTCTTTCCGCTTCCCTTGTCGCTGTGAACCATGTCAAGGACAAGAATCTATTAGTGCTGCGACAAGTCGCTTTTTGTAATATAACTCTATTTTGGGTAGTTAACGCAGTGTTATTTCCTTTACTTGACTTCTTCGCCTTGTATGCTTTTACCCTACGCTTTTAGGGAACTTGCCGGCGAAGGGACCCTTGCCGCAAGCGCTGAGTGCGGAACTTCAGCAGCTTGCTAGCAACTCCGCTACCGGCAAGAAACCTCGTCACAGCTAGTCGCAGCACACTTAGGTTGTTGAGCGAACTCGAAAACGAAGTAAGGGTGCGACACTTGTCGCAGCACACTTAAGCCGTTGAGCGTGCTCGAAACAAAACAAGGACGCGGCTAGCTACGAGTAGGTTCCTCCGCGCACAGGTTTTCCATACAAGGTGTGATCGTTCAAGGAAGATAACTTAAAATTTTAAAAATTTGAATGCTCAAACTTTGGTAACTTAGCTTTTGTGTATGGTCTGCTTCCCGGCAAGGCGAGGCTTTCTTGAATGGCACTTGGTCCATACCACTGTCTCCTTCCCCCCCGGCAAACTTGTGCGCGAGGAATCCTTCTTCCGCTTGAGAGAAAAGAGAAAGGGAGGAAACATAGATATGGAGCCTTGCGGATCGTTATTGCTTCCCGGAGATGTGTGCTGCACAAAGTGTCAGATAATTCATGCAAGAAAAATGAAAGAACATGAATGACAAGTCGTGCAAGGCACAAAAGCTTTACTGATGCACGGGGTCTGCGCCCGGCTTTGTACAAAGGTTTACATGCAACAGCGGCAAGACTTGTACAAAAGGTGGTTGCCGGAACGGATCACGGCAACCGCGCCTTATGGGTGAAACTTGCGAAGGTGCTCAATGTTCCAGGAGTTGCTCACCGGTAAGCCCTCTTCGGTCTCAAGGCGGACATCGCCGGGCCTTGTAACTTGTCTCACCCGATAAGGGCCTTCCCACTTCGGCGTCAACTTGTTGGAATTCTTGGCGGACTGAACGCGCCGAAGAATAAGGTCGCCTTCCTCGAGACTTCTGGCCTTAACTTTGCGGCTATGGTAGCGGCGCAAAGCTTGCTGGTATCGAGCAGCTCATACTGCAGCCTGAAGACGGTCCTCCTCAAGGAGCAATGCGTCATCTTGTCGCAGTTGCTCTTGCTCGAGCTCATCGTAAGCGAGCACTCGAGGCGACCCGTATACGAGTTCCGTGGGGAGAACTGCCTCTGCTCCATAGACAAGAGCAAAGGGTGTCTGTCCAGTGGCTCGATTTGGTGTCGTTCTGATTGACCAAAGAGCCGCCGGCAACTCTTCAATCCAGTTTCTTCCGCATTTGTGTAGTCTGTCGAAAGTTCTTGTCTTGAGCCCGCACAGCACTTCAGCGTTTGCCCTCTCCGCTTGACCATTGCTCCTTGGGTGAGCAACAGAAGCGAAGCAGACCTTGGCGCCAAGGTCTTGGACGTATTGCATGAAGGTGCGACTTGTGAATTGCGTGCCGTTGTCGGTGATGATCCTGTTAGGGATTCCAAAACGGCAAACAATTGACCTGAAGAACTTGACTGCTGACTGTGCGGTCACCTTTCTCACTGGTTCCACTTCCGGCCACTTTGTGAACTTGTCGATGGCGACGTACAAGTACTCAAAGCCCCCGACTGCGCGGGGAAAGGGGCCGAGGATGTCGAGCCCCCAGACCGAAAAAGGCCAGGACAAAGGGATCGTCTGGTGAGCTTGAGCTGGCTGATGTATTTGCTTGGCATGGAACTGGCACGCTTCACACTTGGTTACTTGTGCAGTTGCATCTTGGAGGGCTTCTGGCCAAAAGAAACCTTGCCGGAACGTCTGGCCGGCAAGTGCTCTTGCGTCAATGTGGTGGCCACATATGCCTCCATGTATCTCTGCCAACAGCTTTCGCCCATCTTCCTGGGGAATGCACTTCAGTCTAACACCGTTGAGTCTTCTTCGGTATAGTTCATTGCCGACGAACTGATACATACTTGACTGCTGGGTTATCCTTTCTGCTTCTTCTGGCTCTTCGGGAAGTTCTCTAGTTTGGAGGAAACGGACGATCTGCTGTGCCCATGCTGAAGCCTGAGGCTCAACAACAAGGACTAAGGGCATCAGTGCTGCTGCGGGAACGTTAGCTTCTACGGCAAGAACCTGTGGCTCGGCCGGAGCTTGACGTTCCCCGGCAAGCTTGCCGGGGCAAAGCTTGTCGGGAACGCCTGCTTCAACTGTACAAACTCTTGGGTCTGCAGGAGCAGACCGTTCCTCAGCAATTTTGTCATCGATCTTGGGGACCTTGGCGGCGGCTTCAGGAAGTTCTGCCGGCAAGTAGTCACCGGAGACCAACTTTCTCTTCTTACTTTGTCCGATTGATGGTGTAACGGATGGTTGAGTTAACTTGAGCACAAAGATCCCTGGTTCCACAGGTAGCTTTAGTGCAGCACACTTTGACAGGCCGTCTGCGACGTCATTTTGAGCTCTTGGAACGTGCTCCATTTGCAAGCCATCAAAGTGTTCTTCAAGTTTCCTCACTTCGTCGACGTATGCTTCCATCAATGGGCTCTGGTAGCTCTTGTTCACTTGACGGACAACCAACTGCGAATCTCCCTGCACAATCAGCTTCTTGATCCCATGTTCAGCTGCGATTCTGAGGCCGGCAAGCAAACCTTCATACTCCGCAGTATTATTTGTTGCTTGCTCCTTGGGAAAGTGCATCTGGACGACGTACTTGAGGTGCTCGCCGGTGGGCGCGACAAGCAGCACGCCAGCGCCGGCGCCTTGCAGCGAGAAGGCACCATCAAAGTACATTATCCATTCTTTGCTTGCTTCTTTGACGGGGATGTTTGTCTCTGGAATCTCTTCGTCTGGCGTTGGTGTACATTCTGCTATGAACTCTGCCAATGCTCTGCTCTGGATAGTTGAGGTACTTTCAAACTTAAGACCAAAGCTTGACAGCTCCAGTGCCCACTCGACAATCCTACTTGTTGCTTCTGGATTTTGCAATATCCTCTTCAGCGGAAAGCGAGTGACCACTGTTATCTCATGTGCTTGGAAGTAGTGGCGCAGCTTTCTCGAGGCCATGAGTAGGCCGAAAAGCAGCTTCTGCACCCCAGAGTATCTTAACCTAGCCCCCTGCAAGAGGGAACTGACAAAATAAACTGGGCGCTGCACCATCTTCTTTCGCACTTCTTCTTGCATCTGCGCAGACTCATCCTTGTCGGGGCAAGAGCTTGTCGGGGAGGCCCCCTGCTTGTCGCTGGATGTGCTTGTCGGGGCTGTGGGCTCCTCATCTGCCTCCCTTTCTGCTACCAACGCAGCACTAACTACTTGATTGGTTGCCGCTAAGTACAGCAGCAACTTCTCTTGCGGCCTAGGTGCGACAAGTATTGGAGTGGAGGATAGGTATCCTTTCAAGTCCTGCAGCGCTGCCTCCGCTTCCAGAGTCCATCTCATTGGACCCGCCTTTTTCAAGATTTTGAAAAACGGCAGGGCGCGTTCTGCGGACTTAGAAATGAACCTGCTGAGAGCAGCCACGCAGCCGGCAAGCCTTCGTACATCCTTGATGCGCTTTGGAGCTTCGATCTGCTCGATGGCTTTAATCTTATCGGGATTGGCTTCAATCCCCCTCTGAGACAAAAAGAACCCGAGAAGCTTGCCAGAGGGGACTCCGAATACGCACTTCTCGGGGTTAAGCTTGAGTTGTATCTTGCGCAGATTCGCAAAAGTTTCATCTAAGTCTTGAATCAGGGTATCCTTGTCCTTGCTCTTGACCACTATATCATCCATGTATGCTTCTACATTCCTGTGTATCTATGGCTCAAAAGCAGTGTGGACTACCCTCGCAAACGTTGAACCTGCGTTCTTTAATCCAAAGGGCATGCGTATAAAGCAGTAAGTGCCACATGGAGTAATGAACACGGTCTTCTCCTCATCCTCTTCAGTCATGAATATCTGGTGGTATCCGGAGTATGCATCAAGGAACGAAAGCAACTCACATCTAGCCGTGGAGTCAACGATTTGGTCAATGCGCGGCAAGGGAAATGGATCTTTGGGACAAGCTTTATTCACATCAGTGAAGTCTATACAAAGCCTCCACTTCCCATTAGCTTTGCGCACGACAACAGGGTTGGCCAGCCACGTGGGATGGAGTACACCTCGAACAAGGCATGCTGCTTCCAACTTCTTGATTTCTTCAGCGATAAACTCTTGGCGCTCCACTGCTTGCTTCCTGACGTTCTGCTTGACGGGCCGCGCGTGAGGACAAACGGCAAGCTTGTGCTCAATTACTTTCCTGGGAACGTCGAGGATGTCAGACGGTTGCCATGCGAACACGTCGACATTCGCCCACAGGAAAGCAACGAGCGCGCTTTCCTATTTAGGATCGAGCGTGGCACTGATGATGAAAGTACCACCAGTGCCGTCCTCCTTGGCGGACACCTTCTTGGTTGCAGGTGGAGCTGCCATTCCCTTCTTGCACTTGCCGGTGGAGCTCGATGGTGCGTCCTCGACGGCAGCGCAGCACTCCGAAGAGGTGCGTTTGCCGGAGTGGGCCCCAGAGCTCTTGCCGGACTTGGTCTTGTTCTCCCCCCCGGGAGCTTCAGCGGCAAGTGTTTCGCTATCTGTTGCGGCTGCTGCGTCCCGGTAAATCTTGTCGGCGCAGATAAGCGCGTCCTTCTTCTCGCCGGGAACAGAGATGACGCTTACCGGGCCCGGCATCTTGAGCATGTTATAGGCGTAATGGGAGGCTGCCATGAACTTGGCGAGCGCCGGACGGCCAAGTATCCCATTGTATGGCAATGGGATATCGGCAACGTCGAAGGTGATCCTTTCAGTCCTGAAGTTCAGCTCTCCGCCAAAAGTTACTGGCAGTGTGATTTTCCCCTTCGGCTTGCTCCTTCCCGGGTTGATCCCTTGGAACGTGCCGGTTTCCTCGAGCTCGCTGTCGGGGATCTGCAGTTTCCGGACCACAGCAGAGGAGATCAGGTTCAGGCCGGCCCCGCCGTCAACCAGCATCTTGGTGACATTGAGGTTGCGGATGGTTGGTGAAACCAACATCGGCAAGCACCCGACCGCAGTCGTGCGGTCAGGGTGATCCTCAATGTCGAAGATGATGGGCATGCTGGACCACTTCAGGAGTTTGCGCGACTCGACGGGTGGTTCTGCTGCATTAACTTCCCGCACCCATTGCTTGAGTTGGCGGTGGGAAGTATGCAGAGAGGCACCTCCGTCAACGCACAGAACTTCTGTGGCCTTCTGGAACTCCTGCTCGCTGTTGTCTCCGTCGTCCATGTCCTCATCGTCGTCTTCATCTTCATCCTTGTCGCGGCCGCGGGGAGGTCTATCTCCCTGCCGCTGCTTGGCCTTGCCGCGGCGTCCTCCCCGGCCATTGAATGGCCGCTTCTTGCCGGATTCTCCACTGCCTCCCTGGGCCTTCTCCTTGTCGCGTCGCTCGTACTCAGCCTTCTGCTGTTCGACGAGGTACTCGACCCTTTTGCAGTTCTGGAGATCGTGGCCCTTGGTGTGGTGGATCTTGCAGTACTGCTTGTCGAAGCCGTCCTGCTTGTCGGCGGCGGCTACAGTGGCAGCTTCCTTGCCGGAGCCACCAGCCTGAGCTTTCTTGGCGCCGGCCTCCTTGCCAGATTGCTCGACGGCCAGTACTTCCTTGTTCTTCTTCTTCTTGTTGTTCCGCCGCCGGTTTTTCCTTGCCGGGGCGGCATCCTCACTGTCCGTTCCTCCTGCTCCAGCATCCTCTCCGGGGAGTCTCCTCCCCTCTTCAGCGCGCGCAAACTTGTCAGCCAGGGCATAAAGCTCACTGACATCCCGGATCTTGCACATCGCCATTTCCTCCCTCATCATGCGGTTACGCACGTTCTGGTGGAACGCGCTGATAACCGCGGCAGGGTGGACGTCCGGGATGTTGTACTGGACGCGGCTGAACCTCTGGATGTACTTTCGCAGGGACTCTCCTTCCTTCTGGGCGAGTATATGAAGATCGCTCTCCTAGCCATGGGGCTTGTGGCCGCCCGTGAAGGCGCCGACAAACTGATGGCACAGGTCGGCCCAAGAAGAAATAGAGTTCTCCGGCAAGTGCATGAGGCAAGATCTAACGTTTGGCTTGAGCACTAACGGGAAGTAGTTTGCTAATATCTTCTCGTCTCGTCCCCCAGCAGCCTGCACCGCAATGGTGTAGACGCTGAGGAACTCTGAGGGATGGGTCTTGCCATCGTACTTCTCGGGTACGTCGGGCTTGAAGTTCTTCATGCTGGGCCACTGGACCTGCCGCAGCTCGCGGGTGAACGCAGGGCAACCTGCCGCGTACGGCAAGTTGCCCGGTTCTCCGGGCGCGCACATGTCGACAGCGGTCCCAGCGCGCTGGTCGGACTGTCGTCGTGCTTCTCTTCGACGCTCGATGCAGGTTCGAGCGTCTTCTTGTCGTCTGTCGTCGAGGACTTGGCGTTGATCGCGGCGAGCTCGTGGATCCGACGACGCCGTGGAGTCGTCGTCGACGTTGACCCGGCGAGTCGGCGACTTTGGCCTTCGGGGCGGGGAGTGCACGGTAGTTGCACCCCCGGCGGTCTTGTCCTCGGCGGTCTTGTCCCCATCAGCCCGCGTCTGGCTGACTTGCCGCGGCCGCGATGTCGTCGGCTGCTGCGGCGTGCTGTTGTTGGCGAAGGCGATGAGGCTTTGGATGGTGGCCCTCCAGTCCTCGGCCTTGTCTGCCGCTGGAGGGAAATCGAGGAGCAGCTGAGCTCAAGCTAGAGCTTCTGCTGGAGTGGAGGGGAGCGGCGGCGAGCGGTGCGAGGAGCGAGATATGCTCAGACTTCTAATTGCGTTAGAAGGAGCAGGGTCTTGTCCCTGCGACCGCGCCTTGCTCGTGCCAGCACGCTGGCCTTGAGCGTCCCACGATCCACCAACTTGACCTTGGCCCAGCAAACGGATGGTACCTTGAGTACCACGTCGCTGCTGGTCCGGCACCTCCTGAGAGGGGCGTGGCGCGTGCACGGACGCCGAGGCCTTGGAATGCGCTCGGTCGTCCGTCCTGTCCTTGGACTTGGCGGCGCCGTGAGTTTCCTCGCCGGCGTCCGTCCTTCCGCTAGCGTCTACCCCACCAACCGTTGGTTCCGGTGGTGGTGGGATCGATGCAGACGGGCCTCCTACCTCTGAAGCTTTCTTCTTCGGCGGCATGTCGATGAAGTTGATGAAGTTGCTGAAGATTCCGCCCGCGTGAACGCCGGATCAGGTTCGCACAACCTCGACGCCCCCTACCTGGCGCGCCAAAGATGTCGGGGAAACTGATCGCCCACGAACACCTGTGGGACCGGAGCCCCTTTTCGGTACGGCAAGGGAACGGAGGGTGCACGAAGAGCGGATCGAGGCGAGCACGCGAGCAGTTTACCCAGGTTCGAGCCGCACGGATGCGTAAAACCCTACTCCTGCCTTGGTTGTATTGTGTTCTTGGCTCGGGAGCACGAAGAGCTACAGAGCTGATTACTAGCTACACCGAGCGTGAGAGTGATCAAGCCTCGGAACCCCCTCTACGTTGCGCATGGGCCTCCTTTTATAGGTCGAAGGGGTCACCGACAGGTGGCAACGTAGATGAGGGTAGAGATGTAAAAACGGTAGTAGTTGGAATAGTGTATGTACAGTGGTCTATACCTAACTCTGACGGCAGGGGACAAGGGCATTGAATGCCCGTCGCCGTCGCCCCCAAACAGTGCAAAAAGTGTCCGTTAGGGCGTCTCCGTTCGCCACGAAGGTGGCCTCGTCATTGTGGCTCGCCACGGTGTACCCCAGGCTGCACAGCCTTCCGCCACGTGCACCTGGAAGGGCTCCAGGGTGACGCGTGGCCGGATGAGCTGGAGCGCGGGCACGTAGTGGGAGCTTGCCGCGGTCGCTACCTTGCCGCGCCCGGAAGCTTGTCGCTCTCCGGGCCTTGCCGCGACGCGCGGAGCGTTGCGGCAAGTCTTCTGAAATGCCATGTTTGGCCTTCCTGACAAGCTCCTCTTGCCAGGGCCTTGTGCCAAAGGGGTGGTCTTGATCCTGGTACGGCCTTCCCGGCAAGCTCCTCTTGTCGGGGTCTTGTTTCTTTAACTTGAATACTTTGTTCTTGAATGGCTCTAAAGGATCCAGAGCGGGCCTTGGCGGGCGCGTGGCAAGCCCTGCCACGGGACGCTGCTACTGCCCATGCACAAGTCGGGATACTAAGGTACCCCTACTTTAGTACACCGACACTCACTTTTACCAATTTATTTCGATTTTTTTGGAGTTACAGAAGTATTCGAAAGTTACAGATTACTACAGATTGGTCTGTTTTTGACAGATTCTGTTTTTCGTGTGTTGTTTGCTTATTTTGATGAATCTATGAGTAGTATTGGGGAGTATGAATCATAGATAAGTTGGAATACAGTAGGTTTAACACCAATATAAACAATGAATGAGTTCATTACAGTGCCTTTGTGTGGTGGTTTGTTTTCTTATACTAACGGAGCTCACGAGATTTTTGGCTAAGTTTTGTGTTGTGAAGTATTCAAGTTTTGAGTATGGCTTTGATGGACTCTGGAACAAAGAGTGGCAAGAGCCTAAGCTTGGGGATTCCCAAAGCACCCCAAGGTAAAATTCAAGGACAACCAAAAGCCTAAGCTTGGGGATGCCCCGGGAAGGCATCCCCTCTTTCGTCTTCATCTATCGGTAACTATACTCGGGACTATATTTTTATTCACCACATGATATGTGTTTTGCTTGGAACGTCATGTATGATTTGAGTCTTTGCTTTTTAGTTTGCCACAATCATCCTTGCTGGACTCACCTTTTGAGAGAGATAAATAGGCTTTAAAATTTTTTAGAATACTCTATGTGCTTCACTTATATCTTTTGAGCTTGATAGTTTTGCTCTAGTGCTTCACTTATATCTTTTAGAGCACGGTGGTGGTTTTATTTTGTAGAAATTATTGATCTCTCATGCTTCACTTATATACTTTTGAGCCTTTTAGACCAGCATTGTAATGTGCTTTGGTTATAAAACTAGTCCTAATATGAAAGGCATCCAAGATGAGTATAGTAAATACTTTCACATAAAGTGCATTAAATATGATGAGAAGTTTGATACTTGATGATTGTTTTGAGATATGAGGATGGTGATATTGGAGTCATGCTAGTAGAGTAGTTGTGAATTTGAGAAATACTTGTGTTGAGGTTTGCAAGTCCCGTAGCATGCACGTATGGTAACCGTTGTGTGACAAATTTGAGGCACGAGGTATTTCATTGAGTGTCATCCTTTGTGTGGAGGTCGGGGGCGCGCGATGGTTAACTCCTACCAACCTCCCCCCTAGGAGCATGCGTGTAGTACTTTGTTTTGATGACTTGTAGATTTTTGCAATAAGTATGTGAGTTCTTTATGACTAATGTTGAGTCCATGGATTATACACACTCTCACCCTTCCACCATTGCTAGCCTCTCTTGTACCACACAACTTTTGCCGGTACCATACACCCACCATATACCTTCCTCAAAACAACCACCATACCTACCTATCATGGCATTTTCATAGATATTCCGAGATATATTGCCATGGAACCTTCCGCCGTTCCGTTTGTTATGACACACTTTATCATTGTCATATTTCCATGCATGATAATGTAGTTGACATCGTATTTGTGGCTAGGCCACCTTGCATATTTTTTTCATACATGTCACTCTTGATTCATTGCACATCCCGGTACACCGCCGGAGGCATTCATATAGAGTCATACTTTGTTCTAGTCTCGAGTTGTAATATCGAATTGTAAATCAATATAAGTGTGATGATCATCATTATTATAGCATTGTCCCAAAGAAAAAAAAGAGAAAAAAGAAGGAAAGGCCAAAGAAAAAAAAGGAAAGGCCCAAAAAAGAAAAAAAAGGGACAATGCTACTATGTTTCCCACACTTGTGCTTCAAAGTAGCACAATGATCTTCATGGTAGAGAGTCTCATGTTTAGTCACTTTCATATACTAGTGGGAATTTTCATTATAGAACTTGGCATGTATATTCCAACGATGGGCTTCCTCAATTGCCCTAGGTCTTCGTGAGCAAGCAAGTTGGATGCACACCCACTTAGTTTCTTTTGTTGAGCTTTCATACATTTATAGCTCTACTGCATCTGTTGCATGGCAATCCGTACTCACTCACATTGATATCTATTGATGGGCATCTCCATAGCCCATTGATACACATAGTTGATGTGATACCATCTCCTCCTTTTTGTCTTCTCCACAACCACCACTCTATGACACCCATAGTGTTATGTCCATGGCTCACGCTCATGTATTGCGTGAAAGTTGAAAGATTTGAAAAAATTAAAGTATGAAACAAGTGCTTGGCTGAAAACGGGGTTGTGCATGATTGGAATATTTTGTGTGACGAAGATGGAGCATAGCCTAACTATATGATTTTGTAGGGATGAACTTTCTTTGTCCATGTTATTTTGAGAAGACATGATTGCTTTGTTAGTATGCTTGAAGTATTATTATTCTTGTGTCAATATGAACTTTTATCTTGCATCTTTCGGATCTGAACATTCATGCCACAACAAAGAGAATTACATTAAGAATTATGTTAGTAAGCATTCCACATCAAAAATTCTGTTTTTATCATTTACCTACTCGAGGACGAGCAGGAATTAAGCTTGGGGATGCTTGATACGTCTCCAACGTATCTATAATTTTTGATTGTTCCATGCTATTATATATTAAGTTTTGGATGTTTAATGTGCTTTATTATACACTTTTATATTAATTTTTGGGACTAACCTACTAACCCAAGGCCCAGTGTAGATTGTTCTTTTTTTGCCTATTTCAGGGTTTCGCAGAAAAGGAATATCAAACGGAGTCCAGACGGAATGAAACCTTCGGGAGAGTTATTTTTGGAACAATATCTTCACAGAAGACTTGGAGTACACGTGAGGGAACGAAGGAGGCGGCCACGAGGGTCCAGGGCACGCCCGCCACACTCGTGGGTCCCTATGACTCCCCCGATGCCCTCTTTCCTCCTATATATATCCATGTACCCTGAAAACATCGAGAAAATAGAGAAAACCCTAATTCCACCGCCGCAACCTTCTGTTCTCGTGAGATCCCATCTTGGGGCCTGTTCCGGAGCTCCGCCGGAGGGGGGATCTACCACGGGGTGTTTCTACATCAACACCATAGCCTCACCATGAGTTGTGAGTAGTTTACCACAGACCTTCGGGTCCATATTGATTAGTTAGATGGCTTCTTCTCTCTTTTTGGATCTCAATACCAAGTTCTCCTCGGTCTTCGAGGAGATCTATTCGATGTAATCTTCTTGCGGTGTGTTTGCCGAGATCCGATGAATTGTGGGTTTATGATCGAGATTATCTACGAGAAATATTTGATTCTTTTCTGAAATCTTTTATGTATGATTATACTATCCTTGCAAGTCTCTTAGAATTATTGGTTTGGTTTAGCCTACTAGATCTATAGTTCTTGCAATGGGAGAAGTGCTTGGCTTTGGGTTCAATCTTGTGGTGTCCTTTCCCAGTGACAGCAGGGGCAGCAAGGCACGTATTGTATTGTTGCCATCGAGGATAAAAATATGGGGTTTATATAATATTGCTTGAATTTATCCCTCTACATCATGTCATCTTGCTTAAAGCATTACTCTATTCTTATGAACTTAATACTCTAGATGCATGCTGGATAGCGGTCGATGTGTGGAGTAATAGTAGTAGATGCAGAATCGTTTCGGTCTACTTGTCACGGACGTGATGCCTATATATAATGATCATGCTTAGATATTCTCATAACTATGCACTTTTCTATCAATTGCTCGACAGTAATTTGTTCACCCATCGTAGAATTCTGCTATCATGGGAGAAGCCACTAGTGAAACCTATGGCCCCCGGGTCTATTCTCAACATATTAATCTTTCAATCTACTTTACTTTGCTTTATTTACTTTCTGTTCTTATATCCAAAAATACCAAAAGTATCACACTATCCTATCTATCAGATCTCACTTTCGTAAGTGGCCATAAAGGGATTGACAACCCCTTATCGCGTTGGCCGCGAAGTTCTTATTTGTTTGTGCAGGTGCGAGGGACTCGCGCGTGGTCTCCTACTGGATTGATACCTTGGTTCTCAAAAACTGAGAAAAATGCTTACGTTACTGTGCTGCATCACCCTTTCCTCTTCCAGGGAATACAACGCAAGCTCGAGAAGTAGCACACCACACACGACTAAAATCAACTTGTGTGTCCCCTGCGGTGCCCCTGTCCACGTATATAAAGGATGGAGGGAGGAAGAGGCCGACCCTCATCAGGCGTGCCCAAAGTTTGGAGTCCTACTAGGACTCCCTAGTCCTAGTAGGATACCTCATCCCACATGGAATAGGAAAAGGGGAAGGGAGAAGGAGAAGGAAGGAATGGGCGCCCCCTTTCCGTAGTCCAATTCGGACCAGTCCATGGGGAAGGGGCGCGGGCACCCTTGAGGACTTTCTCTCCTTTCCAGTATAGCCTATTAAGGCCTAATACGAATTCCTGTAACTCTCTGGTACTCCGAAAAATACCCGAATCACTCGGAACATTTCCGATGTCTGAATATAACCTTCCAATATATCGATATTTATGTCTCGACCATCTCGAGACTATTCTTCATGTCCGTGATCTCATCCGGGACTCCGAACAAATGTCGGTCATCAAATCAGATAACTCATAATATAAATCGTCATTGAACATTAAGTGTGCGGACCCTACGGGTTCGAGAACTATGTAGACATGACCGAGACACATCTCCGGTCAATAACCAATAGCGAAACCTGGATGCTCATATTGGCTCCTACATATTCTACGAAGATCTTTATCGGTCAAACCGCATAACAACATACTTTGTTCCCTTTGTCATCGAATTATCATACCTAGTTCAATCTCGTTACTGGCAAGTCTCTTTACTCGTTCCGTAGTGTATCATCCCGCAACTAACTCATTAGTCACATTGCTTGCAAGGCTTATAGTGATGTGCATTCCCGAGAGGGCCCAGAAATACAGCTCCGATAATCGGAGTGACAAATCCTAATCTCGATCTATGCCAACTCAACAAACGCCATCAAAGACACCTGTAGAGCATCTTTATAATCACCCAATTACGTTGTGATGTTTGAAAGCACACAAAGTTGCATAATCTCATAGTCATAGGAACATGTATAAGTCATGAAGAAAGAAATAGCAACATACTAAACGATCAAGTGCTAAGCTAACGGAATGGGTCAAGTCAATCACATCATTCTCCAATGATGTGATCCCTTTCATCAAATGACAACTCATGTCTATGGCTAGGAAACTTAACCATCTTTGATTAACGAGCTAGTCAAGTAGAGGCATACTAGTGACACTCTTTTTGTCTATGTATTCACACATGTACTAAGTTTCCGGTTAATACAATTCTAGCAAGAATAATAAACATTTATCATGATATAAGGAAATAAATAATAACTTTGTTATTGCCTCTAGGGCATATTTCCTTCAGTATCCCACTTGCACTATAGTCAATAATCTAGTTCACATCACCATGTGATTTAACACCAATAGTTCACATCCTCATGTGATTTAACACTTTATAGTTCATATCGCCATGTGACCAATACCCAAAAGGTTTACTAGAGTCTATAATCTAGTTCACATCGCCATGTGATTAACACCCAAAGAGTACTAAGGTGTGATCGTGTTTTGCTTGTGATAGAGGTTTAGTCAATGGGTCTCCCACATTCAGATCCGTATGTATTGTGCAAATTTCTATGTCTACAATGCTCTGCATGGAGCTACTCTAGCTAATTGCTCTCACTTTCAATACATATCTAGATTGATACTTAGAGTCATCTGGATTAGTGTCAAAGCTTGCATCGGTGTAACTCTTTACAACGAACTCTTTATCACCTCCATAATCGAGAAACATTTCCTTAGTCATCAAGTAACTAAGGATAATTTTGACCATTGTCCAGTGATCTACTCCTGGATCACTTTTGTACCTCCTTGCCAAACTCATGGCAAGGTACACAACAGGTTTGGTACACAGCATGGCATACTTTATAGAACCTATGGCTGAGGCATAGGGAATGACTTTCATTCTTTCTCTATCTTCTACCGTGGTCGGGTTTTGAGTCTTACTCAACTTCATACCCTGTAACACAGGCAAGAACTCTTTCTTTGACTGTTCCATTTTGAACTACTTCAAAAAAAATCAAGGTATGTACTCATTGAAAAAACTTTATCAAGCGTCTTGATCTATCTCTATAGATCTTGATGCTCAATATGTAAGCAGCTTCACCGAGGTCTTTCTTTGAAAAACTCCTTTCAAACACTCCTTTATGCTTTCTAGAAAATTCTAGATCATTTCTGATCGACAATAAGTCATTCACATATACTTATCAGAAAGTTTGTAGTGCTCCCACCCACTTTCTTGTAAATACATGCTTCACTGCAAGTCTGTATAAAACTATATGCTTTGATCAACTTATCAAAGCGTATATTCCAACTCCGAGATGCTTGCACCAGTCCATAGATGGATCACTGGAGCTTGCATATTTTGTTAGCTCCTTTAGGATCAACAAAAAACTTTCTGGTTGCATCATATACAACTCTTCTGTAAGATATCCATTAAGGAATGCAGTTTTGACATCCATTTGCCAGATTTCATAATCATAAAATGCGAAAATTTCTGACATGATTCGGACAGACTTAAGCATCGCTACGGGTGAGAAAATCTCATCGTAGTCAACTCCTTGAACTTGTCGAAAACCTTTCGCAACAAGTCGAGCTTTGTAGATAGTAACATTGCCATCGGCGTTAGTCTTCCTCTTAAAGATCCATTTATTTTCAATGGCTTGCCGATCATCGGGCAAGTCAACCAAAGTCCACACTTTGTTCTCATACATGGATCCCATCTCAGATTTCATGGCCTCAAGCCATTTCGTGGAATTTGGGCTCATCATCGCTTCCTCATAGTTCGTAGGTTCATCATGGTCTTAGTAACATGACTTCCTGAACCGGGTTACCGTACCACTCTGGCGCGGAACACACTCTGGTTGACCTACGAGGTTCAGTAATAACTTGATCTGAAGTTTCATGATCATCATCATTAGCTTCCTCACTGATTGGTGTATGAATCACAGGAACTAGTTTCTGTGATGTATTACTTTCCAATTTGGGAGAAGGTACAATTACCTCATCATGTTCTACTTTCCTCCCACTCACTTCTTTCGAGAGAAACTCCTTCTCTAGAAAGGATCCATTCTTAGCAACGAAAATCTTGCCTTCGGATCTGTGATAGAAGGTGTACCCAACAGTTTCCTTTGGGTATCCTATGAAGACACATTTCTCCGACTTGGGTTTGAGCTTGTCAGGTTGAAGCTTTTTCACATAGGCATCGCAGCCCTAAACTTTAAGAAACAACAACTTTGGTTTCTTGCCAAACCACAGTTCATAAGGCGTCGTCTCAACAGATTTAGATGCTTTCCTTATTTAACTAGAATGCAGTTGTCTCTAATGCGTAACCGATTTACCACTATCATTTTTGGGTTACGTGATAGTCGTAACCGTACTTTATTAGATATGCAGTTGTCCCTAGTGAGCCTCTAGATGACTAGCACGTTGATCAATAGATGGTTACGGTTTCCTGACCATGGACATTGGATGTCATTGATAACGAGATCACATCATTAGGAGAATGATGTGATGGTCAAGACCCAATCCTAAGCCTAGCACAAGATCGTGTAGTTCGTATGCTAAAGCTTTTCTAAATGTCAAGTATCTTTTCCTTAGACCATGAGATTGTGCAACTCCCGGATACCGTAGGAATACTTTGGGTGTGCCAAACATCACAACGTAACTGGGTGGCTATAAAGGTGCACTACGGGTATCTCCGAAAGTGTCTGTTGGGTTGGCACGAATCGAGACTGGGATTTGTCACTCCGTGTGACGGAGAGGTATCTCTGGGCCCACTCGATAGGACATCATCATAATGTGCACAATGTGATCAAGGAGTTGATCACGGGATGATGTGTTACGGAACGAGTAAAGAGACTTGCCGGTAACTAGATTGAACAAGGTATCGGGATACCGACAATCGAATCTCGAGCAAGTATTGTACCGATAGACAAAGGGAATTGTATACGGGATTGATTGAATCCTTGGCATCGTGGTTCATTCGATGAGATCATCGTGGAGCATGTGGGAGCCAACATGGGTATCCAGATCCCGCTGTTGGTTATTGACCGGAGAGTTGTCTCGGCCATGTCTGCATGACTCCCGAGCCCATAGGGTCCACACACTTAAGGTTCGATGATGCTAGGGTTATAGGGCAAGTATGTACGCGGTTATTGAATGTTGTTCGGAGTCCCGGATGAGATCCCGGATGTCACGAGGAGTTCCATAATGGTCTGGAGGTAAAGATTCATATATGGGAAGTCCCGTTTTGGTCACCGGAAAAGTTTCGGGCGCTATCGGTAGCATACCGGGACCACCGGGAGGGTCCCAGGGGTCCATCGGGTGGGGCCACCGGCCCCAGAGGGCTGCGTGGGCCAAGTGTGGGAGGGGACCAGCCCCAGATGGCATGGTGCGCCCCCCCCACCAGGGCCCAAGGCGCCTCCAAGAGGGGAGGGGGCAAACCCTAGGGCAGATGGGCCCTAGGGCCCAATCTGGTGCGCCCCCCTCTCCCTCTCCCCCTTGGCCGCCCCCTAGATGGGATCTAGGGCTGGCCGTCACCCCTAAGGGTGGAAACCCTAAAGGGGGCGCAGCCCCTCCCTTCCCCCTATATATACTTGAGGTTTGGGGCTGCCCAACACACGGTTTGACCTCTCTCGCTTGGCGCAGCCCTACCTCTCTCCCTCCTCGTCTCTCGCAGTGCTTGGCGAAGCCCTGCTGGAGTCCCACGCTCCTCCACCACCACCACGTCGTTGTGCTGCTGCTGGACGGAGTCTTCCCCAACCTCTCCCTCTCTCCTTGCTGGATCAAGGCGTGGGAGACGTCACCAGGCTGCACGTGTGTTGAACGCGGAGGTGTCGTTGTTCGGCGCTTAGATCGGAATCAATCACGATCTGAATCGCAGCAAGTACGACTCCTTCATCCGCGTTCTTGTAACGCTTCCGCATCACGATCTACAAGGGTATGTAGATGCACTCCCCTCTCCCTCGTTGCTAGATTACTCCATAGATTGATCTTGGTGATGCGTAGAATTTTTTTGATTTCTGCTACGATCCCCAACATAACCGTATTGCAACAAACATGATCTAATCATATTCATGCTCAACGCAAATGCCAAATAACATTTATTTAGGTTTTACACTAATCCTGAAAGTATAGGGAGTGTGCGATGATGATCATATCAATCTTGGAACCACTTCCAACACACATCGTCACTTCACCTTTAACTAGTCGTTGTTCATTCTGCAACTCTTGTTTCGAGTTACTAATTTTAGCAACTGAACCGGTATCAAATACCCAGGGGTTGCTATGAACACTAGTAAAGTACACATCAATAATCTATATATCAAATATACCTTTGTTCACTTTGCCATCCTTCTTATCCGCCAAGTATCTAGGGCAGTTCCACTTCTAGTGACCATTTCCTTTGCAGTAGAAGAACTTAGTTTCAGGCTTGAGTTTAGCTTTGGGTTTCTTCACGGGAGTGACAACTTGCTTTTCATTCTTCTTGAAGTTCCCCTTCTATTCATTTGCCCTTTACTTGAAACAAGTGGTCTTGTTAACCATCAACACTTGATGATCTTTCTTGATTTCTACCTTCGCCGATTTCAGCATCGCCGATAGCTTGGGAATTACTTTCGTCATCCCTTGCATATTATAGTTCATCACGAAGTTCTACTAAATTGGTGATAGTGACTAGAAAACTTTGTCAATTACTATCTTATCTGGAATATTAACTCCCACTTGATTCAAGCAATTTTAGTACCCAGAAAATTTGAGCACAAGCTCACTGGTTGAGCTATTCTCCTCCATCTTGTAGGCAAAGTACTGGCAAATGTCTCATACCTCTCGAATCGGGCATGAGTATGAAATACTAATTTCAACTCTTGGAACATCTTATATGCTCCATGGCGTTCAAAACGTTTTTGAAGTCCCGGTTCTAAGCCGTCAAGCATGGTGCACTAAACTATTAAGTAGACATCATATTGAGCTTTGCCAAACGTTCATAACGTTTGCATCTGCTCCTGCAATAGATCTGTCACCTAGTGGTGCATCAAGGACATAATACTTCTGTGCAGCAATGAGGATAACCCTCAGATCATGGACCTAGTCCGCATCATTACTACTAACATCTTTCAACTTATATTTCTCTAGGAACATATAAAAAAAGGGGAGCTACATCACGAGCTATTGATCTACAACACAGATATGCTAATACTACCAGGACTAAGTTCATGATAAATTAAAGTTCAATTAATCATATTACTAAAGAAATCCCACTTAGATATACATCTCTCTAGTCATCTAAATGATCACGTGATCGAAATCAACTAAACCATGTCCGATCATCACGTGAGATGGAGTAGTTTTCAATGGTGAACATCTTATGTTGATCATATCTACTATATGATTCACGCTCGACCTTTCGGTCTCCAGTGTTCCGAGGCCATGTATGTACATGCTAGGCTCGTCAAGTTTAACCAGAGTATTCTGCATGTGCAAAATTGTCTTACACCCGTTGTATTTGAACGTAGAGCTTATCACACCCGATCATCACGTGGTGTCTCGACACGACAAACTTTCGCAACGGTGCATACTCAGGGAGAACACTTGTACCTTGAAATTTTGTAAGCGATCATCTGATAATGCTATCGTCGAACTAAGCAGAATAAGAAGCATAATAAGATAAACATCACATGCAATCATAATATGTGACATGATATGGCCATCATCATCTTGTGCTTTTGATCTCCATCTCCAAAGCATCGTCATGATTTCCATCATCACCGGCTAGACACCATGATCTTCATCGTAGCATCGTGGTCGTCTCGCCAACTATTGCTACTACTACTATCGCTAACTCATAGTGATAAAGTGAAGCAATTACATGGCCTTAACAATTCATACAATAAAGAGACAACAATAAGGCTCCTGCCGGTTGCCGATAATTTACAAAACATGATCATCTCATACAATAACGTATAACTCATTACGTCTTGACCATATCACATCACAACATGCCCTGCAAAAACAAGTTAGACGTCCTCTAATTTGTTGTCGCAAGTTTTACCGGGCTGCTACGGGCTTAGCAAGAACCGTTCTTACCTACTCATACAAAAACCAAAACGATTATTCATCAAGTATGTGATGTTTTAACCTTCACAAGGACCGGGCGTAGCCCCACTTGATTCAACTAAAGTGAGAGAGACAGACACCCGTCGGTCACCTTTAAGCAACGAGTGCTCATAACGGTGAAACCAGTCTCGCGTAAGCGTACGCGTAATGTCGGCCCAGGCCGCTTCATCTCACAATACTGTTGAATCAAAGTATGACATGCTGGTAAGCAGTATGACTAGTATCACCCACAACTCATTGTGTTCCACTCGTGCATATCATCTACGCATAGTCCTGGCTCATGATGCCACTGTTGGGGAACATAGTATTTCAAAAAAAAAATCCTACGATCACGCAAGATCTATCTAGGAGAAGCATAGCAGCAAGCGGAAGCATCTAGTGACGCGGTTGATGTAGTCGAACGTCTTCTCGATCCAACGGATCCAAGCACCGAACGTACGGCACCTCCGCGTTCAGCACACGTTCAGCTCGATCACGTCCCCCGAGCTCTTGATCGAGTTGAGCATCACGGTAGAGTTTCATCAGCACGACGGCGTGGTGACACTGATGATGAAGCTACCGCCGCAGGGCTTCGCCTAAGCACTGCAACGATATGACCGAGGTGTGTAACTGTGGGGAGGGGAACCACACATGGCTAAAATTAACTTGTGTGTCTATGGGGTGCCCCTGGCCACATATGTAAAGGATGGAGGGAGGAAGAGGCCGGCCCTCATAGGGCGCACCCAAAGTGTGGAGTCCTATTAGGACCCACATGGAATAGGAAAAGGGGAAGGGAGAAGGAGAAGGAAGGGGAGCCCCCTTTCCCTAGTCCAATTCGGACCATTCCATGCGGAAGGGGTGCAGTCACCCTTGAGGCCTTTCTCTCCTTTCCCGTATGGCCCATTAAGGCCCAATACGAATTCCCGTAACTCTCCGGTACTCCGAAAAATACCCGAATCACTCGGAACCTTTCCGATTTCCGAATATAGCCTTCCAATATATCTATCTTTAACTTTCGACCATGTCGAGACTGTTCGTCATGTCCGTGATCTCATCCGGGACTCCGAACAAACGCCGGACATCAAATCACATAACTCATGATACAAATCGTCATTGAACGTTAAGTGTGCGGACCCTACGGGTTCGAGAACTATGTAGACATGAACAAGACACATCTCCGGTCAATAACCAATAGCGGAACCTGGATGCTCATATTGGCTCCTACCTATACTATGAAGATCTTTATCGGTTAAACCGCATAACAACATACGTTGTTCCTTTTGTCATCGGTATGTTACTTGCCCAAGATTCAATCATCGGTATCATCATATCTAGTTCAATCTTGTTACCGGCAAGTCTCTTTACTCGTTCCGTAATGTATCATCCCGCAATAAATCATTAGTCACATTGTTTGCAAGGCTTATAGTGATGTGCATTACCGAGAGGGCCCAGAAATACCTCTCCGACAATCGAAGTGACAAATCCTAATCTCGATCTATGCCAACTCAACAAACACCATCGGAGACACCTGTAGAGCATCTTTATAATCACCCAATTACGTTGTGACGTTTGATAGCACACAAAGTGTTCCTCCCGTATTCGGGAGTTGCATAATCTCATAGTCATAGGAACATGTGTAAGTCATGAAGAAAGCAATATCAACATACTAAAAGATCAAGTGCTAAGCTAAAAGAATGGGTCAAGTCAATCACATCATTCTCTAATGATGTGATCCCGTTCAGCAAATGACAACTCATGTCTATGGCTAGGAAACTTAACCATCTTTGATTAACGAGCTAGTCAAGTAGAGGCATACTAGTGACACTCTGTTTGTCTATGTATTCACACATGTACTATGTTTCTGGTTAATACAATTCTAGCATGAATAATAAACATTTATCATGTTATAAGGAAATAAATAATAACTTTATTATTGCCTCTAGGGCAAATTTCCTTCATTTCTCTCATTTTTCCCTCGTGTTCTTCATGTTCATCCTCAAGATCCCTCCTTTTCGTGAAAGATCGGCCTATTATCGGGTTGTCCCCGCATCATATGGTATCATGAGCCTAGGTTGATCTCGAATCTGGAGCCCCTACCCTTGTTTTCTAGCCTTGTTTTGTTGATTTTATCCAAATTTCGAAAACTCCCCACAAAAATAGCCCCAATTGTTTTCTGTGATTCGCTGATTTGACGAAGTTTTGTTGGATTTGATCCTTGGATTTGCTTTGCCACGAGTGGACCTAGATTTTCCCCATCTTTTCCCCAAAATTCCATTGCAAATTAGACCAAATTGGACCAAGCAGTTTTGCCCGAGCCAGAAAATCGCCCAGGCATCGAGCGTTCGCCAGCCTACCGGACGTCTGACGACCGGACGACTGGCAACCTACCGGACATCCGCTCATCCCTGACGATACTGAACTTCCTCAGTTCTTGTTCCACCTTCTGCACACGCTTACCCATTTCCACTTCCACATTTTCAATACCACAACCAGCATCGCTTACCCGCCATCAAAACGATTTTACCTCATTATGTCTTGGATCATTTGAGTTGTGGTTTACTCATTTCCTTGTGTGTTTCGGCTATCTTGGAACGGAACGACATCGACAAGACCACCTCTCAACCTCGACAAGGATGGTAACATCAACGACACCTTGTATACCCAACCTCGCATTTACATTGATAACCCCACATCGACCACTTTGTGTAGCTTTCCCTTCGAGACTAGCCATTCGAGTATTGCCGGGCAACGACACTTGTGCACATTAGTGGTCATCGGGATACTCCATACCGTACTAGTAGTCATCGTGCTATCATTGTCATATCATATCATTATCTCTTGTGTCACAAGGTAGCCATAACATATACACAATCGCTATCTTGGTTCGAAAAGCATTGCATAAATACCCTAGCAAAAGAGCTCCAAGACAAAGAGCCAATCAAGCTTTTAAGCAAAAGAAAACGATAAGCAAAGAGCTTTTAAGCAAAAACCATAGCATTGCATTTCAGCATTTTGAATCATATGGTATCACACTTGATCATCTCGGATTATCGCATAGAAATGACAAACATATAGCATACTTGGGATAGAAGTCGTTACATTTTTGCCTATTTCAGAGTTTCGCAGAAAAGGGATATCAAACGGAGTCCAAAAAGAATGAAACCTTTGGGAGAGTTATTTTTGGAACCGTATCTACCCAGAAGAGTTGGAGTACACGCGAGGGAATGAAGGAAGTGGCCACGAGGGTCCAGGGCGCGCCCCCACCCTTGTGGGGCCCCTATGGCTCTCCTGATTCCCTCCTTCGTCCTATATATATCCATATACCCTGAAAACATCGAGGCAACAGAGAAAATACTAATTCCACCACCACAACCTTCTGTTCCCGTGAGATCCCATCTTGGGGCCTGTTCCGGAGCTCCGCCGGAGGGGGGGGGGGGGTCTACCACGGAGTGCTTCTACATCAACACTATAGCCTCACCAATGAGTTGTGAGTAGTTTAGCATAGACCTTCGGGTCCATAGTTGTTAGCTAGATGGCTTCTTCTCTCTTTTTGGATCTCAATACAAAGTTCTCCTCGGTCTTCGATGAGATCTATTCGATGTAATCTTTTTGCGGTGTGTTTGTCGATATCCGATGAATTGTGGGTTTATGATCAAGATTATCTATGAACAATATTTGATTCTTTTCTGAAATCTTTTATGTATGATTATAATATCCTTGCAAGTCTCTTCAAATTAATGGTTTGGTTTGGCCTACTAGATCTATAGTTCTTGCAATGGGAGAAGTGCTTGGCTTTGGGTTCAATCTTGCGGTGTCCTTTCCCAGTGACAGCAGGGGCGGCAAGGCACGTATTGTATTGTTGCCATCGAGGATAAAAAGATGGGGTTTAAGTCAAATTGCATGAATTCATCCCTCTACATCATGTCATCTTGCTTAATGCGTTACTTTGTTCTTATGAACTTATTACTCTAGATGCATGCTGGATAGTGGTCAATGTGTGGAGTAATAGTAGTAGATGCCGAATCGTTTTGGTCTACTTGTCACGGACGTGATGCCAATATACATGATCATGCCTAGATATTCTCATAACTATGTGCTTTTCTATCAATTGCTCGACAAGAATTTGTTCACCCACCGTAGAATATGCTATCTTGAGAGAAGCCACTAGTGAAACCTATGGCCCCGGGTCTATTTTATATCATATTAATCTTCCATCAACTATCTATCTTTATTGTTCTTTTATTTTGCAATCTTTACTTTTCAATCTATACAATAAAAATACCAAAAATATTTATCTTATTATCTCTATCAGGTCTCACTTTTGCAAGTGGCCGTGAAGGGATTGACAACCCCTTTATCGCGTTGGTTGCAAGGTTCTTAATTGTTTGTGCAGGTACGAGGGATTTGCGTGTAGTCTACGACTCACTTTAACATTCAAATACGCCAGCATGATTATCCTTTACGTAAGGTTCATTTAGATCGTCGGGCTATGGAACACCACCTGTTTATTCCTGCCGATTACCCCAACATTCATATTCCTTATAACCTGGTTTTAGTGTGAACACCCGTGATATTATCCCTTTGCCTGCACCTACTTTGTTTGATCCTGTTGCCAGGGCGGATACAGGATTATGCCTGAGGACATCGTCGCCTATCGGAACAACCTAGCTGCAGCGCAGGAGGAGCCTCGGGAGTGGGACCCTCATGTGACACTCCGAGGCTGATGCGCCAGGTGTCTTCCAGTTATTCGCTGCCATTGCCATGTCATCTTCTTGCGTGTTGCACTTTGCCATGTCATCACGTGCAATACATCTTCATGTTGTGAAAACTTGCATCCGGTCTTTTTCTCCTTTGTCCGTTTCGGATTCTGACTCTCTCCCTTGCACCCATTGCCCCTCTCAGATTTTATTTCGTGAGCGGGAGAAAAATGTTAACAGAATGAGCCTAGGTTTGTCGAGTGGTTTATAAACCACAAGTGTAGGGAATCACAACAGTTTTCGAGGGTAAAGTATTCAACCCAAATTTATTGATTCGACACAAGGGGAGCCAAAGAATACTCTTAAGTATTAGCAGCTGAGTTGTCAATTCAATCACACCTAGAAACTTAGTATCTGTGTCAAAAGCTCGTAGGCATTGGATCGGTGATGGATAATTATGTCGGATGTGATTCCTCATGTAATAGTTATAACCTAGGGTGACACAGAACTAGCTCCAGCATGGAAAAGTCATAGCAACATCAATCTTAGAACATAGTGGATACTAGGGATCAAACCCTAACAAAACTAACTCGATTACATGGTAAATCTCATCCAACCCATCATCGTCCAGCAAGCCTACGATGGGATTACTCACGCATGGCAGTGAGCATCATGGAATTGGTGATGGAGGAAGGTTGATGATGACGATGACGATGATCTCCACTCTCCGGAGCCCCGAACAGACTCCAGTTCAGCCCTCCCGGGAGAGATTAGGGCTTGGCGGCGGCTCCGTATTGTAAAACGTGATAATTCTTCCTCTTTGACTTTTTTCTCCCCGAAAGTGAATATATGGAGTTGGGGGATACGTCGGTGGAGCAACAGGGGGCCCACGAGGCAGGGAGGCGCGCCCCCACCCTCGTGGACAGGGTGTGGGCCCCCCTAGATTGGTTCTTTCCGCGGATATTTTTTATATATTCCAAAATAATTCTCCGTTGAATTTTAGGTCATTCCGAGAACTTTTATTTCTACACAAAATAACACCATGGCAATTCTGCTGAAAACAACGTCATTCCGGGTTAGTTCCATTCAAATCATGCAAGTTAGAGTCCAAAACAAGGGCAAAAGTGTTTGGAAAAGTAGATACGTTGGAGACCTATCAACTCGCCCAAGCTTAAACCGTTGCTTGTCCTCAAGCAATTCAGTTGATAAACTGAAAGTGATAAAGAAAAACTTTGACAAACTCTCTTTGATCTTGTTGTAGTAAATGTGTAAAGCCAGCATTCAAGTTTTCAGCAAAGATCATGAAATAACCACATTCACAATAACTTTTAGGTCTCATGTCTACTCATATCAATATCATAATCAACTAGCGAGCAATAATAATAAACCTCAGATGACAACACTTTCTCAAAACAATCATGATATGATATAACAAGATGGTATCTCGCTAGCCCTTTCTGAGACCACAAAACATAAATGCAGAGCACCTTTAAGGATCAAGGATTGAGTAGACATTGTAATTCATGGTAAAAGAGATCCAGTCACAATCATACTCAACGCAAATTAATAGCAATACATGCAAATGACAGCGGTGCTCTCCATCTGGTGCTCTTTTATAAGAGGATGGTGACTCAACATAAAAGTAAATAAATAGGCCCTTCGCAGAGGGAAGCAGGGATTTGTAGAGGTGCTAGAGCTCGATTTTTAAATAGAGATGAACAATATTTTGAGCGTTATACTCTCATTGTCAACATAACAACCAAGAATCTTGATGTCTTCCATGCTACACACATTATAGGCGGTTCCCAAACAGAATGGTAAAGTTTATACTTCCCCAACCACCAACAAGCACACTCCACTGCTAACCCGAAATAACGGGTACCGTCCAAACGAGCAACAACCATGGGGGAGTTTTTGTTTAATTATTATGATTTGAGCATGGGACTGGGCATCCCGGTTACCAGCCATTTTCTCATGAATGATGAGCGGAGTGTACTCATCATGAGAATAACCCACCTAGCATGGAAGATATAGACAACCCTAGTTGATACATGAGCTATTCGAGCATACAAAACAGAATTTCATTTGAAGGTTTAGAGTTTGGCACATACAAATTTACTGGGAACGCCAGGTAGATACCGCATATAGGAAGGTATGGTGGACTCATATGGAATACCTTTGGGGTTTATGGAAGTGGATGCACAAGCAGTATTCCCACTTAGTACAGGTGAAGGCTAGAAAGAGACTGGGAAGCGACCAGCTAGAGAGCGACAACAGTCATGAATGTGCATTAAAATTAATCAACAATGAATGCAAGCACGAGTAGGATATAAATCACCATGAACATAAATATCGTGGAGGCTATGTTGATTTGTTTCAACTACATCCGTGAACATGTGCCAAGTCAGACCACTTGAATCATTCAAAGAAGGATACCACCCTATCATACCACATCACAACCATTTTAATATCAGGTTGGCACGCAAGATAGACCATTATAAACTCCTAGCTAATTAAGCATGGCATAAGCAGCTATGATCTCTAATTATCATTGCAAGCATGTTTCATTCATAATAGGCTGAATCAGGAATGATGAACTGTCATATTTACAAAAACAAGAGAGGTCGAGTTCATACCAGCTTTTCTCATCTCAAGCAATTCATCATATATCGTCATTATTGCTTTTCGCTCGCACGACCGAACGGTGTGGATAATAATAATAGTGCATGTGCATTGGACTAAGCTGGAATCTGCAAGCATTTAATACAAGAGAGAAGACAAAGTAATATGGCTCAAGGTTAAATTAACAATAAAGCATATGAGAGCCACTAAGCATTTTCAATTGTGGTCTTCTCCTATTGACCTCCGAAGAAAAGAAAAGAAACTATTTACACGGGAAAGCTCCCAACAAGCAAAAGAAGAACGAGAAATCTTTTTGGGTTTTATTTTAATTACTACTACTACAGGCATGAAAAGTAAACTAGCTAAAAGCTACAACTAATTTTTTTGTTTTTCTTAAGGTTTTTTCTAACACACAAGAAAAGACTAAGAAAAGGAATAAAACTAGCATGGATAGTACAATGAAAGAGTGTGAGCACTGACTACCGGAATAAGTGTGTGAATATGAATGTAATGTCGGTGAGAAACACGTACTCCCCCAAGCTTAGGCTTATGGCCTAAGTTGGTCTATGGCCAATATTGGCCTGGCGGATATCCAAAGTCGTAGTTGGGGTTGTACTGAGATGCAGCGGCTACTGCCTGGCGAGCTGCATCCTGGAGACGAGCTGCTCTCATTGTCTCCTTATACTCATTTGCTTCCTCCCTGGTTATAATATATCTTCCTTTTGCCTGAAAGTCAAAGAACATAGGAGCAGGGAGAGCAATATGGACAGTGTGGCGCCTGTCAAAGATTAGTCGATACTGGAGGGATTGCTCATCCCTCTCTATAAACCGATGGCTAACCATAGCATTATAATCCAAATAAGCAGGCGGTAATAGTTCATCATTTTCATGTATAGGCACACCAAGACGATGGGCTATGCGAGTGGCATAAATCCCGCCAAATAAATCTCCATCTAAACCATTATGATGTAACCTACGTGCAACAATGGCTCCCAAGTTATATTGTTTATCTCCTAACATAGCACTCTTGAGAACACTAAGATCTGGGATGCACATATGGCAAGCCTCGTCTTTACCGTTGATGCATCTACCAATAAAGAGAGCAAAATAATGTATATCAGGAAAATGAATGCTTCCTATGGTAGCTTGTGTGATCTCTCTAGATTCCCCCACGGCGATACTAGCAAGGAAGTCTTTATATTCAGATTTGCGAGGATCACCAATATTGCCCCACTGCGGGAGCTTACAAGCATCATTAAAATCTTCTAGGTCCATGGTGTAAGATTTATCATAAAGATCAAACAGGACAGTGTGAGAATTACGTGAAGATGAAAATTTAAACCTTCTCACAAAGGTATCAGTCAAGTAATGGTACTGGGGACACTTATCTTGCATGAAGCCCTCGAGCTCAGCATTACGCACATATGCGTCGAACTCCTCCTGAATGCCTGCCCAAACGATAAACTCCTCTCACGGCCATTCACAAGGCCGCATTTGATCTTCCCTTGGCAATTCATCGTCCGGCTCACGCATCGCGAGCCTTGGTTCTTGCTTCCTTGAGGAACCACCTTGGAAGATTTTCCTATGCATTTTTCTGAAATTTTTAGTAACTCAAAATAAAAGTGAACCAAACTCAACAAGATTGATAGCAACAACTCCTACAAGTGTCTAGAGACTATATCATGCATTAGAACTACTTGGAACCAAAGAAATTTAACATGCAAGCTCAAGAACAAGGTCACCACAGCAGCAAAAATTTGCAATAAATAAAGCACTAGAACAAAAACTAATTGGACCAATGGAGGAGTCACATACCAAGGAACAATCTCGCCAAATAGTTTTGTGAATGGAGCTTTGAGCAAGGAGATCGAAAATGGCAGCAAGATGAGCTAGAACTCGTGCTTGAGCTGGATAGTGATTTTTTTTGGGAGGAAGAAGGAGTGTGTGGGTGCAGGAATAAGTGGAGGGGGCCACGTGGGGCCCACGAGGCAGGGGCGCGCCCAGTGAGGGTGGGCGCACCCTGGACCCTCGTGGCCAGGTGCTGGCTCACCCTGTTGTGTTCTCTGTGCCAAATATTCTCAAATATTCTAGAAAAAATAATATTTCATTTTCAGGGCATTTGGAGAACTTTTATTTTCGGGGTATTTTTTATTGCATAGATACGTCTGGAAACAGACAGAAAATACTATTTTTGCTTTATTTATTCTAATTAACAAAAAGTAAAAGGAGGGTACAAAAGGTTGTGCTATCTAGATTCACCCATCTCATGCTCATCAAAAGGAGTCCATTAACAAGGTTGATTAGGTCTTGTTAATAAAATCTTTCCGAATAACATGAAACCGGAGAATTTTCGAATAACACTAGGTTACCTCAATGGGAATATGTAGGTCCCCAACAATAAGAATATCATATGGCTTCTTGATAGTAGGAAGAGGAAATTCAAAACCTCCAATAGTAATAGTTGAAATTTTTCCAATAGAATTAATATTGTGGACCCGAGGTTGTTTCCTCGGAAAGTGTATCGTATGCTCATTACCATTGACATGAAACGTGACATTGCCTTTGTTGCAATCAATAACAGCCCATGCAGTATTCAAAAAGGGTCTACCAAGGATAATAGACATACTATCGTCCTCGGGAATATCAAGGATAACAAAGTTCGTTAGAATAGTAACATTTGTAACCACAGCAGGCACATCCTCACAAATACTGACGGGTATAGCAGTTGATTTATCGGCCATTTGCAAAGATATTTCAGTAGGTGTCAACTTACTCAAGTCAAGTCTACGATATAAAGAGACAGGCATAACACTAACACCGGCTCCACAGATCACATAAAGCAGTTTTAACATAGTTTCTTTTAATGGAGCAAGGTATAGTAGGTACTCTTGGATCTCCTAGTTTCTTAGGTATTCCACCCTTAAAAGTGTAATTGCAAGCATGGTGGAAATTTCAACTTCAGGTATCTTTCTTTTGTTGGTAATAATATTTTTCATATACTTAGCATAATGATTTGTTTTAAGCATATCAGTCAAACGCATACGCGAAAAGATAGGTCTAATAATTTCAACAAAGCGCTCAAAATCCTCATCATCCTTTTTCTTGGATGGTTTAAGGAGGAAAAGGCATGGGTTTCTGAACCCATGGTTCTCTTTCCTTACCGTGCTTCCTAGCAACAAAGTCTCTCTTATCATAACGTTGATTCTTTGACTGTGGGTTATCAAGATCAATAACGGGTTCAATCTCTACATCATTATCATTGCTAGGTTGAGCATCATCATGAACATCATCATTAACATTATCACTAGGTGCATGTTCATTACTAGATTGTGTCTCAACATCAGAAACAGAGATATCATTGGGATTCTCAGGTGTGTCGGCTACAGGTTCACTAGAAGCATGCAAAGTCCTATCATTCTTCTTTTTATTCTTCTTAGAAGAACTAGGTGCATCTATATTAGCTCTCTGAGAATCTGGCTCAATTATCTTAGGGTGGCCCTCGGGATACAAAGGTTCTTGAGTCACTTTACCACCTCTAGTTGCAACTCTAACAACAAAGTCATTATTCTTACTATTTAATTCATTGAGCAAATCATTCTGAGCCTTAAGTACTTGTTATACTTGAGTGGTAACCATAGAAGCATGTTTACTAATGAGTTTCAATTCACCTTTAACTCTAGACATATAATCACTCAAGCGTTCAATCATATAAGCATTACGTTACAATTGTCTACCAACATAAGCATTGAAGATTTCTTGCTTCACAATAAAATTGTCAAATTCATCTAAGCATTGGCTAGCAGACTTCTAACAAGGAGTATCACCTTCATCAAATCTATAAAGAGAATTTACCTTTACTACCTGTGTCGGGTTATCAAGACCATGTATTTCTTCAATAGGCGGTAAATTCTTAACATCTTTAGCTTTAATAAATTTTTCTTTCATAGATTTCTTTGCCTCTTGCATATCTTCAGGACTGAGAAATAGAACTCCCCTTTTCTTCGGAGTTGGCTTAGGGGCTTGTTCAAGAAGTGTCCAATTATTTTCATTGGCCAGCATATTATTCAATAGTAATTCAGCTTGATCAACTGTTCTTTCCCTGAAAACACAACCAGCACAACTATCCAGGTGGTCTCTAGAAGCATCGGTTAGTCCATTATAAAAGACATCAAGTATTTCATTCCTCTGAAGAGGACGATCAGGCAAAGCATTAAGTAATTGGAGAAGCCTCCCCCAAGCTTGTGGGAGACTCTCTTCTTCAATTTGCACAAAATTATATATTTCCCGTAAGGCAGATTGTTTCTTATGAGCGAGAAAATATTTAGCAGAGAAGTAATAAATCATATCCTGGGGACTACGCACACAACCAGGATCAAGAGAATTAAACCATATCTTAGAATCACCCTTTAACGAGAACGGAAATAGCTTAAGGATATAGTAATAACGAATCTTTTCATCGTTGGTAAACAGGGTGGCTATATCATTCAACTTAGTACGATGTGCCCAACAGTTTCAGATTCATAGCCATGGAAAGGATCAGATTCAACCAAAGTAATTAACTCGGGATCAACAGAGAAATCATAATCCTTATCAGTAACAGAGATAGGTGAAGTAGCAAAAGCAGGGTCATATTTCATTATAGCATTCAAAGACTTTTCTTTCAGCTTAGCTAATAATTTCTTAAGATTATATCTATCATTGCAAGCAAGAAAGTCTCTAGCAGTTTCTTCATCCATAACATAACCCTCAGGAATAACAGGCAATTCATATTTAGGGGGAGAATCTTCATCATCACTTTCATAAATATTATTAGTTTCCATATTTGCATTCTCCCTAACCTTAGCAATTTGTTCATCTCGAAATTCACCTAGTGGCACTGTATAGTCAAGCATAGAAGTAGTTTCATCATACATAGCAGAAGTGGCATCATCAAGAACATGCGACATATCAGATTCAATAGCATGGGTAGGTGTCGCAAATTTACGCATAACAGAGGGTGAATCAAGTGCAGAGCTAGATGGCAGTTCCTTTCCTCCCCTCGTAGTTGAGGGAAAGAACTTGGTTTTTGAGTCCTTCAAATTCTTCATAGTGATCAACAAATATAAATCCCAAGTGACTTAAAGAATATAGCTATGCTCCCCGGCAACGGCGCCAGAAAATAGTCTTGATAGCCCACAAGTGTAGGGGATCACAACAGTTTACGAGGGTAAAGTATTCAACCCAAATTTATTGATTCGTCACAAGGGGAGCCAAAGAATACTCTTAAGTATTAGCAGCTGAGTTGTCAATTCAACCACACCTAGAAACTTAGTATCTACAGCAAGGTAATTTAGTAGCAAGGTAATAAGGAAATAGCGGTAACAGCAATAAAAGTATCGATAGTGTTTTTGTAGTTTTTGTAACAGTAGCAGCGGAAAAGTAAATAAGCAACAAGCAATATGTGAAAAGCTCGTAGGCACTGGATCGGTGATGGAGAATTATGTCAGATGCGATTCCTCATGTAATAGTTATAACCTAGGGTGACACAGAACTAGCTCCAGTTCATCAATGTAATGTACGCATGTGTTCCGGATATAGTCATACGTGCTTATGGAAAAGAACTTGCATGACATCTTTTGTCCTACCCTCCCGTGGTAGCCCTAGTGGAAACTAAGGGATATTAAGGCCTCCTTTTAATAGAATACCGGACCAAAGCATTAACACATAGTGAATACATTAACTCCTCAAACTACGGTCATCACCGGGAGTGGTCCCGATTGTTGTCACTTCGGGGTTGCCGGATCATAAAAAATAGTAGGTCACTATTGACTTGCAAGATAGGATCAATAACACACATATATTCATGAAAACATAATAGGTTCAGATCTGAAATCATGGCACTCGGGCCCTAGTGACAAGCATTAAGCATGGAAAAGTCATAGCAACATCAATCTTAGAACATAGTGGATACTAGGGATCAAACCATAACAAAACTAACTCGATTACATGGTAAATCTCATCCAACCCATCATCGTCCAGCAAGCCTACGATGGGATTACTCACGCACGGCGGTGAGCATCATGGAATTGTTGATGGAGGAAGGTTGATGATGACGATGACGACGATCTCCACTCTCCGGAGCCCCGAACGGACTCCAGATCAACCCTCCCGAGAGAGATTAGGGCTTGGCGGCGGCTCCGTATCGTAAAACGCGATAATTCTTCCTCTCTGATTTTTTTCTCCCCAAAAGTGAACATATGGAGTCGGGGGATATGTCGGTGGAGCAACAGGGGGCCCACGAGGCAGGGGGCGCACCCGGGAGGAAGGGGGCGCGCCCCCACCCTCGTGGACAGGGTGTGGGCCCCCTGGATTGGTTCTTTCTGGAGATATTTTTTATATATTCCAAAATGAGTCTCCGGTGAATTTCAGGTCATTCCGAGAACTTTTATTTCTGCACAAAAATAACAACATGGCAATTGTGCTGAAAACAGCGTTAGTCCGGGTTAGTTCCATTCAAATCATGCAAGTTAGAGTCCAAAACAAGGGAAAAAGTGTTTGGAAAAGTAGATACGTTGGAGACATATCAGTGGTCTTGGTACATCACGGGTAGACCGCCTATCAAATTGCATTCCATTTGGAGGTCATTTGATGCCCCAACGGTTAACCGCGTTAACTGAAACCCCCTTCTCTTTGCAGCCCAGCACCCCTTCACCACATCCCACTAGCCCATCTAAACCCCCCTCATGCTCTTCGCCGTTAGATCATGATCGCGTGGCCGAAAACTGCACCTCATTTGGACTCTCCTAGCTCCCTCTACCAATATATAAGTCCATTCCCCCAAAATTCGCGGATGAAACCCTAGCATCTTCCTCCTCGCGCCGCCGGACACATCCGACCGCGCCGGACATGTCCAGCCTCCACGTCGCCCGGGCCAATCCTAGGCCGCCACGTCAGCCCGCCGCCGCCCGCAGCCAACCGCGCGCGGCCACGTCCCCTCCATCGTGCCTCCCACCGCCGCGGTCCGCCAGGCCCATCGTGGGCCCGCGCGAGCCCGCATCCGTTGCCGCCTGCCTTCCGCGCCCGAGGCGCCTCGCCTCCCTCGCCTCCGGCCCGAGCGCCACCGCCATGCGCGCTCCGCCGGCCGCTGCTCGCCGCCACTTGCACAGCTCGCCGGAGCATCGCCCGACGCCGGGATCCGGCACCCCCCATGAACCGCGCCCGGATCTAGTGGTCCTCGCCCCGGATGCGCCCTCCCCGACCCTCTCCGGCGTCGACCCCGCCGCCATGCTAGCCGGAGCCGCGCTCCCAGTCGCCGGCGGCCACCATGCCCGCTGCCTGCCTTTGCATCGAGAAGAGGAGGTTGTGCAACCCCACCTCGGCCACCTTCGCGCGTCGCTCGCGTGGGCCTCCTCGCCCGCCGGCCCGTTCACCTGTCCCGCCAACCTAGCATTTCTTCTCCTCCTCCTTGGCCAAGGCCCGCTGGTGAGCTGCCCGCTAAGCCTCGCCCTAGGCGCACTTTAGTGTTCCACCGCTCACCCCTATTTGTTTCCAGAAAATTGGCGAAGTCCTTCTGAAAACAACATCATGTTGCCATGTTTGTGATGTCATAACTATGTGCATACTTATCTGATTGTTGCGTATAATATATCAAAATGTTCGTCTCTCTATGCTCTAGATGTTGGAGTGCTTTGCATGCATCTTAGGATGCATATTGCCATGTTTATATCTGTTGCAAAAGTGCTAAGTGTTGTTAACTGCTAAAACTTGATATAACTTGTTGATTTGTCTTTTTCATATCTTTTTGTGTGATTTTGTTTGAGCATCATGTCAACATGTGTTTGGAGCACAATCATGTGATCTTTGCTGTGGTGCAATCCACTTTTCATGGTATGCCTTGTGGTGAATGAAACAAGCTTGTTAAGTGACCTACTTGTTGTTGTTGTTTCTTGAGACTTGTTGAAAAACTGCCAAGTCTGAAACTGTTAAATTGTTATGCCATGTTTACTTGATGCTACAGTCAAATCCATGCATGTTTTGGAATGTCCAATGATCATGTCTTGAAGTCCATGTTATGCTCTATCCATCCATGCCCTTGTTTGAAATTATAGGTTGTTGTAGCTTGTCTCTTTCTTGCTCTCAATTTGCTATATAATGTTTCTGTCAGCCTGTTATCAGTAAGTTCAGTTTTGCCATGTGAATAGCTAGTGTTCTATGCGTCATATGACCATGTTCTTGCCATGAGTAGCGGCATAAACATGTCTTCTTACTTTTGGTTATATTCACATGCCATGATATGCTTTGAGATGAGTTGCACAAGCTTGAAAACATGCCTACATGTCGTTGTTGCTGCCATGTTCAGTTTATTTCACTAAGTCTATGAAACTGTTATTATTTGCAATGTTGCCATAATGTTTTGAGCATGTTCTAGTGGTATTTGGCAGTAGCTCAGTGATCATGTTTGTAGTGCTTGACATGTACATGCTTGCCATGACCTTTGATCCCATGAAATGTTCCTGTAGCATGTTGTTTTGATGATTGCAAAGTGCCTAGTTGCTGTTTTGGGACAGATTGTTGTTATATCTTGTTTCGTGTGTATGTGTTGAACCGTTGCTCCGTTTTGGCATGCTCTATATGAAACTTGCTTGTTTTTTCATGTAGATCCATCATATGATGTTGTATACAGGTTTGGAGTGTGTTTTCTTGATGTTTGAATGCATCTTGCATCTTTGCCATGCTTAACTTGTTTTGCTCATATCTTCTAGGCCGTAGCTCCGAATTAAATGAACTTTATATGTAACTTGACTAGAATTTCGTGTAGATCATCATGGTTCATGTTAACTTGCTGTTTAACAACTTTAACATAAGGTTTATTCTGATCTGGACCAATTTCGAAATTTGCATAAGAGGACTTACCGGAATTGTTATATGTTGTTTCCGGCCTCATTTAAACTTGCTTGCTTGTGTTGTTCTTGTATGATTCATCTCTTGCCATGATTTGCATCATGTAGCCTTGCCATGCATCATACTTAGTTGAGCATCATGTCTTGTTATGTGTTGTATGTTTACCGTATTGTTTGCTTCTTCTCGTTAGTTCCTGTTTCATTGCGATCGTGGGGATTCGTTCGTCTATGCTTGGTTCGTCTTTGTCGTCTTCTTCATCGACTCGTTCTTATACCTTGCGGGGTTCCAGGCAAGATGACCGTCACCTTGGATCTCAATACTACCATTGCAATGCTAGTTGTCTCGATGCTATCGCTATATGTCGCGCTACCTATCTATTTGTTCGTCAACCTCTCATTGTTGATAGGAAACCTCTAACCTTTGACACCATCCTAGCAAACCGTAATTTGGCTATGTTACCGCTAGCTCAGCCCCTCTTATAGCGTTGCTAGTTGCAGGCGAAGCAGAAGATTGCTCCATGTCGGAACTTGGATACTTTGGGAATATCACAATATCTATTACTTAAATTAATGCACCTATATACTTGGTAATGGGTAGAAGGCTTGGCCTTTTGCTCGGTGTTTTGTTCCACTCATGCAGCCTTAAGAACTGATAAACATGCATTATGTTCCTTGAGTTTGCGTTCCTAACACGGTTGGGGGTATGGGACCCCCTTGACAGATCGCTTTGAATAAAACTCCTCCAGCAAGGCCCAACTTTGGTTTTACCATTTGCCTCATAATAAAAACTTAATTAATAATTTTGCATAGGGGGTCGCCGATGGGCCTCTAACCCCTCGTTGGTTACCCCAAGTGGAAGGTGTAAGATGCAGTGTTGTGGAAGTTTTTCCCTTAGCAAAGATGCCAAGGATCGAATCCCGAGAGACTCCTAGGTTCAACAAGTAGGTGTCAACTGCTAACGGCGCGGATTAGCAATCAACGTGGACCTGCACACAGATACAAATAACTTTGCTCCCAACGAGTACAGAGAGGTTGTCAATCCCTCCGGCCTTGTAGTTCACAAAGGATTAAACGCAAATGATAGTAGTGATAGATAATGTTTGCAATAGTAAATAATAGCGAAAAGTAAATAGCGGATGTGATCAATGATGGTAATATGGACCGGAGTCTCATGATGTTCACTAGTGATGTCTCTCTCCCAAAAGACGATAAAACAACTATGTGAGGTAAATGAATTACAGCTGGGAAATTGACAGGACCACGAACGCAAACCAATGCTGACTACATTGCAAGAAAGGTTGAGGTTCAAAGCATGGGCGGTACGCCAAAGTAAGTAGACTGAAATCCATCAATATCTACTACTAATCATCCACCTTGAGATATCTATCCAGAACATCTCGCTGGTATTAAGTTGCGAGTCCCGCCCATAGTGTAAACTCAAAGCAACAGACAACTGCATTAAAAGAACTTTGCGTAAAGTAAACAATCCTTGCACCCGCGGGCACAAGCACCGTTGTTTTCCCCCTTGTGGCAACAGCACATCCCCTAGACTCATGTTTCTGTCACTCAACCTAGTCATCGAGGGGCATGAACCCACAATCAAGCATAACGTTCCCTCTTGGAGTCACTACCCATTATTTGGCCAAAGCAATAAATAACAACGGAGAACATGCAAGAATTACTTATGAACAGAAATATAAAAGAGGTAGATCAAATATATTACTCAAGAACAATCTGAACATAATCTCATAATCCATCAGATCCCAGCAAACTCATCATAGCAACAGCATAAGGATTACATATGTGCCTCGATCATGTAGGGCAGCTCACGAGGACCAATTAGTGAGGCACAAGAACGGGAGGAGAACATCACATAGCTACTGGTCATGGACTCATGGTCCAAGGGAGACTACTCACAACTCATCCGGGAGGCATCCATGGTGGTGGAGAGGCTCCCGATGGTGATCCTCCCCTCCGGCAGGGTGCCGGGAAGAGTTCTCCTGGTGCTCCTGATCTTGGAAGCGGCGGCGGCGGCGGAACAGAGATGAGATTGCGAAAAAGAGTTCCCGTCCCGAGGGTTTCGAGGGACGCTCTAAATATATGCCGAAGGGGGGCACCAGACGGGGCTCGGGGGGCCCAGGCCCCCCCCCCCGGTGCGGCCCAGGGGGGGCACGCCGCCAGGGCGCCTGGAGCCCTGGTGCCCCCCCCCGGCCTGTCCTTCGGGCGCAAGGTAGGTTCTGGAACGTTGATTTTTTATATAATTTTTCTGGATTTTTCCTGGCAGTTCTCGTAACGTGAAAACCTGAAATACAAAAACAGCCGAAAACAGAAACTGGCACCGGGGTGCACTGGATTAGTAGGTTAGTCCAAATATGATCAAAAGTGTATGGAAGTGTATAAATATCATAGCAATATCACCCAAAAGTGGAATGGAGCAAGCAGAAAATATAGATACGTTTTGGACGTATCAACATCCCCAAGCTTAATTCATGCTCGTCCTCGAGTAGGTAAATGATAACAAGAATAATTTATGTGGTGACATGCTATTAACCATATAGGACTTTTTCATAGTCATATGACAAAAGCTTACTGAGACAATGATTCTATAGTAATTGAGTTGCCTCATGAGAAAATCACAAATGACTGAAAGTTTTACAACATGAAACTGAAACATCAAGAAGATTTGCAATGATCATGATGCGCAAATATGATAAAGTGATATCTAGCTTGCCCCCTTTAGTGATGCAAAACATAAATGCAGGGGCACCTTCAAGGTTTAAGTGATGACTAGATACAATGATTTCAAAATAAACGATATCACAATCATGCAAAAGACAATGCTACTTTGGGACAATGCACATTACACTCAGAATGACAATCATGCTCTCAGTAGTTGGTGCTTTTAAAAGAAGGTGGAGACTCAACATAAAAGTAAAAGAATGGTTATGTGCTAGAGCTTTTTATTTTGAAAACATAGAAGCAATTTTGTCAACGGTAGTAGTACTTCATATGTGTCATGCATAAGACATCCTATAAGTTGCAAGCCTCATGCATCGAATACCAATAGTGCTCGCACCTTGTCCTAATTAGCTCGGATTTCCATGGGTTATCATTGCATTACATATGTTTCAACCAAGTGTCACAAAAGGGTACCTCTATGCCACCTGTACAATGGTCCAAGGAGATAAATCGCATTTGATTTCTCGTTTTTGATAGATCTCAACTTGAGGACATCCATACCGGGACAACATAGAAAATAGATGATGGACTCCTCTTTAATGCATAAGCATGTTCTCATAAGAGATTGAGGATTAATGTCCAAGCTAAAACTTCCACCATGATACATGGCTTTGGTTGGCGGCCCAGTGTTCTTCTCTAACAATATGCATACTCATTCAACCCATGGCAAATCACCCTTACTTCAGACAAGACGAACATGCATAGCAACTCACATGATATTCAACAAAAGTGTGGCAGTTGATGGCGTCCCCAGAAACATGGTTACCGCTCAGCAAGCAACTTATAAGAAATAAGATACATAGACAACATATTCTTTACCACAACAGTTTTTAAGCTACTTTCCCATGAGCTATGTATTGCAAGGTTAGTCTGCTTAGTACAGGTGGAGGTTAGCAAAAGACTGGGAGCGACCAACTAAGAGAGCAATGACGGTCATAATCATGCAGAGCGACAAAGCAATATTGAATCAGGCATGGTAGTTATATCGCTACTCAGAAATAAAAGATCATCAAGGCTTGACAGACTTTCTTTACAGTCTTAAATATGCGTGAGCATACGCCAAGTTAATCAAAATAAATTCTTGAAGGAAGATATTACTAAACCATACCACATCATCGGCAAACAAATCAAGTTGGTACTCCAATAACACATTGGGAATTTCCAGCTATTTGAGACTAACCATGAGAAACCTGAACTACTAAGCGCCATTATGCACGTAGCATCTTTATCATAGACATATTAACCAATGCAACGGAAGCAAACTCTCTTAATAAGATAAGCATGATAATTAAAGAGAGTTCAAGCAACCCACTAAACAAAAGCTCTTTGAAAAGATAGGCATGAATACTAAGAGCAGAGCATGATAGTAGCTATTAAAAGACAAAGAACACACACAGCAAAGATAGACATGAAAATTCTATGTTATGTTCTAGGTACAAGTGGAGCGTGTTTCTCTCCCACATAAAGAAAGATGAGTTCCGACTCGTTATGAAAAACTAAAAAGAAAACTAAAATCAAGACGCTCCAAGCATAGCACATAACACATGAAGTGATAAAAATATAGCGAAACGAAAGACGAACTGATAATGTTGATGGAGAAGGGGATGCACGGGGGCATCCCCAAGCTTAGACGCTTGAGTCTCCTTGAATATTTCTTGGGGGTGCACGGGGGCATCCCCAAGCTTGAGCGCTTGACACTCCTGAATCTTTTTATCATCTTCCCTCGCACACTTGAAAACTCCCTTCATACATAACTCATTATAATCTGATTAGCGAGGTTAGTACCCTTAATAAAATAATTATACCTTGCTGGAAATAAAGATATTCTTAAAGTTCTACTGTTTCTCAAGATTGCCAAAAGGTTTTTGCAAAGAAAAAGCAAGCTCTTGGTTTGCAAAATGAAGGAAAGGCAAAACAGGACAGAATCTGTGAAAAACAGAACAGCAGGTAGTAATTGATTTGTTCGGGGCACTTCTGCAACTCAAATCAAAAAACTCAGAACAGATGCACGAAAGACAATTATATAGAGAATGCTGTCGAAAAAATTCAGACCAAAAATATGATCTGGTGATTTTATACGAATTTTTCTATCCAAGGACAGAATCTGTTTCCTGGACACCACCTCACAACTTTTGAACTTTCTAGCAATCAGAGGATATACTTGGCACAAATATAAAAAGCAAAGATACAATGATGATGCTACAGTAGTAAACAACATCAAGACACAAAAAAAGCAAAATATAAAATTGTATTCATGTGGGCTGCCTCCCAAAAGCGCTTTCTTTTATGCCTTTAAGCTAGGCATAATGCATAGAGATCAAGTTTTATCAAGATTAAAAGAATAGCTAGCCCGTACAACGGACTCAAAAGGTAACTTGATCTTCTTTCGAGGGAAGTGTTCCATCCCTTTCTTGAGAGGAAACTGAAATTTTATATTACCCTCTTTCATGTCAATGATAGCACCAACGGTGCGTAAAAAGGGACGTCCCAAAATAATTGGACATGAAGGATCACATTCAATATCCATAATAGTAAAATCAACAGGAACATAGTTGTCATTGACAATGATAAGAACATCGTCGATCCTCCCCAAAGGTTTATTTATGGAAGAATCAACGAGACGAACACCAAAAGAACAAGAATCAAAAGGTTTCAATTTAAGCATATCATATAGTCTTTTGGGCATAATAGAAGTACTGGCTACAATATCACATAAAGCATAGCATGAGAAGTTGTTTATCTTAATTTTAATCATAGGATCCCAACCATCTTCTAGCTTTCTAGGTATGGAGGCTTCTACTCTAAGTTTCTCCTCCCTAGCTTTGATAAGAGCATTAGTGACGTGCTCTGTGAAGGCAAGATTAAGCGTGCTAGTGTGGGGATCTTTGGCCATTCCTTGTAGAAAGGTGACAACTTCTGAAATACTACAATTATCAAAATCAATTTTATCATTAGTGGGCAGAATTGTAGTGTCATCCTCTTTGTTTGAATCGCTCTCTATTATAAGAGTTTGAACATCTTCCCAAGTTTGGGGAAGCTTAGGAGAAATTTTAAACTGAGGCTCATACTCTTTTCCTGGAAGACCATGCCATGGGCATAACCCTTCGTCAAGACTAATATAATCACAAGGTTTATCACTTTTGTAGATCTCGACAGTGGTAATTGGGGTAATGGAAGAAGGGGTGTACTCCTCCCATTTAGTGTTTTTGGTAGAACCCATAATAGCAAGCAAGCAAGATAACTATTTTTGTGATTTTCGATAAAAGGTACTAAAGCAAAAACTGAAAGGTAAACTAACAAGACTAAAAGCAAAGGTAAAAGATAGCATGCAACTCCCCTATCCTGAAGAGTGGAGTCCCCGGCAACGGCGCCAGAAAAACTCCTTGATGGGCCTCTAACCCCTCGTTGGTTACCCCAAGTGGAAGGTGTAAGATGCAGTGTTGTGGAAGTTTTTCCCTTAGCAAAGATGCTAAGGATCGAATCCCCAGAGACTCCTAGATTCAACAAGTAGGTGTCAACTGCTAACGGCGCGGATTAGCAATCAACGTGGACCTGCACATAGATACAAATAACTTTGCTCCCAACGAGTACAGAGAGGTTGTCAATCCCTCCGGCCTTGTAGTTCACAAAGGATTAAACGCAAATGATAGTAGTGATAGATAATGTTTGCAATAGTAAATAATAGCGAAAAGTAAATAGCGGATGTGATCAATGATGGTAATATGGACCGGAGTCTCATGATGTTCACTAGTGATGTCTCTCTCCCAAAAGACGATAAAACAGCTATGTGAGGTAAACGAATTACAGCTGGGCAATTGACAGGACCACGAACGCAAACCAATGCTGACTACATTGCAAGAAAGGTTGAGGTTCAAAGCATGGGCGGTACGCCAAAGTAAGTAGACCGAAATCCATCAATATCTACTAGTAATCATCCACCTTGAGATATCTATCCAGAACATCTCGCTGGTATTAAGTTGCGAGTCCCACCCATAGTGTAAACTCAAAGCAACAGACAACTGCATTAAAAGAACTTTGCGTAAAGTAAACAATCCTTGCACCCGCGGGCACAAGCACCGTTGTTTTCCCCCTTGTGGCAACAGCACATCCCCTAGACTCATGTTTCTGTCACTCAACCTAGTCATCGAGGGGCATGAACCCACAATCAAGCATAACGTTCCCTCTTGGAGTCACTACCCATTACTTGGCCAAAGCAATAAATAACAACGGAGAACATGCAAGAATTACTTATGAACATAATATAAAAGAGGTAGATCAAATATATTACTCAAGAACAATCTGAACATAATCTCATAATCCATCAAATCCCAGCAAACGCATCATAGCAACAGCATAAGGATTACATATGTGCCTCGATCATGTAGGGCAGCTCACGAGGACTAATTAGTGAAGCACAAGAACGGGAGGAGAACATCACATAGCTACTGGTCATGGACTCATGGTCCAAGGGAGACTACTCACAACTCATCCGGGAGGCGTCCATGGTGGTGGAGAGGCTCCCGATGGTGATCCTCCCCTTCGGCAGGGTGCCAGGAAGAGTTCTCCTGGTGCTCCCGATCTTGGAAGCGGCGGTGGCGGCGGAATAGAGATGAGATTGCGAAAAAGAGTTCCCGTCCCGAGGGTTTCGAGGGACGCTCTAAATATATGCCGAAGGGGGGCACCAGACGGGGCTCGGGGGACCTAGGCGCCCCCCCGGCGCGGCCCAGGGGGGGCGCGCCGCCAGGGCGCCTGGAGCCCTGGTGCCCCCCCCCCCGGCTATCCTTCGGGCGCAAGGTAGGTTCTGGAACGCTGATTTTTTATATAATTTTTCTGGATTTTTCCTGGCAGTTCTCATAACGTGAAAACCTGAAATACAAAAACAGCCGAAAACAGAAACTGGCACCGGGGTGCACTGGATTAGTAGGTTAGTCCAAATATGATCAAAAGTGTATGGAAGTGTATAAATATCATAGAAATATCACCAAAAAGTGGCATGGAGCAAGCAGAAATTATAGATACGTTTTGGACGTATTAGTCGCGTCCCCGGGTTCTTAATTCCACATAACAGGGGGGCAGTGCTGATGGTGTTGGTCTCAAACTAGAGCCACTTGCGGTACCACCCAGTTACTGGGGCTTCCAGTTTCTATACGTAGTGCTCATCTGAATGTGGCCTGAGACGAGATACGTGTGGCTACTATCAGGGTGTCGGCCCGCCGGGAGGTCTTGCTGGACTTTTACCATTGTCAAAATGTCTTGTGCATGGGGATTCCGAGTCTGGTCGGGTTGTCCCTAAAATAAGGGGTTTTTACTTCTACTGATCGTGGGAGCTTGTGATGGGCTAAGTTGGGACACCCCTGCAGGGTTATGATCTTTCGAAAGCCATGCCCGTGATTATGTGGCATATTGGAATTTGTTAATGTCCGGTTGTAGAAAACTTGACAGAGGATCCAAAATAAAATACACCAACCGCGTGAGTAACCGTGACCGTCTCTTTTCAATTTGAGAAGAGAACACGGTGGGGTTATGTTTGACTCGTAGGTATTTCAGGATCACTTAGCGATCACTACTAGTTTGTGACCGTTTGTGTAGATGCTTATCTTATTCTTGTACTCATAAGTTAGTCACCATATAATGTTTAGCTGCTGTTGCAACTTCACCACTTAACCTCTCCATACCGATTAAGCTTTGCTAGTCTTGATACCCATGGTTATGGGATTGTTGAGTCCTCGTGGCACACAGATACTACAACAATAGTTGCAAGTACAGGTTTCCGATGACTTGACGTGAGAGCGATGTTTACTTGTGTTGGAGTTCTTTCTTCTTCTTCTTAGCCAGTCTTGGGATAGGTTCCTGGTCGGTAGCCTGGGATAGCAGGATGGACGTCGTGTGTTTTCATGTGTTTTCATCCATAGTCGGATATCTTGTGTATGAATTGTTGTATTCATGTGGAAGTTTGTATGACTTGTATGTATCCCCATCTATTTATGTAATGGTACGATGTAATGATATCCATCTTGCTAAGCACCCGAAATGCGGTTGTGCCCCAGTCACGAAGTTATCACGTGATAGGGAGAGAATCGCATCTTGGGCGTGACAAGTTGGTATCAGAGCCTCGACCGACCATAGGATCCCCCTTGATTGACCGTAGTCTAGGAATTCTTTTTACTCCTCAGCCCCTTCGTCGCTCTCGTGAGGAATCTTGACGTAGATGTTTTGAATTACCCTTAAATTTTTTAGGATCACACAGTTAGTTTCGTTTGTTGTGAGGTCAGCTCTTGTCATCCGGTGCATTTCTCGTCAAGTTGATTCGATTCTCTTCATCTTTGCAAGTTCTATCCTCAGCTTTCCAACTAGCGTCGTTTTCCCCATCCGAAGTTGTCTTTCTTTTCCCACCCGCCCACCCTTTTTCTTCTCGAAGCCGGAGTCCTTAATCGAGTATCCATCCTACTCGTGCAAAGCCTTTGCATACTTTCCTTAATTATTTCAACTGGTGAATTCTCGTCTAGTTCGTCATTCTTCATCTCTTTTTCTTCTCTGGTGTATTCAACTCAAGTATGAGATGTTCATCATATTCATTTCCTTGCCTCAAATGTTTCCCCTTGCCCGTTCACCTCTCGCCATTTAAGCGTTCTGGATTTCCGAAGTCATCTCAGGAGATTTGTGTTCGCATTCAATTAATTCAAGGTTGTCACCTCATTCGAGTCTTTCAATCGTTCCGGTGCATCAGTTTCATTTCTCATTTTTTTCAATCCATTCCAACGGTGTTTTCATCTCAGTGGGCTCATAACCCACAGGTCTTTTCCCAGGATCTTACCTGACTCTTCTAACTTATCCGGAGTTATTACAGAATTCTTTTCAAAGTGTGACATAAGAATGGATTCCATCAGTCATATGTGTTCTCCAAGATCACTTTCAAATTATTTTCATCGTTGGTTCAACCTTTCCTTTTCATTCGTCCGGAGTATCTAAACAATTTTGGTGGTATTTCTCGGCGCCAATTGAACACCGAAGAAGAGTTTCTCTTAAATATTGACCGTTTTCTCGAAGATTCATGCTTCTAGCTTCATGCTATTCTCTCAAATTATTCCATTGTCATAAATTCCTTTCCTTATCAATCTGAAGCATTTCATGAGTTCTTTTCATTTCACGATTCACCGAAGGCCATCATTACAGAATATTTCATCGTTATCAGTTTTCAACTTCGTCCTCCAACTATTCTAAATTGATGTCTCTTCATTCGTCTCTATATTCTTCCGGTGTTTCGTTCAAGTATTCTTTAATCCGTTCGCGATCTCTTCGGTTTTTTTTTGAGTTCGTATTCTAATTCTTTCTGAAGATTTATTCTCTTTTCTTCGTTCAATTTCAATTCTTCTCGGTGGCTTGTTCTCTTTCATCGCTTGATTTCAATTCTTATGGTGGTTCACTCAAGAGTTCTTTTCCTGTGTTATCATATCAATTTATTTGTTCGCTCCAATCCTACCGGTGGTTCATGAAGACTTTCGCAAGTTTTGCGCTATATCTCTTCCTAATCATTTCAACGAGAATAAGTAGTATTCGAACCCTTTGCTTTCATCAATTTAATTTATGGAGGATGAGCATAACATAATTTGTATTCTTCTTTCATCAAGTTGATTAATTCCTTTCTTCAGAGATTATTCATGAGGAATAATTTCCCGGTTCTAAGTTGTTCATTTTTCTTCTCCGGAGTTCAAAATTTTCTCCGCTATCTCGTCGGAACCCACATCTAAATAATCTCAAGGCTTTAATCTTATTCTTTTGATCATTCAATTCTATCTCATCATCTTTTTTGTTACCGGAGTTCTTCATGGTGGTTCTTCACGATATAATTCATTCTTCAAGTGTTCATCAAGATTCTTGTTGGAGACTCAAGCATTCTTCTTCATGCCCCTTGAGATGCAATTAATTATCCGTTTTCATTTGAAGTGGAGTTTCGCATTTCTTCATCCTAATCTATTCAATCATCTGGTAGTGGCGGAAATTCACCTCAAGCTTTGAGATGTTATCGATAAGCCCACAACAAGCTTATTCTTTTGTTGTTGATTTCTCAACAACTCCGTTCAAGCTTCTTTTGAAGATTCTCTTACAAATTCATTTGTGGTAGAAGTTGTATTGTTCTTTAGCATTCTTTCATTCCATTCTTCAATTTGAACCGGAGGCATTTGTGTTGTTTCATCACGTCAAGTATTATTCCATCTTCTCAAGTTCAAGTCCTATTACTTCAATGCTCAACCGGAGATTTGCCCGAATTCCTTTTCTATATCTTTTAGCCGGAGTGGTTTTGAATTCATTCTTGTTCGTTCAGCTCTTATTTCATGTCTTTCTACCATCAAAGTTCTCGTGTGTTCCTTGTTCCTCTTTTCTAATGGAGCTTCTCAATCTCGTTAATCTCCATTGTATTCTTTCTTTCAAGTTTCTTTCAACCTCCCAAGGTTCTTTGGTTTCACCATCTTCCTTTTTTCCTTCCGTCTCGTTCCTAAGATCTCAGGACGAGATCTCTTATTAATAGGGGAGTGTTGTGACACCCCAAGACCGATGCGCCGGGTGTCTTCCAGTTATTCGCTACCGTTGTCATGTCATCTGCTTGCGCGTTGCACTTTGCCATGTCATCATGTGCATTGCATCGTCATGTTTTGAAAACTTGCATCCGGTCTTTTTCTCCGTTGTACGTTTTGGATTCCGACTCTCTCCCTAGCACCCGTTGCCCCTCTTAGATTTTGTTTCGTGAGCGGGAGAAAAACGTTCACGGAATGGGTCGAGGTTTGTCGAGTGGTCGTGGTACATCACGGGTAAACCGCGTGTCAAATTTCATTCCATTTGGAGGTCGTTTGATGCCCCCCAACGGTTAACCGCGTTAACCGAAACCCCGTTCTCTTTGCAGCCCATCTACACTTCACCACTAGCCCACTAGGCCATCTAAACCCCCCTCATGCTCTTCCTGCTAGATGACGATCACGTGGCTGAAAACCGCACCTCATTTGGACTCTCCTAGCTCCCTCTACCTATAAATAAGTCCATTCCCCTGAAATTCGCGAATGAAACCCTAGCATCTTCCCCCTCGCGCCTCCGGACATGTCCAGCCTCCACGTCGCCCGGGCCAATCCCACGCCGCCACATCATCCCGCCGCCGCCCGCAGCCAACCGCGCGCGGCCACGTCGCAACCACCGCGCCTCCCACCATCGCGACCCGCCAGGCCCATCGCGGGCCTGCACGAGCCCGCGGCCGCCCTCGCCGCCTGCCTTCCGCGCCCGAGGCGCCTCGCCTCCCTTGCCTCCGGCCCGAGAGCCTCCGCCATAGCTGCTGCTCGCCACCACTTGCACAGCTCGTCGGAGCATCGCTCGACGCCGGGATTCGGCGCCCTCGATGACCCGCGCCCGGATCCGGTGGTCCTCGCCCCAGATCTGCCCTCCCCGACCCTCTTCGATGCCGACCCCGCCGCCATGCTCGCCGAAGCTGCGCCCCCAGTCGCCGGCGACCGCCATGCCCACCGTCCGCCTCTGCATCGACTAGAGGAGGTTGTGCAACCCCGCCTGGGCCGCCTCCGCGCGTACCTGCTACTTCTCGAACTTGCGTTGTATTCCCTCAAAGAGGAAAGGGTGATGCAGCATAGTAGCGTAAGTATTTCCCTCAGTTTTTGAGAACTAAGGTATCAATCCAGTAGGAGACCACACGCGAGTCCCTCGCACCTGCACAAACAATTAAGAACTTCGCAGCCAACGCGATAAGGGGTTGTCAATCCCTTTACGGTCACTTACGAAAGTGAGACCTGATAGATAGGATAGTATAATATTTTTGGTATTTTTGGTATAAGAAACAGAAAGTAAATAAAGAAAATAAGCAACGGCAGCAAAAATTGAAGTAAAGTAATATGATAAAGATAGACCCGGGGCCATAGGTTTCACTAGTGGCTTCTCTCATGAAAGCAGAATTCTACGGTGGGTGAACAAATTACTGTCAAGCAATAGATAGAAAAGCGCATTGTTATGAGAATATCTAGGCATGATCATTATATATAGGCATCACGTCCGTGACAAGTAGACCGAAACGATTCTGCATCTACTACTATTAGTCCACACATCGACCGTATCCAGCATGCATCTAGAGTATTAAGTTCATAAGAACAGAGTAATGCTTTAAGCAACATGACATGATGTAGAGGGATAAACTCAAGCAATATGATATAAACCCCATCCTTTTATCCTCGATGGCAACAATACAATACGTGCCTTGATGTCCCTGCTGTCACTGGGAAAGGACACCGCAAGATTGAACCCAAAGCCAAGCACTTCTCCCATTGCAAGAACTATATATCTAGTAGGCCAAACCAAACCAATAATTCGAAAAGACTTGCAAGGATATTATAATCATACATAAAAGATTTCAGAAAAGAATCAAATATTGTTCATAGATAATCTTGATTATAAACCCACAATTCATCGAATCTCGACAAACACACCGCAAAAAGATTACATCGAATAGATCTCCCCGAAGACCGAGGAGAACTTTGTATTGAGATCCAAAAAGAGAGAAGAAGCCATCTAGCTAATAACTATGGACCCAAAGGTTTGTGGTAAACTACTCATAACTCATTGGTGAGGCTATGGTGTTGATGTAGAAGCACTCCGTGGTAGATCCCCCCTCTGGTGGAGCTCCGGAACAGGCCCTAAGATGGGATCTCACGGGAACAGAAGATTGCGGCGGTGGAATTAGGGTTTTCTCTGTTGCCTCGATGTTTTCAGGGTATATGGATATATATATATATATATGAGGAAGGAGGGCATCGGGGGAGCCAGAGGGGGCCCACGAGGGTGGGGGCGCGCCCAGGGGGATGGGGCACGCCGTGGACCCTCGTGGCCACCTCCTTCGTTTCCTCGCGTGTACTCCAAGTCTTCTGGGTAGATACGGTTCCAAAAATAACTCTCCTGAAGGTTTCATTCCGTTTGGACTCCGTTTGATATCCCTTTTCTGCGAAACTATGAAATAGGCAAAAAACAGCAATTTGCACTGGGCCTTGGGTTAGTAGGTTAGTCCCAAAACTAATATAAAAGTGTATAATAAATCCCATTAAACATCCAAAACAGAATATATAATAGCATGGAACAATCAAAAATTATAGATACGTTGGAGACGTATCAAGCATCCCCAAGCTTAATTCCTTCTCGTCCTCAAGTAGGTAAATGATAAAAACAGAATTTTTGATGTGGAATGCTAACTAACATAATTCTAAATGTAATTCTATTTGTTGTGGCATGAATTTTCAGATCCGAAATATTCAAGATAAAAGTTCATATTGACATAAGAATAATAATACTTCAACATACTAACAAAGCAATCATGTCTTCTCAAAATAACATGGCCAAAGAAAGTTATCCCTACAAAATCATATAGTCTGGCTATGTTCCTTCTTCATCACACAAAATATACATATCATGCACAACCCCGGTTTCAGCCAAGCAATTGTTTTCATACTCAAATTTTTTAAAACCTTTCAACTTTCACGCAATACATGAGCGTGAGCCATGGATATAGCACTATAGGTGGAATAGAGTGGTGGTTGTGGAGAAGAAAAAAAGGAGGAAGTTAGTCTCACATCAACTAGGCATATTAATGGGCTATGGAGATGCCCATCAATAGATATCAATGTGAGTGAGTAGGGATTGCCATGCAACGGATGCACTAGAGCTATAAGTGTATGAAAGCTCATCAAAAGAAACTAACTGGGTGTGCGTCCAACTTGCTTGCTCATGATGACCTAGGGCATTTGAGGAAGCCCATCGTTGGAATATATAAGCCAAGTTCTATAATGAAAAATTCCCACTAGTATATGAAAGTGACAAAACGAGAGACTCTCTATCATGAAGATAATGGTGCTACTTTGAAGCACAAGTGTGGAAAAGGATAGAAGCATTGTCCCTTCTCTCTTTTCTCTAATTTTTTTGGAGGGGCTCTCTTTTTTTTAGCCCCACTCCTTATATTTTTTGGGCCATCTCTTTTTGTTATTTGGCCTTTCCTCACATGGGACAATGCTCTAATAATGAAGATGATCACACTTTTATTGACTTACAACTCAAAGATTACAACTCGAAGCTAGAACAAAATATGGCTCTATGTGGATGATGATGAAGCATGTCATATGAACGGAACAGTGGAAAGTTGCATGGCAATATATCTCGGAATGGCTATTGAAATGCCATGATAGGTATGTATGGTGGCTGTTTTGAGGAAGGTATATGGTGGGTGTATGGTACCGGCGAAAGTTGCGCGGTACCAGAGAGGCTAGCAATGGTGGAAGGGTGAGAGTGTGTATAATCCATGGACTCAACATTAGTCATAAAGAACTCATATACTTATTGAAAAAATCTACGAGTCATCAAAACAAAGTATTCAACGCATGCTCCTAGGGGAAGAGTTGGTAGGAGTTAACCATCGCGCGATCCTGACCTCCGCACAAAGGATGACACTCAATAAATACCTCATGCTCTAATTTCGTCACATAGCGGTTCACCATACGTGCATGCTACGGGAATCACAAACTTTAACACAAGTATTTCTCAAATTAAAAATTACTCCACAAGCATGACTGTAATATCACCATCCTCTTATCTCAAAACAATCATCAAGTATCAAACTTCTCATCATATTCAATGCACTTTATATGAATGTTTTTACTATACTCATCTTGGATGCCTATCATATTAGGACTAGTTTTATAACCAAAGCACATTACCATGCTGTTCTAAAAGAATCTCAAAAGGATATAAGTGAAGCATGAGAGATCATCAATTTCTACAAAATAAAACCACCACCGTGCTCTAAAAGATATAAGTGAAGCACTAGAGCAAAACTATCTAGCTCAAAAGATATAAGTGAAGCACATAGAGTATTCTTATAAATTATAAACCATATTTATCTCTATCAAAAGGTGTGTCCAGCAAGGAGGATTGTGGCAAAATAAAAAGAAAATACTCAAATCATACATGACGCTCCAAGCAAACCACATATCATGTGGTGAATAAAAATATAGTCTCAAGTATAGTTAGCGATAGATGAAGACGAAAGTGGGGATGACTTCCGAGGGCATCCCCAAGCTCAGGCTTTCGGTTGTCCTTGAATTTTACCTTGGGGTGCCTTGGGCATCCCCAAGCTTAGGCTCTTGCCACTCTTTGTTCCATAGTCCATCAAAGCCATACTCAAAACTTGAAAACTTCACAACACAAAACTTAGCCAAAAATCTCGTGAGCTCCGTCAGTATAAGAAAATTTACCACCACTCAAAGGTACTGTTATGAACTCATTCTTTGTTTATATTGGTGTTAAACCTACTGTATTCCAACTTCTCCATGATTCATACCCCCCGATACTACTCATAGATTCATCAAAATAAGCAAACAACACACGAAAAATAGAATCTGTCAAAAACAGAACAATCTATTGTAATTTGTAACTTTCGAATACTTCTGTAACTCCAAAAAAATTGAAATAAATTTTTAAACGTGAGGAATTTGTCTATTAATCATCTGCAAAAAGAATCAACTAAATAACACTCTCCAGTAAACAATTACAGCCAATCTCGTGAGCTCAACAGTTTCTGTTTTTTACAGCATGATCATATAAACTTCACACAAGTCTTCCCAAAGGTTATACTTGGCACAAACACAAATTAAAACACAAAACCACATCTAAACAGAAGCTAGATGCAATATTTATTCCTAAACAGAAGCAAAAAAACAAAGAAAATAAAATTGGGTTGCCTCCCAACAAGCGCTATCGTTTAACGCCCCTAGCTAGGCACGACTTTAATGATGCTCACATGAAAGATAAGAATTGAAGCACAAAGAGAGCATCATAAAACATGTGGAAAACACATCTAATTCTAACATACTTCCTATGCATAGGCATTTTATACGCAAACAAATTATCAAGGCAATTAATTTCTAGCATGTGCAAGGAAGAAGAAAGAAACAATAGCGATCTCAAAATAACAAGAGGTAATTTAGTAACATGAAAATTTCTACAACCATAATTTCCTCTCTCATAATAATTGCATGTAGGGTCATAAGCAAATTTAACAATATAGCTAGCACAAAACATATTTTCAACACGATCCACATGCATACGAAGTCATGACCTCTCCAACCCCACTTTTATCAAAAAATTCATAAGATTGAATATTCTCCAAATACGTGGGATCTAAAGTTGACACTCTTCCAAACCCACTTTCAATATTATTGCAAACATTATTATCAATCTCATATTCATCATGGGGGTTAAATAAATTTTCAAGATCATAAGAAGAATCACCCCAATCATGATCATTGCAACAAATAGTAGTCATAGCAAAACTAGCATCCCCAAGCTCAGGGTTTTGCATATCATTAACACAATTGACATTAATAGAATTTATAATAACATCATTGCAATCATGTTTTTCATTCAAAGAGCTATCGTGAATCACTTCATAAATTTCTTCTTTCAACACTTCATCACAAAATTCAGATTCACGAATTTCAAGCAAAACCTCATAAAGATAATCTAGTGCACGTAGCTCACTAGCAATTGATTCATCATAATTGGATCTCTGAAAAATAGTACCAAGTGGATGAGGATCCATAATTTAGCAAGCAAAGATGCAAGGTAATAGAAGGCACATGTCAACACAAGCAAACAAAAAGGCGAACGAAAAAAAGCAAAGGTGAAGTGGGGGAGAGGAAAACGAGAAGCAAATAATGTAGTGCGAAGGATAAGGGTTTGTGATAGGTACTTGGTATATGACTTTTGCGTAAGCCTCCCCGGCAACGGCGCCAGAAATTTTTCTTGCTACTTCTCGAGCTTGCGTTGTATTCGCTCGAAGAGGAAAGGGTGATGCAGCACAGTAGCGTAAGTATTTCCCTCAGTTTTTGAGAATCAAGCTATCAATCCAGTAGGAGACCACGTGCGAGTCCCTCGCACCTGCACAAACAAATAAGAACTTCTTAGCCAACGCGATAAGGGGTTGTCAATCCCTTTACGCTCACTTACGAAAGTGAGATCTGATAGATAGGATAGTATAATATTTTTGGTATTTCGGGTATAAGAACAGAAAGTAAATAAAGCAAATAAGCAACGACAGCGGAAATTGAAGTAAAGTAATATGATAAAGATAGATCCGGGGGCCATAGGTTTCACTAGTAGCTTCTCTCATGAAAGCAGAATTCTACGATGGGTGAACAAATTACTGTCGAGCAATTGATAGAAAAGCGCATAGTTATGAGAATATCTAGGCATGATCATTATATATAGGCATCACGTCTGTGACAAGTAGACCGAAACGATTATGCATCTTCTACTATTAGTCCACACATCGGCCACTATCCAGCATGCATCTAAAGTATTAAGTTCATAAGAACAGAGTAATGCTTTAAGCAAGATGACATGATGTAGAGGGATAAACTCAAGCAATATGATATAAACCCCATCTTTTTATCCTCGATGGCAACAATACAATACGTGCCTTGCTGCCCCTGCTGTCACTGGGAAAGGACATCGCAAGATTGAACCCAAAGCCAAGCAGTTCACCCATTGCAAGAACTATAGATCTAGTAGGCCAAACCAAACCAATAATTCGAAGAGACTTGCAAGGATATTATAATCATACATAAAAGATTTCAGAAAAGAATCAAATATTGTTCATAGATAATCTTGATCATAAACCCACAATTCGTCGGATCTCGACAAACACACGGCAAAAAGATTACGTCGAATAGATCTCCTCGAAGACCGAGGAGAACTTTGTATTGAGATCCAAAAAGAGAGAAGAAGCCATCTAGATAATAACTATGGACCCGAAGGTCTATGCTAAACTACTCACAACTCATTGGTGAGGCTATGGTGTTGATGTAGAAGCACTCCGGGGTAGATCCCCCCTCCGGCGGAGCTCTGAAACAGGCCCCAAGATGGGATCTCACGGGAACAGAAGGTTCCGGCGGTGGAATTAGGGTTTTCTCTGTTGCATCGATGTTTTCAGGGTATATGGATATAGATATTATGAGAATAATATTCTCATAAAACTTCCGGTCTATTCTCATAATATTATGAGAATAATATTCTCATCACACTTCCGCACTGCAGACATAACACGAGGGCACTGCACTCTTACTGCAACACAGAGACCAGTGAACTTCATGTTGAAAAAACTGTACGTGTTGTTTTTTCGGTACCTTTTTTGCTCTAGTTTTTTAACCGTTTGTCGGAACAACGCGTGTAATATACCGTTGAAAAGGTATGGATTATGCGCTACTTCGCCATGTTGAACACTTTTCGAGATTCTGCACGGTTTAAGAGCAGTTTTGAAAACGGTGCGACCGAGGAATAATGGCAGCGAGCGTTTTTTTGCGTTTGTTTCTAAACCGCTCGTCGGAATGAAGCATATGATACACCGTTGGAAAGATATCGTCGGCGCGCATCTTTTTTATGTATAAATTTTTGTCTAATTCGTTACGGTTTAAAAGCAGTTTCAAATTTACTAAATCGTGGAATTATGTTTCTCGAATTTTTTCAAATTTTCGGTACTGTTTTCACACCAGTTTTCTAACCGTTCGTCGAAACAAGGCGTGTAATATACTGTTGAAAAGCTATGGACGAGGCGAATGTTTTTGAGATTCCTTACGGTTTTTAGTAAATTTTGAAAATCGTGCGGTGGACTACGAAGGGCAGCAGTAGTTTTTGGCGAAATTTTACACCCGCTGGTTGAAATGATTTAATATATACGCCGTTGGAAAGATATCGACGAGACGCAACTTTTTAATGTCGAATACTCTCTCTAAATCCTTTCGGTTTAAGAGCAGTTTTGAAATTACCAAAATGCGGATACTCTGTTTTTTCGCGACACCAAAATCAATGCGTGTACTGCATCAGACAGAAGAATGCACTGCTTCAGACGAAAAACCGCACTACATCGGACGAGCAAGCACACTTCATGACTTCTTTTGTCAGACGTAAAATATTTCAAGACGAGCGAGTGAATCGCGCTTCACGTCAAATATAAGTGAACCGCAATAGTATGGAGAAGTGAACCTCATTACTTTTTTATCGTTTAAATGACATTTTTTGAACTTCACAATGTAGGTAGTGAACCGCGACACATACCAAAAGTAACTGCATTACTTTTTTTATTTTGCCTATTTTTGCGTTTTTACTTTTTGGGTCTAAGTGAACCGCAAGACTCTTCCAAATGAGCCGCAAGCACTCTCGAAAGTGAACCACACTACTCGTTTTTAGTATTGTAAACTTCTTCAATGAACACAACATAAACATTTGCAAATACATTTTTTAAAATGAAGTGTACTACAAAGTCCTTCGGAGCGGACTTTTTTAAAGACGAAGTGCACTGCATTTTTCTTTTTATTTTTTCTCTACAGAGTTTTGGTTTTCCCATAGTGCACTTCATATATATTTTTTTTTGGTTTAAAATGAAATATGCACTGCGGGGACTAGGCAAGAGGACTGCATTTGTTGTTGGCACGCTACATATTACACACAAGCATTCATCCACATCCATTTTCTACTCTCATTTCTTATCTGCATTTTCTCAAACAACCAAATGAACTTCTTTTTAAGGAACGGTGATGCTCCCTTCTCCTTCGCTACTGAGTGCACATCAAATAAACTGAGAAGACATTTGGGTCACTGAATTTTTTTGGGCAACAGAACACAATGTAGTTCATTTTTCATTTGTGTGTGTCGGAAGCGAGAGTCGAACTTCACTCTGTTACCAACCGCCCTACAGCAAAACAAAAAATTTGAATCAAAAAAGTCAACAAAAGCAGGATTGAAGTGCGCGGGCTCCCCCCAAGAGAGCACCTCCTCTGTCCCTCCGGTGAATTGCAAACGGCAGCATCGCCCTATAGAGAGGGGCTACTCAACTGCACGCCATGCGAGGGATGAATACACGAGCAGAGCGGGATGGAGACAATCAGCCGACGAAGCAAACACTGATGAAGCGAAGTGCACTCAAATGAAAAGAGGTCCGGACGAAGAATCCGATCTCTGGAAAACTGCAGAAACAATCGTGCAAACAACCACTCTGAAACTGCACGTCGGCAGGCCGCGAGCTTACCCCTGCTGTAGATGTGGGCTGCAGCATACTTCGGCCATGTGGGCTGTAGCCTATATGACGGCGCAAACTGGTGGAGGACTTGCAGCGTGGCCATGTGTGCATTGCACGCGGTAGAGGAGGGCGGGATGGCGTTGACTCGGGTACCAGTGTGCACTGCCACCATGGAGGGGCCGCCAGTGGAGGTAGATGCAGAGGGGAGGGAGGCATCGGCGAGTGGATCATGCTGCCCTCCCCTGCCCCCCGCGTTCTACCTAGGCCGCAGGGATCGGTGCATCTCAATCCCCGTGTGTGGGCTGCTGCTCCATGGCTCAAGAGTAGGGGCGGACTGGTTCAGCACCGCATGGATTGATGGGATTCGCCGCGCCGGGAAGGCTCATGAGAGGAACCCCTAGAGGTTAGTGGTGGGCTGGTGGTGGCGGGGATCGTGGGCCCCGGCCATGGCGCTCCACTCGGATCTGGAGACGGGGGACAACAGGGAGGAACATGGGTAGGCAGGGACCCCTTCTAGGAGGCTGGTGAGGTGCGGTGGGAGGGGAGGGCCGAGGCACGCCGGCCGGCGGCGGGGGATAGTGTTGGAGATCGGGGATGGTGAAGGTGGGGAAGGAGGTGGGGCACCAGAGCCTGCCTGGCGGTGGGAGGCCAGGTTGAGGTCCGTCATGGGGATGAGTGGGGGGAGGGTGGCTGGTGGTAGGTGGGTTGGATCGGGGGTGTTAGCCGGGAGGAAGAAAGTGGAGGGGGTCGGGGGAGGAAGAAGATGGACATTAGTGAGGTCGTGGAGGAGAGGGAAGAGTGGGTGGGGTGGGCCGGTGGTACGGGGGTGTTAGCAGAATAAGCGTTTTGGTGTGTAGAATAAGGTCTTAAGGGGTGTTATGAGAATAGACCCACCCTATATATAGGAGGAAGGAGGGCATCGGGGGAGCCAGAGGGGGCCCACGAGGGTGGGTGCGTGCCCTGGACCCTCGTGGCCACCTCCTTCGTTCCCTCGCGTGTACTCCAAGTCTTCTGGGTAGATACGGTTCCAAAAATAACTCTCCCGAAGGTTTCATTTTGTTTGGACTCCGTTTGATATCCCTTTTCTGCGAAACTCTGAAATAGGCAAAAACAGCAATTTGCACTAGGCCTTGGGTTAGTAGGTTGGTCCCAAAAATAATATAAAAGTGTATACTAAAGCCCATTAAACATCCAAAACAGAATATATAATAGCATGGAACAATCAAAAATTATAGATACGTTGGAGACGTATCAGTAGCTCGCGTGGGCCTCCTCGCCCGCCGGCCTGGCACTTCTTCTCCTCCTCCCTGGCCAAGGCCCGCTTGTAAGCTGCCCTCTAAGCCTCGCCCTGGGCGCACTTTAGTGTTCCACCGCTCACCCTTGTTTTTTTCCAGATAATTGGCTAAGTCCTTCTGAAAACAGCATCATGTTGCCATGTTTGTTATGTCATAACTGTGGGCATACTTGTCTGATTGTTGCGTATAATATATCAAAATGTCTGTCTCTGTGTGCTCTAGATGTTGGAGTGCTTTGCATGCAAGTTAGGATGCATATCGCCATGTTTAGCTCTGTTGCAAAAGTGCTAAGTGTTGTTAACTGCTAAAACTTGATATAAGTTGTTGATTTGTCTTTTTCATATCTTTTTGTGTGATTTTTATTTGAGCATCATGTCAACATGTGTTTGGAGCACAATCATGTGATCTTTGCTGTGGTGCAATCCAATAAATATTGTTCTGATCTGGACCAATTTTGAAATTTTCATATGAGGACTTACCGGAATTGTTATATGTTGTTTCCGGCCTCATTTAAACTTGCTTGGTTGTGTTGTTCTTGTATGCTTCATCTCTTGCCATGATTTGCATCATGTAGCCTTGTCATGCATCATATTTAGTTAATCATCATGTCTTGTTATGTGTTGTGTGTTTACCGTATTGTTTGCTTCTTCTCGTTAATTCCAATTTCGTTGCGATCGTGAGGATTCGTTTGTCTACGCTTAGTTCGTCTTCGTGGCTTCGTCTTCTTCATCGACTCATTCTTCTTCCTTGCGGGATTCCAGGCAATATGACCGTTACCTTGGATCTCAATACTACCATTGCTATGCTAGTTGTCTCGATGCTATCGCTATATGTCGCTCTACCTATCTATTTGTTCGTCAGCCTCTCATTGTTGCCATGAAACCTCTAACCTTTGAGACCATTCTAGCAAACCGTTGTTTGGCTATGTTACCGCTTTCTCAGCCCCTCTTATAGCGTTGCTTGTTGCAGGCGAAGATGAAGATTGCTCCATGTCGGAACTTGGATACTTTGAGAATATCACAATATATATTACTTAAATTAATGCACCTATATACTTGGCAATGGGTGGAAGGCTTGGCCTTTTGCTCGGTGTTTTGTTCCACTCATGCCTCCTTAAGAACTGATAAACCGGCGTTATGTTCCTTGAGTTTGCGTTCCTAACACGGTTGGGGGTATGGGACCCCCTTGACATATCTCTTTGAATAAAACTCCTCCAGCAAGGCCCAACTTTGGTTTTACCATTTGCCTCATAATAAAAACTTAATTAATAAATTTGCATAGGGGGTCGCGTCCTCGGGTTCTTAATTCCACATAACAGGGGGGCCAGTGCTGCTGGTGTTGGTCCCAAACTAGAGCCACTTGCGGTGCCACCCAGTTACTGGGGCCTCCGGTTGTTGTACGTAGTGCTCATCCGAATGTGGCCTGAGACGAGATACGCGCGACTACTATCAGGGTGTCGGCATGCCGGGAGGTCTTGCTGAACTTGTTTTACCATTGTCGAAATGCCTTGTGCACCGGGATTCCGAGTCTGATCGGGTTGTCCCTAAGATAAGGGTTGTTTACCTCTGCTGATCGTGAGAGCTTGTGATGGGCTAAGTTGGGACATCCCTGCAGGGTTACGATCTTTTGAAATACGTGCCCGCGGTTATGTGGCAGATTGGAATTTGTTAATGTCCGGTTGTAGAAAACTTGACAGAGGATCCGAAATAAAATACACCAACCGCGTGAGTAACCGTGACCGCCTCTTTTCAATTTGATAAGAGACCACGGTGGGGTTATGTTTGACTCGTAGGTAGTTCAGGATCACTTAGCGATTATTACTAGTTCGCTACCGTTTGCGTAGATGCTCATCTTATTCTTGTACTCGTAAGTTAGCCATCATATAATGCTTAGCTGTTTCTGCAACCTCACCACTTAACCTCTCCATACCCATTAAACTTTGCTAGTCTTGATACCCATGGTCATGGGATTGATGAGTCCTCGTGGCTCACTGATACTACAACAACCATTGCAGGTACAGGTTTCCGATGACTTGATGTGAGAGCGATATTTACTTGTGTTGGAGTTCTTTCTCCTTCTTCTTCGTCAGTCTTGGGATAGGTTCCTGGTCGGTAGCCTGGGATAGCAGGATGGATGTCGTGTGTTTTCATGTGTTTTCATACGTAGTCGGATGTCTTGTGTATGAATTGTTGTATTCAGGTGGAAGTTTGTATGACTTGTATGTATCCCCATCTAATTATGTAATGGTACGATGTAATGATATCCAGCTTGCTAAGCGCCCGAAATGCGGTTGTGCCCCAGTCACGAAGTTATCACGTGATCGGGATATAATCGCATCTTGGGCGTGACCTCAGGTGCCCATTCCTCAGCAATTTAATGTGGGACCCCATGGCTTCTACGACTGGTGATTACCAAGCTAGGCCAAAAGCCTAAGCTTGGGGGGTACGTGTTTCTCACTGACTTTACATTCATGTTCACATATCATTTCAGTTGTCGGTGTTCACACTTTTTCATTGTAGTATCCATACTCAATTTATTTTCTCGTCTTCTTCTTCTGTGTTTGAAAAACCTTAGAAAAACAAAAAAAAATAGTTGTAGTTAGTTTACTTTCCATGCTTGCTTAGTTGTAATGTTAAGAAGAAAGCCCAAAAATATTCCTTGTTCTTCTTTTGCTTGTCGGGAGATTTCCCTTGTAAATAGTTTTTCTTGTTTTTGCTTTCCTCTTTTATTTGCTTGTTCTAGAAAATCAAAAACTCCAAAAATATTCCAGTATGTTTCTCTGAATTTCTTTTGTTTTTATTTGAGTCATACCAAGGAGAAGACCACGATGAAAATGTTGAGTGGATCTCTGATACGTCTCCAACGTATCTATAATTGTAGATTGTTCCATGCTGTTATATCATCATTCTTGGATGTTTTACAATCATTTTATAGTCATTTCATATCATTTTCTGGGACTAACCTATTGACATAGCGCCAAGTGCCAGTTGCTGTTTTCTGCATGTCTTTTTACATCACGGGAAATCAATATCAAGCGGAGTCCAAACACCGCGAAACTTTTTGGAGATTTTTTATGGTCTAGGAGAGACCTAGTGGGCCAGAGCTGCCCCTGGGGGTGCCCCGGGGGGCACAACCCACCAGGGCGCGCCAGGCCCCCTGGCGCGCCCAGGTGGGTTGTGCCCACCTCGGTGGCCTCCAGCACCGCCTCTTTACCCTATAAATTCCCAAATATTCCGAAACCCTTCAGGGTAGACCTAGACCAGAAGTTCCGACGCCGCAAGGCTCTGTAGTTCACGAGATCCAATCTAGATCCCTTTCCGGCACTCCATTGGAGGGGGAAACCATCACCGGTGGCCATCTTCATCATCCTGGCAGCCACCATGATGAGGAGGGAGTAGTCCACCCTCGGGGCTGAGGGTTTGTACCAGTAGCTATGTGTTTAATCTCTCTCCCTCTCTCGTGTTCTTGGGATGCACAATCTTGATGTATCGCGGGCTTCGTTAATATAGTCAGATCATATGGTGTTTTCCCCTCTCTTGTTATGATGAATTGAGTTTTCCCTTTGAGATTTCTTTGGATTGAATACTTGTATGGATTTGAGAACACTTGATATATGTCTTGCAATTGAATACACGTGGTGACAATTGGGTATCATATTGATTCACTTGATATATGTTTTGGCACTCAACTTGTGGATTCTCGCGGTGACATTGAGGTAATCTATACATAGGGGTTGATGCACGTTCTTGTCTTTGTTTCTCCGGTAGAAATCTTGGGGCACTCTTTGAAGTTCTTCTTGTTGGATTGAGTATTATGAATATGAATTTGTTTTGGTTTTATTTTAGTACGAACTCTTGATAGATAGATTAGAAAGAATAACTTGTGCTATTTTAGTATGAACTCTTGATAGATTGATTGGAAAGAATACCTTGTGTTGTACGAACTCCAGGATAGAGCAAACGGAAATAATAGCTTTGTGTTATTTCAGTACAAACTCTTGAATAGATCAAACGGAAAGAATAGCTTTAAAGTGGTCTCGTACCCTACAAACAATTTATTCTTATGTTCTCCGCTAGATAAGAACTTTGGAGTGATTCTTCATCGCACGTTGAGGCATGGTTATGTGATCCAATTATATTAGCACTATTGAGAGATTGCACTAGCGAAAGTACGGACCCTAGGCCTTGTTTCCAAACATTGCTATACCATTCGTGCTCCGTTTTATCAATTGCTACTTCACTATTTTTTCTTGTTACTATTAAAAAAATCAATATCTACTACCCATATTACACTTGTATCACCATCTCTTCGCCGAACTAGTGCACCTATACAATTTCCCATTGTATTTGGTGCGTTGGGGACACAAGAGACATTTTATTATTTGGTTGCTGGGTTGTTTGAGAGAGACCATCTTCATCCTACACCTCCTACGGATTGATAAACCTTAGGTCATCCACTTGAGGGAAAATTACTACTGTCCTACAAAACTCCGCGCTTGGAGGCCCAACACGTGTCTACAAGAATAAACTTGCGTAGTAGACATCAAGCTCTTTTCTGGCGCCGTTGCTGGGGAGGTGAGTGCTTGAAGGTATATCTTTAGATCTTGCAATAGAATCTTTTACTTTCTTGTTTTATCACTAGTTTGGTTTATAAAAGAAAATAAAATGGAATTGAGGTTGCATCATATTATTGATCATCTTTATAATATCTTTCTTGAAAATGGTGAATTGGAAAATTGTGCTCAATTGTTAGAAGAAGAAGTCAATAAATGGTTGGCACAAAATATTTGAATGATGAGCATGATTGCAATGTTGTTAGTATGAATTCTTTGAATATCCATGATGCTAATGATATCGAAAGCCATAAGCTTGGTGATGCTATATGTGATGAATATGATATTTTTAGTCCCCCAAGTTTTGATGAGAAAATTTATTATGATGATTGCATGCCTCCTATTTATGATGATTATATTGATAAAAGTGGATTTGGAGAGGTCATGACTTTATTTAGTGATGAATCCACTACTTTGGAGGATGTTTCAATTGACTATGATAACAAAGTTGCTATCTATGATGTTTATGGTGATGACATGTATGCTATATTGAATAATGATAACCATGAAACTTGTCATCGTGACTTTAATTTTCAATCTCATGATAGTTATTTTGTTGAGTTTGCTCCCACCACTATTCATGAGAATAAATTTGCTTATGTGGAGAGTAGCAAAAATTCTATGATTTTGCATGATGAAAAGAATGATTTATGTGATGGCTATATTGTTGAATTCATTCATGATGCTACTGAAAATTACTATGAGAGAGGAACATGCGCTTCTACATATCTCAACAATATCAAGTTTCCTCTCTATGTGTTGAAAAGCTTGAAGTTTTGCTTGTTTTGCCTTCCTATGCTAGTTGATTCTTGCTTCCAAAAGTTGGTTGCTCACAAAATCCCTATGTATACGGAGTGGGTTAGCATTAAATGTGCTAGTCATATGCTTCATGATGCTCTCTTTGTGTTTCAATTCATATCTTTTATGTGAGCATCATTGAAATCATCATGCCTAGCTAAAAGGCATTAAAGAAAAGCGCTTGTTGGGAGACAACCCAACACTTATACCTACTATTTTTGTGTGTTCACATTATTATGCTACTGTAGTAATCATGTTTTATAGCTTTTGTTTCAAGAAAGGGCCAAGAAAAGCCTTAGGATCATGTTGGGTGATAGTAGTTTTGATCTCGCTGAAAAAAACAAAAAGTTTTGCGCTCATGAGAAAAATCTCATTTTTAACAGAAGAGTGATTTTAAGTTGATTCTTTTTGCAGAAGTTTAATATATAAATTTCCCATGTGTTCATATTTTTTCAAGATTTTTAGAGTTTCAGAAGTATGGTGAATGTTCATATAATTACAGAATGTTCTGTTTTTGACACATTATGTTTTCAATGCATAGTTTGCTTCTTTTCTAGTTTCTATAGCTTATATTGATCAATATAAATTGCAGAAATGTTATGCTACAGAAGGCATTATGTGAGAACAATTATGAGTCTTGTCTTTGACAGTACGCAAAGTGAATGATTTGTTTTATCATACTAACCCATCTCACGAAGTTTTGTTAAGTTTTGTGTGATTGAAGTTTTCAAGTTTTGGGTGAGATATCGATATGAGGAGAACAAGGAGTGAAAAGGCCCTAATCTTGGGGATTCCCAAGTCACCCCAAGGAAATATTAAAGGAATACCCAAGCAACTAAGCTTGGGGATGCCCCAGAAGGCATCCCCTCTTTCGTCTCCAACATTATCGGTAACCTCACTTGGAGCTATATTTTTATTCGTCACATGATATGAGTTTTGCTTGGAGCGTCATTTTATTTTGTTATAATTTGCTTTCTGGTATTTAGAATAATGTTTTGTATCATTTATTTTAATAAAAGTGTCAAGGATAGCCTTTAACATGCTTATTTTGCCAGTCTACATGTTGCTGTTTGAAAACAGAAAGTTTTCTATCATTGTCTGAATCCTATGGGTAGTTAGAACGTGATAAATTATTGGAATTTTTACAAAGTTAGCATGAATAAGTTCTCTGTAACGTGGTAATTTTACAGAATTTTTAGAGCTAGGGAAGTATGAGAACAATCCCACTCTTTACAGACTATACTGTTTTGACAGATTGTTGTTATGTTTGCGTGTTTAATGATTCTATTTGAGGATAGGAGTATTAAATATGCACCGGCATTTAGTATGCAATGTTGAATAATAATTTTAGTGATTTTCTACAGTAGAGTATGATAAGATTTTGCATTGGTTTATACTAACTTATCTCACGAGTTCTTGTTGAGTTTTATGTGGATGAAGCTTTTGAGATATAGGAAAACCGTGATATGAGAAGAATTAAGGAGACACAAAATCTCAAGCTTGGGGATGCCCAAGGCACCCCAAGATAATATTTCAATAATTCTCAAGCATCTAAGCTTGGGGATGCCCTGATAGGCATCCCACCTTTCGTCATCAACAATTATCGGTTAGTATCGGTTGATCCTAAGTTTTTGCTTCTTCACATGAGATGTGCTATTCTTGAAATGTAATTTTATTTTGTTTGCTTGCTGTTTTAATAAAATACTTAGATCTGAAAGTTTTTAAATAAAATAGAGTCCTCAAATAGTTGCTAGGGAGTCTAGGTAAGAGGCATTCACATCCTGTCAACGAAGCTCTTTTCTAGAATTGCTCTAGTGCTTCACTTATATCTTTTTGAGCATGGTGTGCTTTAGTATTTTTGAAGAAATTCTCTCTTGCTTCACTTAGATTAATTTGAGAGAAGATAAATATGATTCTCATGTTCTTCACTTATATTTGGTTGAGCTTATCAAAAGCAACACACGAAAATTAGTCCCAAAGTGATAGATAACCAAGAAGGATATAATAAAAACTTTCATGAAGATCATTGGACAAAATAAACTTGATTCCTTGTAATAGTTTTGAGACATGATGATGTGATATGTGAATCATGTTGATGAGTAATTGTGCTTTAGTAAGATATTGGTGTTAAGGTTTGTGATTCCTGAAGCATGCACGTATAGTCTCTCGTTATGACAGAAGTTGGAGCACAATTTATCCTTGATTGTCCTATCTTCGTGTGAAGGTCGGGGGCGCGCGATGGTTAACTCCTACCAACCTCCCCCTAGGAGCATGCGTAGTATTACTTTGCTTCAAGGGCTAATTAACTTTTGCAATAAGTATATGAGTTCTTTATGACTAATGTGAGTCCATGGATTAGAGCAAGTATAATAAGGTACAGTCAGCATGCTATAAGAATTAAACAATTATATTTGTGATGAGTTGGATGAGAGAGAAGAGGAGAGAGAAGGGAAGCGGGCTGCAGATTAACAGCCGGTTGTAACACGGACTCCAAGAAACATTGCGAGAGTGTACGGTGGGCCATGCATTAATAAAATAGTACTACTTAGCAACCTGTTACTATACATGTTGGCTATAAGGTTGACTATACGTGACATGGAAACTTCATATAGCCGGCTGTTGGCTATACTATTAACCATGATCTTATACGCACTCTCACCATTTCATAATTTCTAGACTCTCTCGTGCCGCGCAACTTTCGCCAATGCATAAACATTATTATACCTTCCTCAAAACAGCCACCATACCTACCTATTATGACATTTCCATAGCCATTCCGAGTTATATTGACATGCACTTCCATCATATAGTTGACTTGAGCATTCATTTTCATCATATAGAGTCATACTATGTTATAAGTATCGAGTTGTACTTTTTATTTCTTTTGAGTTATAAGTAAAAGAAGTGTGATGATCATCATTATCCATTATTAGAGCATGCCCCAGTGAGGAAAGGATGATGGAAACTTTGATTCCCCCACAAGTCGGGATGAGACTCCGGACTATGAGAAAATAAAATATATTTAAAAAGAGGCCAAAGAAGCCCACCAAAAAAAAGGAGAAAAAAAGAGAAGGGGCATGCCAATTCCACACTTGTGCCTTAAATTAGCACCATGTTTTTCATATACATAGTCTCCTATGTTGTCACTTTCATATACTAGTGGGAATTTTCCGTAGTAGAGTTTGATGCATAACCACTTAGTTCCATATTGAGCTTTCATACACTTATAGCTCTTAGTGCATCCGTTGCATGGCAATCCCTACTCCTCACATTGATATCGGTTGATAGATATCTCCATAGTCCATTAGTTTGCATAGTGGATGTGAGACTTTCTTCCCTTCTTTTGTCTACTACGACCGCATTCTATTCCACCTATATTGCTATATCCATGGCTTGAGCTCATTTATTGCGTGAGAGTTGAAACTATTGAAGCGCATTAAAAAGTATGAACCAATTGCTTAGCTGACTCCGGGGTAGTACATGATTTATACTTTGAGCTGGGAAGACAGAGCATGACAAGACTATATGATTTTATAGGGATAACGTTCTTTGGCATTTGATATTCTGAAAGACATGGTTGCTTGTTTATATGTTTGAGTATTTAAATCTCATGTCAAAACTAGACTATTGCTTTGAACCATATAAAAGTCCAAATGTCCATGCTATAAAGAAAAGAATATGATATGACATGATAGGCAGCATTCCACATCAAAAAATTTGTTTTTATCATTTAGCTACTCGAGGACGAGCATGAATTAAGCTTGGGGATGCTGATACGTCTCCAACGTATCTATAATTTTTTATTGTTCCATGCTATTATATTATCATTCTTGGATGTTTTACAATCAGTTTATAGTCATTTTATATCATTTTTTGGGACTAACCTATTGACATAGTGCCAAGTGCCAGTTGTTGTTTTCTGCATGTTTTTTTACATCACGGGAAATCAATATCAAATGGAGTCCAAACACCGCAATTTTTTTTGGAGATTTGTTATGGGCCAGAAGACACCCAATGGGCCAGAGCCGCACTTGGGGTGGTGCCCCGAGGGGGGAACAACCCACTAGGGCGCGCCAGGCCCCCTGGCCCAGGTGGGTTGTGCCCACCTCGGTGGCCTCCCGCACCACCTCTTCACCCTATAAATTCTCAAATATTCTGAAACCCTTCGGGGTAGACCTAGATCAGAAGTTCCGCCGCCGCAAGGCTCTGTAGTCCACAAGATCCAATCTAGAGCCCTTTCCGGCACTTCGCCGGAGGGGGAAACCATTACAGGTGGCCATCTTCATCATCCCGGCGGCCACCATGATGAGGAGGGAGTAGTCCACCCTCGGGGCTGAGGGTTTGTACCAGTAGCTATGTGTTTAATCTCTCTCTCTCTCTCTCTCTCTCTCTCTCTCTCTCTCTCTCTCTCTCTCTCTCTCTCTCGTGTTCTTGAGATGCACAATCTTGATGTATCGCGGGCTTTGTTAATATAGTCGGATCATATGGTGTTTTCCCTCTCTTATTGTGATGAATTGAGTTTTCCCTTTGAGATTTCTTTGGACTGAATACTTTTATGTATTTGAGAACACTTCATATATGTCTTGCAATTGAATACTCATGGTGACAATGGGGTATCATATTGATTCACTTGATATATGTTTTGGCAATCAACTTGTGCATTCCCGCGGTGACATTGGGGTAATCTATGCATAGGGGTTGATGCACGTTCTTGTCTTTGTTTCTCCGGTAGAAATCTTGGGGCACTCTTTGAAGTTCTTTGTGTTGGATTGAGTATTATGAATATGAATTTGTTTTGGTGTTATTTTAGTACGAACTCTTGATAGATCGATCGGAAAGAATAACTTGTGTTATTTTAGTACGAACTCTTGATAGATCGATCGGAAAGAATACCTTGTGTTATTTTAGTACGAACTCTAGGATAGATCAAACGGAAAGAATAGATTTGTGTTATTTCAGTATGAACTCTTGAATAGATCGAATAGAAAGAATAGCTTTAAGGTGGTTTCGTACCCTACAAACAATTTATTCTTATGTTCTCCGCACGTTGAGGGATGGTTATGTGATCCAATTATATTAGCATTGTTAAGAGATTGCACTAGCGAAAGTACGAACCCTAGGCCTTGTTTCCAAACATTGCAATACCATTCGTCCTCCGTTTTATCAATTGCTACTTTGCTGTTTTTTATTGTTACTATTATAAAAATAAATATCTACTATCCATATTACACTTCTATCACCATCTCTTCACCGAACTAGTGCACCTATACAATTTCTCATTGTATTTGGTGTGTTTGGGACACAAGAGACTTTTATTATTTGGTTGCAGGGTTGTTTGAGAGAGACCATCTTCATCCTACACCTCCTACGGATTGATAAATCTTAGGTCATCCACTTGAGGGAAAATTGCTACTGACCTACAAAACTGTGCGCTTAGAGTCCCAACATGTGTCTACAAGAATAAAGTTGCGTAGTAGACATCACTCTCATATGCATAATTGTTGATCTAATAAAGATTCCATTTTACCTTGTCTTCTCCTATTGAATTAAATGTTTGCAGATTCCGGCTCTATCCACGATACTCTTGCACTATTATTATTTTCACATCATTCGGTCATGCATGTGAAAGGCAATAATGACGATATGCAATGAACTGGTCGTGGCAGAGAGAAACTGGTATGAACTCGACTTGTTCTGTTTTTGTAAATATGTTTAACCTAGTATCCATGATCCGGCCCATTATGATTAAACATGTTTGCAATGACAATTAGATATTATAGTTTCACATGCCATGCATAAGTAGCTACGGGTAGAAAATGATTTATCTTGGATATCAACATTGCGTTAAAATGACTGATGTAGTATGATGATATGGTATCCTCCTCTGAATGTTCGAGTGGCTTGACTTGGCACATGTTTATGCATTTAGTTGAATCAAAACCAACATAGCATCTATGACATTTATGTTCATGTTATCTGATGACCCACAAGTGTAGGGGATCTATCGTAGTCCTTTCGATAAGTAAGAGTGTCGAACCCAACGAGGAGCAGAAGGAAATGATAGGCAGTTTTCAATAAGGTATTTTCCGCAAGCACTGAAATTATAGGTAACATATAGTTTTGTGATAAGATAATTGGTAGCAAGTGACAAAAGGTAAAAGTAAATAAGGTGCAGCAAGATGGCCCAATCCTTTTTGTAGCAAAGGACACGCCTGGACAAACTCTTATGTAAGGTAAAGCGCTCCCGAGGACACATGGGAATTATCGTCAAGCTAGTTTCCATCACGATCATCTGATTCGCGTTCGGTACTTTGATAATTGGTATGTGGGTGGGCCGGTGCTTGGGTGCTGCCCTTACTTGGACAAGCCTCCCACTTATGATTAACCTCTAATGCAAGCATCTGCAACTACAAAAGAAGTATTAAGGTAAACCTAACCATAGCCTAAAACATATGGATCCAAATCAGCCCCTTACGAAGCAACGCATAAACTAGGGTTTAAGCTTCTGTCACTCTAGCAACCCATCATCTACTTATTACTTCCCAGTGCCTTCCTCTAGGCCCAAATAATGGTGAAGTGTCATGTAGTCGACATTCACATGACACCACTAGAGGAGAGACAACATACATCTCATCAAAATATCGAACGAAGACCAAACTCACATGACTACTAATAGCAAGACTTCTCCCATGTCCTCAGGAAGAAAAGTAACTACTCACAAGACATAATATTGTTCATGATCAGAGAGGTATTAATATGCATAATGGATCTGAACATATGATCTTCAACCAAGTAAACCAACTAGCATCAACTACAAGGAGTAATCAACACTACTAGCAACCCACAGGTACCAATCTGAGGTTTGGGTACAAAGATTGGATACAAGAGATGAACTAGGGTTTGAGAGGAGATGGTGCTGGTGAAGATGTTGATGAAGATAGCCCTCCCCAAGATGGGAGATTTGTTGGTGATGACGGCGGTGACGATTTCCCCCTCCCGGAGGGAAGTATCCCCTGCAGAACAGCTCTGTCGGAGCCCTAGATTGGTTTCCGCCTCGGTTTCGCCTCGAGACGGCGGCGGCTGGTCCCGAAAGCATCCTTCCAATTTGCTCCAGGTCAAAACACTTCATATAGGAGAAGATGGGCTTAGGGGGCCTGTCGGCTGGCCCTCAAGGAAGGGGGTGCGCCCTCGGAAGGGGAGTGCGCCCCTCACCCTCGAGGCCAGCCGGTGGCCCCTCTTGTGGGTTTCTTTTGCCAGATATTTTTTATATTTTCCGAAATGACGTTCTGTGGAGTTTCAGGGCTTTTGGAGTTGTGCAGAATAGGTTTCCAGAGTTTGCTCCTTTTCCAGCCTAGAATTCCAGCTGCCGGCATTCTCCCTCTTCATATAAACCTTGCAAAATAAGAGAGAAAAGGCATAAGTATTGTGACAAAACATGTAATAACAGCCCATAGTGCAATAAATATCAACTTATAAGCATGATGAAAAATGGACGTATCAACTCCCCCAAGCATAGACCTCGCTTGTCCTCAAGCGAAAGCCGATATCAAAAAATATGTCCACATGTTTAAAGATAGAGGTGTCGATAAAAACAAAATACGGACATGAGGGCATCATGATCATTCTCATAACAGCAACTTATATAAATATAGTCATATGATTCTTATGCTAAAGTAACAATTCGTCCACAATATCAAGTATGCATCATAAACTTCATTGGAAACTAACAACCTTTGGTCTAGGTCATTGAAGCAATTGCAATTTATCGTAACCTCAGAAAGAGTCAATACAAGAGCTTTTCAGCAAGCCTACATACTCAACTATCATATAGTCTTCCACAATTGCTAACACTCACGCAATACTTATGTTTATGGAGTTTTAATCGGACACAGAGAAAGATAGGGGCTTATGGTGTTGCCTCCCAACCTTTTACCTCAAGGTAATGTCAACGGTAATAGATCATGAAAACTTACATCCAAGTGGGTATATATGTCAGGATCTTTCCAACACAATGTGCTTGCCAAAGGATAAAATGTAAAAAGGAAAGGTGGAATTCACCTTGACACTTATAAGACAAGAATAAAAGATAGACCCTTCACAGAGGGAAGCAGAGGTTGTCATGTGTTTCAATGGTTGGATGCACAAAGTCTTATCATAGAAGAACTTCGCTTTATATTGCTACTTGTGATAAGGACCTTTATTATGCAGTATGTCGCTTTTATTACTTCCATATCACAAGATCGTATAAAGCTAATTTCTCCCACACTAATAAATCATACATATTTTAGCGAGTTTACAACATGACAACTTACTTGGAAGGATCTTTCTCAATCCATAGGTAGGTATGATGGACTCTCATGGAAAAACTGGGTTTAAGGATGTATGGAAGCACAAGTAGTATCTCTACTTAGTGCGAGGAGTTTTGGCTAGCATGAGGGGGGAAAGAAAAGCTCAACATGTTGGATGATCCATGACAATATACTTTATTTCAGATATAAGAAGTCATAACCCATTATGTTGTCTTCCTTGTCCAACATCAACTCTTTAGCATGTCATACTTTAATGAGTGCTCACAATCATAAAAGATGTCCAAGATAGTGTATTTGTATGTGAAGCCTCTCTTCTTTTGTTACTTCCTAGTAATTGCAACGATGACCAAAACTATGTTTGTCACCTCCCAACAACTTTCATTTATCATACTCCTGTATGTGAAGTCATTACTTCCCATAAGATCGACATGATCTCTTTGATAATCTTTATGTTTTCTTTCTTTTTATGATGACCCAAGTGAGGAAATCAAGCCCTTGACTCAAACACTAATCTTTATTATATAGCTCACGGACTCGATTACAAAGGATAAAGCTCACAAAGGAAACGCTCACAACTAGATCATGCTAACTTTATTCTACTAGATCAAGATACTACCAAAAGGATCGAACTAAATAAAACGGTAAAGATAGGAGTGATGGTGATACGATACCGGGGTCACTCCCCCAAGCTTGGCAGTTGCCAAGGGGAGTGCCCATACCCATATGATTATGTCTCCTTCTTCGGGGGTGGTGTTGTGTAATGCCCAGGATGGGACTATATCTCCTACGTGTCGAGGCACGACTTAGAGATATAAGCCCATGCTGGAATGATCGCAAGTTTGGTACCTTTGCACATCTCATGTAAAAATGGGGATGGAAAACTAAAAAGATAGTTGGCTTACACTCGCCACGTCACACAAATACATTACATGTCCAAACATCATTCAATAAAACATCACAGACCATCTACGTGTAAAGATCCAAATGACAAGATACCAAACTTAACATTAAACCACAGGTCCAGATCGAATCCTAGTAGGAGCTCTACTGATCAACCGGATAGTTCACATAGTAACGGCTACGCTCCTCGTCGTACTCCCAGTCTAGCGCAGTGCTATCGCCTGTGTAGCTCACCATCGTACATGCATCTGGTGTGTTGAAGTAACTGTGAGCCACAGAGGACTCAGCAATCCCGTTCCGGGGTAACACAACTATCCCAGCCTTGGGTGTGGAACAAGGCTGAAGAAAAGAATAAGAGGTTGCAGCAGCACTAGCCTAGCTTACGTAAAAGAGAGCGAGAAGAGAAGGTGCCTCGGTCGAGAGATGATCGCGAAGTGATCCTAACTAGCAGTTCAAACATAACCCCACCGTGTTCACTTCCCGAATCCCTTTCGGAAAATGACCGTCACGGTACACACGCTGGTAGTGTATTGGAACATGGTGTCAAGTTTTCTACAACCGGATATTAACAAGCTCCCATCTGCCACATAACCGCGGGCACGGCTTTCGAAAGTTCATAACCCAGCAGGGGTGTTCCAACTTGGCCCATGACAAGCCCACGATCCGCGGAGTCGCAACTCCAAGGTGGCAAGGCCCGAGTATTCTCATAATCTCGTGCTCAAGATACTCCGACTAAGGTAAGGCTAATCCAGTAAATCCTCCCGGCGTGCCGACACCCTGACAGTAGCCGCGCGTATCTAGTCTCAGGCCACGACCGGATAGGTCAGCCTACAGGTATATACCAATCCTCGAGTTTCCTCGGGTGGCCCCGCAGTCTGCCCAGTTTGGACCAACACTCATGTGGAGCACTGGCCCGGGGGTTGTTAATTAAGAACTCGGGTTTGCAAGACCCTATGCAAGTTATTTTAGTTATTAGGAAAATAGTACCAATGTCGGGACTTGCTGGAAAAGACTTAGCACCTAGCGGTTTATCAAGGGGGTCCCATAACCCCAACCGTGTGAGGAACGCATAATCAAGGAACATAACACCGGTTTATACGGTTCCTAGCGGCATGAGTGGAACAAATCACCAAGCAAAAGGCTTAGCCTTCACTCATTACCAATATATAGATGATTTCATTTAATAATTAATATAGTGTGATATCCCAACAAACTTCAACATGAAACAAGCATCTTCAACTTCACCTGCAACTAGCAATGCTATAAGAGAGGCTGAGCGAAGCCTACGTATAGCCAATCAATGGTTTGCATAGGTAGGGTGGTTAAACAGGTTCATGGTTACAAATAGGAGGCTGACAGGAAAAACATGGGCATCGAGGCAAAACTATAGATCGAGACTTCTAGCAATAGGCAAAGATAGTAATGTTATCGGGGTCTGGTCATCTTGCCTGAAGAGTTGTCGATGGGATCGTAAGAGGGGTCCTCGTGCTCAACCTCGGTAGTAACCTCGTGCTCGTACTCGTACTCGGTCTCAGCTTCCGGCTCTACTCAACACAAACACACAAGATTTGAAATCAACAAGATGCAATACGCACACGAAAATGCTGGATGCATGACTGATGCACTATGGGAGCACACGCAGCATGACAAAATGCGATCTAGTAAAATGCTTCAAAACATGATAACAATAGGATATTATGAATCTACATGAAAAATCACACCAGTTTCATATAGGACTTGCTCAAAACAGAGCAACGGGCTAAAAGTTACACCCAAAACAATAAACATGCGAAAGTTGAACATTACAGCCACATAGCAACTTCGGAGCAATAGATAAATAAGCTACAGCACTCAAACATCATGGCAATGAGCATGGACATAAACTAGACATATCCTACAGCAAATAAGTCCATTGGAGCATCCCCAAAGGAGCCATGGATCAATAGCAACAAGCTATGACATATTGAACTTGACAACAAAATCCTGACAGCAGTAATTTGTTGCAACTTGGGAGCAAAAGTTAAATATGCTACAGCCACTCAAATAAGCATGTGAGAGCATGAATGGATAGCCAACAATATATACAACAAGGAATCATCAAGAGTCACCCCAAAAGTATCATGGATTGGCCTAGAACAACAAGCAAACATGGCATTTGGAAATTACAGATTCCAGACTTAGTGAAATGTCACTAAGTGTTAAAACAGCAGTTTCATCATGGCATGTTTGTGAGCAAGTTTAAGTCACCTCAAAGCTAAACATGGCAAGTGGTAAGCACCACAGCAAAGTACACATGTTGGTGAATCCAAAACATCTAAGCATGCATCAAGGGGACAAACACAACGATAGCAACGAGTTCCTCTACGAGGCATCTCGTAACAAGTTTAACAACATAACAGCCACATAGCACTTTGCAAAGGAGATAAGCATGGCAAGATGAAATCTATCATGCAAGCTAAAGCAATTAACATGTAGAGCATTTCATGACGAACACGTGGACATATCATTTGCATCATTTGGATAAACATGCAAAAAGTTATCACCTTGCAAACATGGCATGAAAACAACAACTAACAGCAGTTTATAACAATATGCACTCTTGCAACAGATTTTTAAGCATCTAGATGATCTCAAACATGCATGGCATAATGGAACAAAATGTAGTACATGTCTCCACGAACATTTTGACATATCATTCACTCAAATCGGACCATCACACAAAAAGTTAACCACGTTGCAAAACTGCTCCAGAATCTGAAATAACAGGGACTTAGTGGAAAAAACAACCTCCCAGATCTGGTCAAACGCGGGTCAACTGGGCTGGCGGTCGTGGATCGGGCGGAGCTGCAACGGGCCAGATCGGGCGCGGGAGGCCGGATCGGGCGGCGCGGCCCACCTGCGGCGCGGGCCGGATCTGGCGACCGACGGACCCGCAGGTCAACGGCGCTAACGGGCCGGGGCGAAGAGGCGGCCCACCCGGCGGCCTGGCGAGGGGATCGCAATCGGGGGCTCCTCCCCCGATCCGATCGAGGGGGCGGCGGCGAGGCCCTTCGAGACCGGCGGCGGGGCGATTGAACGGGCCGGCCCAGGGTCGGTGGAGGGAGCTGGGCGAGGCCGGCCCACCCACGCTAGGGTTCGGCACAGCGGGAGGAGCTGGATCTGGATCGGGGCTTCGGCTCCCCCGATCGATCCCAGGGTGGTGGCGCCTAGCGCCCTTGCTCGCGGCGGGATCGGCGACCGGCCGGCGACCTGGCCGGCGGGAGAAGAAGGGAGGCCGGCGGCGGGCGCGGCCCTGGCCGGAGGGCGGCGACGGGAGGAGTGGCCGGCGGGGCGGGGCCCGGCGGCGGTGGTGGAGAGGAGCGGCCGGAGGTGAGGAGGTGGCGACGGTGGCGAGCTCCGGCGAGGTTCCTGAGGCCGGCGGCGAGCTCCTCCGGCGGGGCTCCGGCGAGCTCCGGCCGGAGTGGAGGAAGATGGCTGGAGGAAGGGGATGAGGTCTAGGGTTTTTTATTTAGGGTAAAAATTGGGGAAGATGGACAAATATATAGGCACAAGGAGCTAGGGTTGTCCAAATGACGTGTGGTTTTCGGCCACGCGATCAGAATTGGATGGCCTAGATGAAGGAAGGGGTTTGGCTTGGTTTGGTGGGCTGTTGAGGGGTGTCTTGGGCCTCAAAGTGGAGGTACTTTCAGCCCACGAGAATAACTGTTGGGGTAGCAAACGAACTCCAAACGCGACGAGATTTGACAGGCGGGTTACACACACCAAAACAACAACACACGACAAGTCTCGCGCCAAACCGGTAATGTTACACGGCCAAACACCAAAGTAGGCCTCGGGGACACCACGGACACGTGAGAGAGCTCCGGAACACGAAACGGACAACGGAAAAGAACGAGTGGAACCGGATGCAAACGACAACACCAATGCAATGCGATGCACATGACTACATGATATGAATGAATGAACACACGCACACGACAAAAAGACGAAAACCCGAAAAGACAAAGAACCTAGAATGGAATTGATGAAGCCAGAGATATCATATATTGCCCAAAAGGGAAAGTATTACATCCGGGGCATTACATGGTGATGGCTTCTTCCTTTACTTGCGCTTAAGAGCTGAATTCTGCTCCTTTGGATCATTGATCTCTTGCTCAAGGGTTAATATCTTCTTGCATAATGCCTGCTTATTTTTCTGCAAGAGGTTAAAAGGGATAAATTCGATCTTAGGTTTCTTTACTCTCTCGGGAAGGCTTGACTTTTTGAACTCCACATGCATGTCCCCCGGTTGAGGCAGTGGAAATTCGTCTTCCTCTGAGCTGGTCCAATCCTTCCCCTTGGGATCATGGTCCTCTTCTTCCTTCTTGGTCCAACCGTAATGCTCCAAGTCACCATAGACCTTAGGATCAGCAAGGAAATCAGCCACATAGCTTTCTCCCTCCGAATCCTGGGACGACATGTAGCCTTTATCTGTGATAGAAACAGCTAGAAACGGAAACAGAGGATTTTTGCGTCATACAGAGGTCAAAACCTTCGGGAGTATATATAATGAATTTTTACCGACCAAAAGGAGTAACCCACAAGAAAACGGAGTCCAGGGGACACACGGGGTGTCCTCGAGGCAGGGGGCGCGCCCTCCACCCTTGAGGGCACCTCGTGTCTCTTCCGGAATGCGGTTTATTTTTTTATTTTTCTAAATATTCCAAAACAAAGAAAATTTTCCTTTAGAACTGTTTTGGAGTAGGTTTACTTACCGTGTCACGTACCTCTTCCTTTTCGGAGGCTGAATTGTTCTAGAAAGGGTCCCTTATGTATTCCTCCGTGGTTATGGTTTCAATAATATTAGTTTCAACATTTCTAGGATTACATGAGATATAATTGATCCTTTGACTATTCACCACCTTCGGATTTGTGCCTTCGAATTTGTTGATTTTTATGGCACCGTAACGATAGACCTCTTCGATAACGTAAGGTCCTTCCCACTTGGAGAGAAGTTTTCCTGCAAAAAATCTTAAACGAGAGTTGAATAGCAAGACATAATCACCTACGTGAAACTCACGCTTTCGTATCCTTTTGTCATGCCATCTTTTAACTTTTTCTTTAAACAGTTTGGCATTTTCATAAGCCTGGGTTCTCCACTCATCGAGACAGCTAATGTCAAATAACCTCTTTTCACCGGCAAGTTTGAAATCGTAGTTGAGCTCTTTAATAGCCCAATATGCCTTATGTTCTGGCTCAAGAGGTAAGTGACAAGCTTTTCCATATACCATCTTATATGGAGACATACCCATAGGATTTTTGTATGCAGTTCTATAGGCCCATAATGCATCATCTAGTTTCTTGGACCAATTCTTTCTAGACCTATTAACTGTCTTTTGCAAGATTAATTTCAACTCCCTATTACTTAGTTCTACTTGATCACTAGTCTGTGGGTGATAAGGTGATGCAATTCTATGGTTGACATCGTACTTAGCAAACATCTTACGGAAAGCACCATGAATAAAGTGTGAACCACCATCAGTCATTAGATATCTAGGGACTCCAAACCTCAGAAATATAACTTCTTTAAGCATCTTAATAGAGGTGTTATGATCAGCACTACTAGTTGGAATAGCTTCTACCCACTTAGTAACGTAATCAACAGCAACTATAATATGTGTGTACCCGTTAGAGGCAGGAAAAGGTCCCATATAATCCAAACCCCAAACATCAAATGGTTCGATAGCAAGTAAATAATTCATAGGCATTTCTTGACGTCTACTAATATTACCAATTCTTTGACATTCATCACAAGATAAGACAAACTTACGGGCATCCTTGAAGAGGGTTGGCCAATAAAAACCGGATTGTAATACCTTGTGTGCAGTTTTGTCTCCCGCATGGTGTCCTCCATAGGCTTCGGAGTGGCACTTGCGTAGGATATGTTCCTGTTCATGCTCAGGTACACAATGTCTAATAATACCATCTACTCCTTCTTTATAAAGATGTGGATCATCCCAGAAGTAATGTCTCAAATCATAGAAGAACTTTTTATTTTGCTGGTATGTGAAGCTAGGAGGTAAAAACTTAGCAACAATGTAATTAGCATAATCAGCATACCAAGGGGCAGTACGAGAAGTACTTATGACAGCTAGTTGTTCATCAGGAAAGCTATCATCAATAGGTTGTGGGTCATCAAGTATATTTTCTAACCTAGATAAGTTATCCGCTACGGGGTTCTCAGCTCCCTTTCTATCAATAATATGCAAGTCGAATTCTTGCAGCAAGAGGACCCATCTAATAAGTCTAGGTTTAGCATCTTTCTTTTCCATAAGGTATTTGATAGCAGCATGATCAGTGTGAATAGTTACCTTAGAATCAACGATGTAGGGTCTAAATTTATCACAAGTAAATACAACTGCTAAAAATTCTTTCTCAGTGGTAGCATAATTTCTTTGGGCACTATCTAGAGTTTTACTAGCATACTAGATAACATTCAATTTCTTATCAACTATTTGCCCTAGAACAGCTCCTACAACATAATCACTAGCATCGCACATAATCTTAAAGGGTAAATTCCAGTCAGGAGGCTGGACAATAGGTGCAGAGATCAATGCTTTCTTAAGTATTTCAAATGCTTCTAGACAATCATCATCAAAGACAAAAGGAATATCTTTCTGTAAGAGATTAGTCAGAGGCCTGGAGACATTGGAGAAGTCCTTAATGAACCTCCTATAATACCCGACATGACCAAGGAAACTTCGTATACCTTTGATATCCTTAGGGCATGGCATCTTTTCAATAGCATCCACTTTAGCTTTGTCAACTTCGATACCTCTTTCAGAAATTTTATGTCCCAAGACAATGCCTTCATTAACCATAAAGTGGCACTTCTCCCAATTCAAGACAAGGTTAGTGTCTTCACATCTCTGCAAAACTCGATCAAGGTTGCTTAATCAATCATCAAAAGAAGTTCCGTAACGGAGAAATCATCCATGAATACCTCAACAATCTTTTCACAAAAGTCGGAGAATATAGCCATCATGCATCTTTGAAAGGTAGCAGGTGCTTTACATAAACCAAAAGGCATACATCTATAAGCAAAGGTACCGAAAGGACAAGTAAAGGTGGTGTTTTCTTGATCCCCTTTTGACAAAGGTATTTGAGAGAAACCAGAATAACCATCTAGAAAGCTGAAATGAGTATGTTTGGATAACCTCTCTAGCATTTGGTCAATAAATGGCAAGGGGTAATGATCTTTCTTAGTAGCTTTATTTAACTTACGGAAATCAATTACCATCCTATAACCTGTAACTATTCTTTGCGGGATCAATTCATCTTTATCATTAGGGACGACAGTCATACCTCCTTTCTTAGGAACACAATGGACATGACGTACCCACTGGCTATCAGAAACTGGATAGATAATACCTTCTTCTAGGAGATTTAGTGTTTCCTTTCTTACCACTTCTTTCATCTTAGGATTTAACCGTCGCTGATGATCAATAACTGGTTTAGCATTTTCTTCCAATTTTATCTTGTGTTGGCATATAGTGGGACTAATGCCCTTAAGATCATCCGGAGTGTATCCAATAGCAGCTCGGTGATTCTTCAGAGTTTTCAATAATCTTTCTTCTTCCTGCTCTGAAAGGTTAGCACTAATAATAACAGGATATATCTTCTTTTCATCAAGATAAACATACTTAAGATTATCAGGCAAAGGTTTAAGTTCAAACACGGGGTCACCCTTGGGTGGAGGGGGATCCCCTAGGATATCAATAGGCAAGTTGTTTTTCAATACGAGTCCCTGTTTAAAGAATATTTCATCTATTTCCCTTCTCTCATTCATATGCATATCATTTTCGTGGTCTAGCAAGTATTGTTCTAAAGGATCATTAGGTGGCACGGCAATAGAAGCAAGAACAATAATTTCATCTTTACTGGGTGGTGCCTTTTCAAGGGGTTGTCTACGGAATTTAGCAAAGTTAAAATCATGAGACATATCCCCTAAGCCAATAGTGACAATATCTTTCACGCAGTCTATCTTGGCATTAACAGTATTCAAGAAGGGTCTACCAAATATAATGGGACAGAATTCATCTTGTGGGGAACTAAGAACAAGAAAGTCAGCAGGGTATTTAACCTTCCCACACAAGACTTCAATATCTCAAACAATCCCAACTGGTGAAATAGTGTCTCTATTAGCAAGCTTAATAGTAACATCAATCCTTTCTAGCTCAACAGGTGCAATATCATGCATAATTTATCGATATAAATCAAGAGGGATAATACTCGCACTAGCACCTACGTCACATAAACCATGATAGCAATGACCTCCTATTATAACAGAGATAACAGGCAAGCCTATGACACGTCTATGTCTATTCCTAGCATTGGGTTTGGCTATTCTAGCAGATTCCTCTTGGAGATAAATAACATGTCCGTCTAAATCCTCTACCAAGAGATCCTTAACCATAGCAACACTAGGTTCAACTTTAATTTGCTCAGAGCGTGTAGGTGTTCTAGTATTACTTTTATGAACCACAGTTGAAGCTTGAGCATGATCCTTTATCCTAACAGGGAAAGGTGGTTTCTCAATATAAGCAGTAGGAACAACAGGATCAACATTATAAGTGATAGTCTTTTCTTCAACTTTAATAGGTTCAACTACTTTCACTTCAATAGGGGAGTGATATTTAAACCACTTCTCCTTGGGGAGATCAACATGAGTAACAAAAGATTCACAGAAAGAAGCTACAATCTCGGAGTCAGGTCCATATTTAGTGTTAAACTCACGGAAAACATCGGTATCCATAAAAGCTTTAACACAATCAAACTTAGGGGTCATACCTGACTCCTTACCTTCGTCAAGATCCCAATCTTCAGAGTTGCATTTAATTCTTTCCAATAAATCCCATTTGAATTCAACAGTCTTCATCATAAAAGAGCCAGAACAAGAATTATCGAGCATGGTGCGATTATTGAGAGAAAGCCGAGCATAAAAATTTTGAATGATCATTTTTCTTGAGAGCTCATGATTGGGGCATGAATATAACATTGACTTAAGCCTCCCCCAAGCTTGAGCGATGCTTTCTCCTTTGCGAGGCCATAAATTATAAATATAATTACGATCACGATAAACCTGGTGCATAGGGTAGAACTTCTAATGAAATTCCAACTTCAGACTGTTATAGTTCCATGATCCCATATCATCGCATAGCCTAAACCATGTCAATGCATCTCCCTTCAAAGATAAAGGGAAGACCTTCTTCTTGATAACATCCTCGGGCATACCTGCAAGCTTAAATAATCCACAAACTTCATCCACATAGATTAGATGTAAATCGGGATGCAATGTTCTGTCTCCTATAAAAGGATTTTCAAGCAGTTTCTCTATCATGCCCGAAGGAATCCAAAAGCAAACATTTTCGGTAGCTGCGGTAGGTTGAGGAGCAACTCTTTGCTCTTCCGTTCGGGGTGAAGATACCCCGAACAAGCCCCTCAAAGGATTTTGAGCCATAGTAACAAGTGACAATAAATTTCAGCACACTATCTAAATTTTTCCTTACCAAAGGCGCTTCACTCCCCGGCAACGGCGCCAGAAAAGAGTCTTGATGACCCACAAGTGTAGGGGATCTATCGTAGTCCTTTCGATAAGTAAGAGTGTCGAACCCAACGAGGAGCAGAAGGAAATGATAGGCAGTTTTCTGTAAGGTATTTTCGGCAAGCACTGAAATTATAGGTAACAGGTAGTTTTGTGATAAGATAATTGGTAGAAAGTGACAAAAGGTAAAAGTAAATAAGGTGCAGCAAGATGGCCCAATCCTTTTTGTAGCAAAGGACAAGCCTGGACAAACTCTTATGTAAGGTAAAGCGCTCCCGAGGACACATGGGAATTATCGTCAAGCTAGTTTTCATCACGATCATCTGATTCGCGTTCGGTACTTTGATAATTTGGTATGTGGGTGGACCGGTGCTTGGGTGCTGCCCTTGCTTGGACAAGCCTCCCACTTATGATTAACCTCTAATGCAAGCATCCGCAACTACAAAAGAAGTATTAAGGTAAACCTAACCATAGCCTGAAACATATGGATCCAAATCAGCCCCTTACGAAGCAACGCATAAACTAGGGTTTAAGCTTCTGTCACTCTAGCAACCCATAATCTACTTATTACTTCCTAATGCCTTCCTCTAGGCCCAAATAATGGTGAAGTGTTATGTAGTCGACGTTCACATGACACCACTAGAGGAGAGACAACATACATCTCATCACGAAGACCAAACTCACATGACTACTAATAGCAAGACTTCTCCCATGTCCTCGGGAAAAAAAGTAACTACTCACAAGACATAATATTGTTCATGATCAGAGAGGTATTAATATGCACAATGGATCTGAACATATGATCTTCAACCAAGTAAACCAACTAGCATCAACTACAAGGAGTAATCAACACTACTAGCAACCCACAGGTACCAATATGAGGTTTGGGTACAAAGATTGGATAGAAGAGATGAACTAGGGTTTGAGAGGAGATGGTGCTGGTGAAGATGTTGATGAAGATAGCCCTCCCCAAGATGGGAGAGTTGTTGGTGATGACGGCGGTAACGATTTCCCCCTCCCGGAGGGAAGAATCCCCGGCGGAACAGCTCTGCCGGAGCCCTAGATTGGTTTCCGACTCGGTTCCGCCTCGAGACGGTGGTGTCTGGTCCCGAAAGCCTCCTTCCGATTTTTTCCAGGTCAAAACACTTCATATAGGAGAAGATGGGCTTAGGGGGCCTGCCGGCTGGCCCTCGAGGCAGGGGGCGCGCCCTGGGAAGGGGGGCGCGCTCCCCACCCTCGAGGCCAGTCGGTGGCCCCTCTCGTGGGTTTCTTTCGCCAGATATTTTTTATATTTTCCGAAATGACGTTCTGTGGAGTTTCAGGGCTTTTGGAGTTGTGCAGAATAGGTTTCCAGAGTTTGCTCCTTTTCCAGCCCAGAATTCCAGCTACCGGCATTCTCCCTCTTCATATAAACCTTGCAAAATAAGAGAGAAAAGGCATAAGTATTGTGACAAAACATGTAATAACAGCCCATAGTGCAATAAATATCAACTTATAAGCACGATGCAAAATGCACGTATCATTATACATATCCTACTCATGCTGGCGTCCAATGGTTATTATGCATGATGTATGTTCATGACCATTGTTGCTCTTTAGCTGGTCGCTTCTCAATCTATTTGCTAGCCTTCACCTGTACTAAGCGGGAATACTGCTTGTGTATCAAATTCAAAAACCCAAGTTATTCCAGATGAGTCCACCATACCTACCTATATGCGGTATTACCCTGCCGTTCTAAGTAAATTTGCATGTGCCATCTCTAAAAACTTCAAATAAATATCCTTTTTGTGTGCATGGATCGTTCATGGAATGACATGAGGTAGTCGATATCTTCCATGCTAAGTGAGTTATTCTCGGGTCGGGTATTTATTCACTCGCCATCGCACGAGAAAAAGGCGGTAATAGGGATTCCCAGTCCCAAACTGCAAAAAAAGCTTATAAATAAACAAACAAAAACTCCCAATGGAGTCAAAACCTTTACTTTTCCGCTTGGGAATTGCCCCTAGCGTGCTCAGCATGAGAGATATTGATAACTAATAGCGTGAAGTAAATGAGAAGGGTGCATGTCTCAAAATATCATTTACCTATGTTTTAGAAACTTGAGCTCTGGCACCTCTGCAAACCACTGTGTAATGCCCAGGATGGGACTATACCTCCTACGTGTCGAGGCACGACTTAAAGGTATAAGCCCATTCTGGAATGATCTCAAGTTTGGTATCTTTGCGCGACTCATGTAAAAATAGGGATGAAATTGCAAAAGGAGATAGTTGGCTTACACTCGCCACTTCACACAATACATTACATAAGCAAAACATCATCCAAAACATCACAACCCGACTACGGGCAAAGATCCACAAGAAAGATACCAAAAACACAAGGCCACAGGTCCGAATCGCCCCTAGTAGAAACCACTACTGATCGTCGAAAACATCTCAAGCATACGGCCACGCTCTTCATGGAGCTCCCAGTGAAGTACTTGAACCAGCTCCTGCATCATCCTCGGCTGAACCTGCATCTGGTGTTGTAGTATCTGTGAGCCACGAGGACTCAGCAATCCCATAACCATGGGTATCAAGACTAGCAAAGCTTTATGGGTAGGAGGAGGTAAAGTGGTGAGGTTGCAGCAGCGGCTAAGCATAATATGGTGGCTAGCTTACGAGTACAAGAATAAGATGAGCATCTACGCAAATGGTCGCAAACTAGTAGTGATCGCTAAAGATCCTGAACTACCTACGTGTCAAACATAACCCCATCGTGTTCTCTTCTCAAAGTGAAAAGAGACAGTCACGGTTACTCACACAGTTGTGTGTTTTACTTCGGATCCTCTGTCAAGTTTTCTACAATCGGACATTAACAAATTCCAATCTGCCACATAACCGCGGGCACGGCTTTCGAAAGATTATAACCCTGCAGGGGTGTCTCAACTTAGCCCATCACAAGCTCTCATGATTAGCTGAAGTGATAAATATAATATCATCACCCCTTATCTTAGGGAAATCCGATCAGGCTCGGCATCCCGGTGCACAAAACATTTCGACAATGGTAAAACAAGTCCAGCAAGACTCCCGGCGTGCCGACACCCTGATAGTAGCCGTGCGTATCTCGTCTCAGGCCACAACCGGATGGGCGATGCTACAGGTAAAACCAAACCTCGAGTTTCCCCATGGTGGCCCCGCAGGACCCCCGTTTGGGACCAACACCATCAGCACTGGCCCCCCTGCTATGTAGAAAAGAATCTCCAAGGAGCGTCCCCCTTATGCAATTTAATTAATTAATTAAGTTATTATGAGGCAAATTAAAACCAATGTTGGGCCTTGCTGGAGGAGTTTTATTCAAAGTCGAAGTGTCAAGGGGTCCCCATATACCCATCGTGTAAGGAACGCAAAATCAAGGAACATAATGCCGGTTTATCGGCGCCTAAGGTGGCATGAGGGGAACAAAACACCGAGCAAATGGCCAAGCCTTCCACCCATGCCCAGTATATAGGTGTGTTAATAATAATAATAGATATTGTGATATTCCAACAACAAGTTCCCTCCTGGAACGAACTTCATCTTCACCTGCAACTAACAACGCTATAAGAGGGGCTGAGCAAGCGGTAACATAGCCAAACAATGGTTTTGCTAGGAAGGTTTCAAAGGTTAGAGGTTTCATGGCAACAAGGAGAGGCTGACATAAAGATGGGTAGCGCGACATGTAACGATAGCATCGAGACAACTAAGCATGGCAATGGTAGTATAGGTATCCAAGGGTATGATCATCTTGCCTGGGATTCCGCGAGGGAGATGAACAAGTCCAGGAAGTAGTCGAACAGAACCTCACAACTCCGAAACGAACCCGAAGCTAACAAGGGAAGCAAACCGGAAAGAAACAAGCAACACGGTAAACACACAAGCATAAACATGGCATACGATGCACATCCAAGTATGATGCATGACAGTTCTATACAGGAAGCACAACATGGCAAGGTAGGAAGCACAGAAAACATCACAGGAAACATGGCAATGTGCTTAAGCAAGCATGATGCAAACAAGTCTATATAGGAAGCACAACAAGTCTATACAGGAAGCATTACATGGCAAGGTATGATGCATGAAAAGATTAAATGTTTGTTAACATGGCAAGAGGTGAAGCATAATAAAACTACAATATTTAGGCATTTTAAATGAGGCCGGAAATAACAACAACAATTCCGGTAAAACCCCATATGTCATATTTAGCAATTCTTAAAGCAAACAACATTTTAAACATATTAATGTTGTTATCATGATGCGGATGACATGATCAAGTTTAGGCAATTTTTAGTAAAAGTTAACTTGAAGGGATATGAAGTATTGTCACCGTGGTGGAGGGAAAGGGTGCCACGGCAACGATCCGAAAGTGATGCAATGGCAACATCTCGGTTCCGGTAACTCGTTGAGAGACCGGTGCAAGAGAAAAAGGTGGCGTGAGCGAGTCGAACAAGATGAAAAGGTGGGGTGATCCCGTCACCGGGTTCCCACGGGTCGGCGGCGAGGCAACCGAGGAGCATGACAAAAGGACGAAATGGGCACGGTGCACACAAGGGAAAACATCTCATACAACCACAAGCATTCATCCACGGGTCATCGTCTCGGGGTTATACCTTCGGAATGTTCGTTCTCGGAGGGGTTCAAGTCGTCGAGGGACGTAGTGGAAGTAGTGGAAGTAGACGTTCTCGAGGCGGCCGTTGTACATGTTCGTAGAGGGAAGTAGTCGTTCCGTAGAGGTACACGTTATGTAGCCGTTCACGCGGCGGTAGTTGGACTCGTCGTGGAAGTAGTGGTACAACTCCGTAGATGTTCGGGGTCGGTGTCGTGGTACTTGGGGGTTCTCGTTCTTGCGACGGTAGTGGAACTTGGCGTTCGGGCTGCCATCGTTATTCGTTATGTAGATGTACTTGACGGTTCCGATGGCTCCGGGCGTCGTGGTACTCATATTGGTGTAGTGGAAATTGACGCATCACCATGTGTAGTCGAACTTGGGCATCGGAGAGGAACTTGACGCATCGTGTAGTCGTTCGTTTGTAGCGGTCTTGCCGGTCTCGGTCTCGAGTCGTAGTTGAACTTGCCGGTATTGAGGTTCCAAACGCAGCAACACAAAAGAGCAAACAAAGGGCGGCAGCACGAGGGCGACGAGGCCATGGCGAGGAGGAGAGGCGCGGAGGCGCTGGAGGTTGCTCGGGGCGACACCGGCGATGTCGGACCTGCAGCAGCTGCTGCTGGAGGCCATGGCGGCTCGAGGCCAGAGGCAAGGCGAGGATGACGAGGTGGTCAAGGCAGCAAGCCGCGGCGAGGAGCAGTAGACGGTCGGTGAACGACGCGGACAGGGGCACCAAGGGGTCGGGCGCGGTGGTCGACGGGATCCGGCCGGTGGAGTGCGGCTACGAGGACGGGGCGCGTCGGGGCTGCGGCCTTGGCGCGCCGGTGGCCGGCGCGAGGCGCGGAGGAGGCCGGAGGGTGGCCTCGGCTTCTTGGCGCGACGAGGAAGGAGAGATGGCGAGGCGGCTGGAGGGATGAGGGGCGCGAGGGGATTGGGACTGCGAGGGGAGAGCGAGGGGATCGGCCTCTGGCGGCGCGAGGGAGGAATAGGAGGAGCGATGCGGGAGAGGGAGATCGGTGGGAGGTCGGGCCTAGGGTCAACTAGGTTAGGCCGCCGGTGGGCTGGGCCAATGGGCCAGCTAGACTTCTCTTCTCCCTCTCTCAAAAACTCCTTAGAAGAAAGAAAAGAAAGAGAAAAGAAAAGAAACGAAAAAAAAAAGATAGATAGAAGAAAAGATGGAGAGGTTTAGTGAAAGAATTTGAGCAAGAGGATAAATATCTTGGACTCACACAAAAATGTGTTGATGCAAGAAATTAGGAATGGCCAAGATTGAAAGATTAAATTCAAATTCCTTTGAATTTAATTCGAAAGGTTTGAACTATGACATGTTTTTAAAGTGCCCAAAAATGTTCGGATTTTGGAGGAACCTCGATAAAAATGGATAAGAATTGTTGGCAAGGTTTGAGGCAAGGAATTGCGAAAGAGAAGGCATGGGGAAAATATGCAAGTGTGTTTGGGTTAATTCCCAACAAACGGAATATTTATTTATAATAGCTCCGTAATATTGGGAGGATATGTTTTAAAGAGAAATCACACTTCCCTCAATTTAAATGGATCGAAGATCCACACGATTTATTTAAGTTGAGTTGCAGAAATTAAAGACATGATGGCATGATGACATGATGCAATGCAAAATAAATAACACAAGCACAAATGAAACACACGGGAGAACCCGGAACATCTGGAATCTTCTGGGACGTCGGTCTTCGGGCGTCACACACTGCTTCCCTCTGCGAAGGGACTGTCTATTTACTTTTATGTTGTGGCATCACCTTCTCTAATAAGCGCCAGATCTGAGAGCATTGTTGCCATTCCTATGCATTGTGTATAGTGAATGTTAGGTGTTAGCATGGCTGGATCTTTTCTACCATAAATTATAATGTTTAGTCGTTGCTTGAACTTTGGAGGTGCTCTGCATTTATGTTTTGCGGTCTGAGAAAGGTCTAGCAAGATACCACTATTGTCATAGTATATCATGGTTGTTTTGATAACGTTTTGCTGCTTAAGATATCTTATTATTGCTCGCTAGCTGATTATGTCATTGATATGAGTTAATATAATTTTTAAGAGTTATTGTCGACATGGTTAGTTATATTGTTGGCTGAAAACCTGGGCGCTGTTTAAGCTTATTTATGCAAACAAGAGCAAAAGAGTTCCTAAAAGTTTTTCTTTCTCACTTTCAGTTTATCAACTGAATTGCTTGAGGACAAGCAAAGGTTTAAGCTTGGGGGGTTGATACGTATCCAACGTATCTACCTTTTCTAACGATTTTCCTCATATTTTGGACTCTAATTTGCATGATTCGAGTGAAACTAACCCCAGACTAGCGTTATTTTCAGTAGAACTACCATGGTGTTATTTTTGTGCAGAAATAAAAGTTCTTGGAATGGAACGAAACTTTGCGAGGAATTTTTGTACAATAAAAGATAAATACTTGAGCCAAGAACTACTGGAGGGGGCACCTGGGTGGGCACAACCCACCAGGGCACCCCCCCCCCTCTTGGCACGCCCAGGTGGGTTGTCCCCACCTGGCGGCCCCGCTGACCTCAACCCTGACACTATATATTCACATTTATGGAGAAAAAATCAAGGAGAAAGAATTATCGCGATCCACGAGACGGAGCCGCCGTCACCTCCCGTTCTTCATTGGGAGGCCGGATCTCGAGTCCATTTGGGGCTCCGGAGAGGGGGGTCTTCGTTCTTTGCCATCACCAACCCTTCTCCATCGCCAATTCCATGATGCTCCCCACCGAGAGTGAGTAATTCCTTCGTATGCTCGCTGGTCGGTGAGGAGTTGGATAGATTCATCGTGTAATCTAGCTAGTTTTGTTAGGGTCGATCCCTAGTATCCACTATGTTCTAAGATTGATGTTGCTATAACTTTGCCATGCTTAATGCTTGTCACTTTGGGCCCGGATGCCATGATTTAGATCTAAACTGTTTATGTTATCACCATTATATCCATGTTCTAGGTCCGATCTTGAAAGTTATAGTCACCTAGTACGTGTTATGATCCGGCAACCCCGGAGTGACAATAGTGGGGACCACTCCCAATGAAGACTGTAGTTTGAGGAGTTCATGTATTCACCTTGTGTTAATGCTTTGTTCCGGTTCTCTATTAAAAGGAGTCCTTAATATCCCTTAGTTTCCAATATGGACCCCGCTGCCACGGGAGGGTAGGACAAAAGATGTCATGCAAGTTCTTTCCATAAGCGCGTATGACTATTTACGGAATACATGCCTACATTATATTTATGAACTAGAGCTAGTGCCGCATCGCCCTAGATAACTGTCACATGATGAATATCATCCAACAGATTGTCGATCCAATGCCTACGAATTTATCCTATATTGTTCTTGCTAAGTTACTACTGCTATCGTTACTGTTGCACTTGCTACAAAACTATTGCTATCACCGTTACCATTACTATTGCTGCTACCACTACTATTAAAACTATCATATTACTGTGCTACTGATCACTTTGCTCCAGATAATTAATCTCCAGGTCTGGTTGAATTGACAACTCAGCTAATAATACTTACAAATATTCTTTGGCTCCCCTTGTGTCAAATCTACAAACTTGGGTTGAATACTCTACCGTCAAAAACTGTTGCGATCCCCTGTACTTGTGGTTTATCAGTCCTACCGATGGACCCAACATCCATTGATAATTTCAAAAAAAAAATGATGAAACTATATGACATGGATAACACTAACTTCTAACATGTCACGAAATTTGGAAAAACATTCATAACATAAGTTCAGAAAGAAAAAGGACAAATTCGACACTGAATAGTGTCTAATGTAACCTAGGCTTTAAATTTGGCCCGTTATCACTATTGACAGCAATTTTGTCACTTTTGTTTGCATGCCATGTTTCCAATTTAAATTTATTTTTTTATGACAACACATATTCTTTTTATAGTTGTGACATCGTATTTTTCATGCCGTGTCTATGTGCTCATTTATTTTCAGATTTTTTAACATCTTTACATTGTATTTTGTAGTCTGGTGCACCGGTAGTATCAAGGACGCCGAGTCTGACGAGGAAAAGCCGGGTAAGGGAAAGAAGAGTAGCAACACCAAAGGGCAGCAGCATAACCCGGCGAACCAGGGGGGCAACGGTAAGCGCAAGGCTCATAATAGTTTGGATTTTGTGGCTAACACCAACATGCAGGATAATGACCAGCGTCGTAAGGGAAAGCCAAACCCACGGTTTGGAGGGCCAAATTTCAACCTCGAGGAGATGCTGAAACAGCGCCGCCCAAAGCATGGTACACAGGAAAAGCTGACCGCTCAACTCTGGAAAGATTGCTTCATCATGAGAGAGTACAGAAAAAAAATCATATTGGTTATTGATAACCATAATAAAAATCCAGCCATGTTGGTATCCAAAATTTGAATAATATAATCTGGCATGAAAACCTTAATCATTTAATGTCATCATGAAATCCAACCAAGTTTGGTTATTAAAGATTTGAATACCTTATCTGCTGACAAGTAAATTCGGAGTTTTAATACCCGTCGGCTGTTGGCCGATGGCGACTTAATGTGCATTCATTGTAAGCTGGAATTATAGCCTTTGTAAAAATCAAGAACTGATAACCCCATCTATAGAGGCTCATAGTCAAGTCCAGTTTTGACAAGATCACTTTGCCAGCTCATAGCCTCAATAAACTCGGAGGTGGGTAACCCGACAATATCTTTAGATGGCCAGATGATGGGATTAAACTCAATGGTTCATATGAGCAATAGCAGTATTCTTACTTATGCATAAAACTCTACATGTCCTACACAGTTTAAACATATGCCCTGGCGACTTAACGTCAAAAGCCAGGGTGGGTAACAACCCAAACATAATATAGTCTTACGCAATTATAGAAAAGACTTAGCATTAAGGCCATTCAAGCCTAATCATACTGGCGACTTACAGACAAAAGCCAGGGCGGGTTATCAACCTCGCATACTTATATAACCATGAAAATATACTTGTAGAATTGGCTCATACTGCTGGCTTACATCACCATATCCATTGAGGGCAATAATCCAATGATTTATAAGCGTATAATTCCAATGGCGCAGTCCAAAATATACTAGCGACTTAAATTCCATAGCCAGGGCCAGATTAGAAAAACCTCATATAATTATAATAGAATAAATATCATATCTGTGATATTTGTTAACACTGCCGACTCATCATATGTCGTGCAGTAAGGGTTACAACTCAAATATTGAGAGCACAACGCCTTGTTCAATTTGTTTATACCGCCGGCTTACAAAGCCAAAGGTAGTAAGGGGTAACATCCCAAAGCTTAGAGCTAGAACTCCAAGCACATAATCATCATACACCGGCGACTTATAGTCCAAGGCCAGGCTGTCAGGATGGGTGGATACTTTCCCTTGCCTCTCTGCCTGCAATCTGTAATTGTAACATGGAGTTCTTCTTAGTTCAAAGGAAAACATCGAGATCTTCTGAAGTACTCCCTCCATAAAGAAATATAAGAACATTTAGATCAATGGAAGTTTTTTTTTGAACCAAAACCGTGTAACAATCGTTCTACGGAGATTTCATTAAATAAAATGGAATGTACAATAAATACAAAGCCATACAACTAAATGTTGAACCCACTCCTGTTTGGTGAATCCTGATGGTAACACAATGATTAATTCAAATTCTAATCAATCCAACTAGAAAATTGGTCTCTGAACTTAGTTTTCACTATGTGCAACAGCAGGTGCAGGTCTATCTTGAGGGAGATTTTCCAAGCTTGGACAGATGCCTCTTTGTCCTTGAATATTTTACCATTTCTTTGCATCTAGATATTCCAACACCCATAATCATGATCTCAGTGGAATGGTAAGAGAGACCTCATAAAAAATTGAGATGCCTGTGTTTCTAGGACCCAAGATGTAGTGCCAACAGTTTAGTGCAAAATCACAATCCCAGAAAAGATGCTGAGATGTTTCATCGGTGTTCATTGGACAGAGGGCACAATTATAGGATGGCAGGTAAAAAGTCCTTTGAAGCATGTTCCTTGTATTGACTCTGTCATGCAACAAGAGCCAAAAAAGATCTTGTATCTTAGCATAGTTGCATTCTTTCAGAGCTTTTTGAAAATGGGTGCTGCTAGTTCACCTTTAGTTAGCTCCTTATACATTTTGATAGAAGAGTAGGTGTTTCCCCATGGATATGTACATCTATCAACCTGGTTGGCGATCTGAAGGGACTGGGTGATGCCTTGCAATTCTTGAAATTGTTTATGAGTTCGAGCTGAGAGTGGAAGAATGAAGTTTTCACCCATGTCAGGTGCTCGCAAAAAGTCTTTAATGTTCAATTTATCCTTAGTGGAGAAACAGAAAAGCTCTGGAAATTTATCTCTTATACTTCCATGCCCCCAATTATCTTGCCAGAAATCTATAGTGTTACCTGTTCCAAGTTGTCCTTTGGCTACCAATTTGAATTCATAAAGCAGCCTAAAGATATTTATCCACCAAAAAGATCCAATAGGTCTATCAGTAATCACACCTTCTCGATAGTAGGAATCCCAAATAAGTTTAACCCATGGAAGATTCTCATTGTGTAGGAACTTATGCAGATGCTTCATGAGAAGACATTTATTGTGTATTTCAATGTTGAGTACTCCAAGTCCTCCTTGGTATTTTGGCAAGCAGACCTTATCCCAGGATATGTGTGTTGTGCCTCTGTCTTCCATGCCATACTTCCTCCAGAAACAATGTTTCAGATCCTTGTTAATTTGTTCAATTATTCCCTTTGGCAATTCAAGTGTGCTCATGAAGAAGATTGGCAAGCTTGCAAAACAGACTTGATCAAATTGAGTTTGTCTCCATATGATAAAAAAGTTGAGCATCCAGTCAATATCCTGCCAATCCTCTTTATAACATGGAAATAATCTTGCATCCTAGGCTTTGAAAGAGATAGTGGCAGACCAAGATAGGTGAAAGGGAAGCTTCCAATAGTACATTCTAGTCTGGTAGCCAAAGCTTGCAAGGTTTCATTTCTTGTGTTGATAGGCACCATGGCAGATTTTTCAAAGTTTACTCTCAGGCCAGTGTACACTGTGAAATGAAGTATGAGGTTTTTGAGTTCTTCCACTTGTGTTTCACATGTTTGCATAATCAGAACAATGTCATCAGCATACTGAATAACTGGGAAGTCAGGGCAAGGATGAGTTTCTAGTGGTCTTCTGATTAGGTTATTATGTGTAGCCTCATTCATTATAGATTGTAATAGGTCAGCAGCTAGCACAAAAAGCAATGGGGAGAGAGGGTCCCCTTGTCTTACTCCTCTTTTGCAAAGGAATTGCTTCCCAGGTACACCATTGAGCAACACATCAGAATATCTAGATGAGAAAATCATGTCCATCCACATGAGCCACCTGGTGCCAAAGCCTCTTGCAATGAGAATATCCTTGATAGATTGATGTTCAATAAGGTCAAAAGCTTTTTCAAATCCAATTTTATGACAATGATCTCCTTGCCAGAAGTTCTACACTGATGAATGAAATCATAAGCCCAAGCCAGGCAGTCCTGAATAGACCTTTCTTTTAAGAATCCATACTAATTGGTGTGAACTAGCTTCAAAATGACAGTTTGCAACCTATTTACCAAAAGATTTGTTATGATCTTGATTGAGCAATTTAGCAATGAGATGGGTCTGTAATCATTGGGTGAAGATGGGGCATCTTTCTTGGGGATGAGAGTTATGAATGAAGAGTTGATACTCTGCAAGCTAATTCCGCCATGGTAGAAATCATCAATCAAAGTATAGAAATCAGGTGCTAAAATATCCCAGCAGTGTTTAATAAAATTGGTGTCGAAACCATCCGGCCCTGGTGCCTTATCATTGGGCAGATGTTTTACCACTGTATCAATTTCTTCTTTGGAAAAGGGTATTTCCAGCAAAGAGAGGTCTACATTTTTATAGAGTAGGTTGTCCAAATTGAGAGGATTAAATATTGGCACTGAAGTGTTCAACATTTGCTTGAAAGCTCTGAGGAGGATATTAGCCTTGGCATTGTGCTCTATGTGTATGTTGCTCATATCATCATGAAGACTTACAATGTGATTAACCCTATACTTAAGGGTAGCTTTAGCCTGAAATTATTTGGAATTAGTTTCTCCAAATACAACCCATCTAATAGTGGCTCTTTGTTGCCAATAGATCTTTTGCAACTCCAAAAGTTGAAGGAGGTGTTGTTTTAGAAAATCCATGACATTCCATTCTGTCAGAGTGAGTGTTCTGAATTCCTCCCAAGAATCAAGAAAAAAAAATAACTTCATTGGTGACTTTGATGGATATGATGAGCTGAGAGATTGTTTTTGACCAAATTTTCAAACATTTCCTAAGCCTTTTGAATTTGGCAGTAATTCTTTTTGCACTATCTTGAATGTGGATGTCTTGCTCCCAATTCTGTTTGACAATATCTTTGAAACCCTGAATTTGCAGCCAGAAATTTTCAAACCTGAATATTTTAGCCTTTAGGATATGAGTTCCAATCTGCACCTGGCAAGGTGTGTGATCTGAGACAGTTTTGGCCAAAGGCAGAACTAAAGTGTTAGGGTATTGAGAAGTCCAAGATTCAGAAGTGAACACCCAATCCAAATTTTCTAGTAAGGGAGTTTGTTGCATATTGCTCTAGATGAAGCTCCTCCCCTTGAGTGGGATTTCCACTAGTGCCAGACTGCTGATGGCATCATTAAATTTCATCATGTGAGAGAAGTTGCCTCCTAATCTGCTCCTATTATTTGGTTACCTGATGTAATTGAAATCTCCCATGATCATCCACTTGGTATCATCAGGCATCTGAATATTTCTAAACTAGTCCAAGAAAACATCCCTAGCCTCTCCTTGACATGGGCCATAAATGTTGGTTAGGATCCAAGAATCTCCTGTTAATTTGGAAATGAATTTGATGGAGAGGGAAAAATCATAAAGAAAGAGAGTTTCTCCTTCAAATAAAGTGCCATTCCATGCAATAAGGAGACCACCAGAGGCTCCCACTGAGGGAAGAAAATCAAAGCAATTTATCCTTTTGGGCAGAAATTCTTGAGGTATCTATAATCAAACTGCTCTTTCTTTGTTTCTAACAGACATATGATGTCTGCATTTGCCTCTTCTATCCTATTTCTTAGTGCAAGCCATTTGTTACTATCATTAATGCCTCTAACATTCCAATAGAGAATGTTCTAGTTTCTATTCATGTTAGGGTAGGAGAGCATCTAGAACTGCAATTGCTCTACTGAAAAACTAGTCAAACAAGAGCAAGCTGAATGAAGGAAAATATACAGTAATCCATAGCCACAAGCAATCACACCACAGTTGTCTCTTAGGATAGATCAAAGACATTTCACATAGATAGTTCATAAGGCAGTCCCCACAAATCAGTACTTCAGTCACAGAGCTCATTACAAAAGTATTGGTTCTAACAAGTTGAACTGGTAGCATTTCACAAAAGTATATCATGGGCCAAGGATTAAGATATGTTCATTGCAAACTTTGCTAGTAGCTGAGTAAAACTAGGGCTTGAAGACAACCTTCTTCTATGGTCCCTTAGCAATAACCTTGGTATCGTTCTTCTTCTTGGGCTGGGGCAGCATCCCATCAGTGTAGTCTTTGGCGGAAGCCTTACAAAAGGAAACAATGAGATTTTTAACAATCTTGGTAGCAATAGCAGAAGGATCAGATGAACAAGGGAAACATTTTTTGTCTGAGCATGATTTCCTTCTGAAACCTTTATTCATCTCTTGTAACCTATAGCTCCTTCTTACCTCAGTTTCAACCATAGGTGCTTTGTATTTTCTCTTCCTTTGAGCATGAGCTACTGAGGTGCTGGCAGCTGGCAGAGGGGCAGTGTTGTCTTTGTTCAGTGCCTGAGGTGTCAAACAAGAATTAGAAGAAGCTTCCAGCTCCATAGCAGAATGTTTGCAGAAAATAATCTGATCATTTTGACACTTATCAGGTATGACAAAAGGTAATGTTGTATTGCTATCAGAGCCCTCAATGATATAAGTCCATCATTGTGAAGCAGGCAGAGATTTTGCCAACTCAAAATTATCAGCAGTCAACAGAGCAAATGTAATGAATTTGCACCATTCAATAGGTATCTGGACAGCTTGGTCTGTTGGGGCAGCAGGTGCAAAGTGAGAGCTCCAAAGCTCCAGCCCTTCCTTGGATAGAAATTCCTCCTCTTTCCCTAAGGATATAGTTGTTGGCAACTGGATATCATTTGCAGAAAACTTTCATTGAAAATTGGAAAAGGGGAGCTTAGAGGGGCTTCCAAGCTGTTACTATCAGACAAGATGTTTTCTTCTGCCACAGAGTTAGCTGATGAAGTTGACACTCTCTGAGTAGCAGTAGCTGTCCCACGTGCAGTGGCCAGAGGTTCTGATAAGGCTGAGTTTAAATCTTTGTCTGCTGGTGGAGTAGGAGGAGTAGCCTCTTCTGCAGCAATCAGTGGTTCCACGACAACATCAAGTTCTTATGAAGCAGTAACTGCCTCTATTGCAACAATGGCTGGGACAATAGCAACATTTGTTTCAACTTGGTCAGGAACTGGAGCAACAAAGTTTTTTTGATGCAATAAATTCTCTTGTACTGGCATCTCAGCTACAGGTTGGGGAGGATTAGCATCAGCCAGATTAAAAACTTCAACAACATGAAGCAATGGTGCCTTAGGAAAGTTCAGGTCTCCAAATAGATGAGGAGCAAGCTGTTCAATAGGTTGATTGATATCAAATCAACAATTAAATTAGGCTGAGCCTCAGGCAGGACTAGTGGAGCCAGAAGTTCATTCAAGTTCTGAAAGTTTGGTCCTCCATTAGCAGATTCAACAAATTAACACTTGCACTAGGCAGACCCAAAGAAAGAGTGAGATAACTGTTATCCTCCTGTGGGTGCTCTTCATCTGTAACATCCAAAATTTTCAATTTGGAATGTTATACATAGATCATATTGCATTTCATGCTTTTTGGCATTTTTGTTTGTGGCATTCCTCGAAATTCTAAGCAACTCAAGGACCTACGGAGAGAGTTGGGAATTTTACTGTTTTCGTATTTGAGTTCGCTCGAATACCGGTACAAGGACAGTGTGATTCTAATTATTTTTCTCTCCTAAAAATATTTCTAAATACAAAATATGAGCGGAGATAATATGACTTCTCCAAAATAACAGAAATATTGGATGAAAAATATTAAAATCACTTTTCGTATTTTCTGGATTTATTTGCGGATTTATTTGCATAGGAAAAATGTGCGTTTTTCAAAATTGCATTTAGGTCCGGGAAAAATGTTCACTTTGTCCTAAATATTATTAGCGGACGGTGAAAATTTATTTCGGGAATTTTGGAGTCCGTTTAGTATTTCTTTCGTTAGTTTTTCTGCGCCAGGACTCTATTTAGAAAAAAAAACGAGTAACCGACTTGGAGTCGTGAAGGCCCACGACTCTGGGCTTTATAAGCCAGCGCCCCGGCCCGACCGCCCCAGCCCAGCACCTCGCCCCGCCCTGCCCTAGCTAGTGCGCCGCCGCCGCCGACCTGCCGCCGCCGCCCCGCAACCGCCGTCGTGCCGCCACCTCGCCCCGCCGGTCCACCCCGCCGCCGGACCGCCGTCGCCGGAGTTCGTCGTCGAGGTATATCGTTTTTTTTTAATAACCGATCGGTTTAGTAAAAACCGTAGATTCGTTTTTTTATTAGATTAGATTGGTTCGGTCTTTTTCGGTTTAGTTATTTAGCGGACGTTCGTCCGTACGTTCGTTTTAACGAACGGTTTTCGTTAGTTAGCCGCAGACAGCGAACGTTCGTTCGTTAGCCTGTTCTTCCATTTTCTTTTTCGGGGTATTTATCCGCGGTTATTCCTAACGCGATTTCTGCCCTGATCTTGTTTTGCGTTTTTCTTTTCGCTCGAGAGTCGAAATCAGGTGATTCAAAATCCCAGATCTTCGTCTCGATGCCCTCTTTACGTTTAATCAACTTGAACAAAGTTTTGGCTACTGTAAAATTTGACTTTAGACCAACTAGTAAACCGGAGCTCGTTTCTTTTGCAGTTTGAGTTTCATTGCTTCTTCGAGTTGATTCTTTTTGCAAACCGGAGTTCTTAAGTTGAACTTTCTGGTTAGATCTCTTATTTGAGTTTTACCCGTGCATTGGTTAAGTACTTATTGTGTGCTTGTTTGATTGCGATAGAGTACCCGGAGTGCGCCGCTTGCTACTTTGAGTCTCTAGGTTTTGCGGATCATCAGCAAGGCAAGTAACCCTTTGATCATACTTTCCAATTACCCAGTTTTCATTGCATTAGTCCAACCCTCACACATTGCATGAGTAGGATTGATGGCTTCTCGCCCCTCGTTGGTTACCCCAAGTGGAAGGTTTGAGATGCAGTGTAGCGGTAGTTTTCCCTTGGCAAAGATACCAAGGATCGAATTCCCCTGAGACTCCAAGGTTCAACAAGAAGGTGTCAACTGCTAATGGCGCCAGATACTTAGCAATTAACTGGACCTGCACACAGATACAAATAACTTTGCTCCCAACGAGTACAGATAGGTTGTCAATCCCTCCGGCCTTGTCGTTTACAAAGGATCAAACGCAAGAGATAATAGTGATAGGTATAATTGCAACTAGTAAGTAAAAGCCGAAAGTAAATAGCGGATGTGATCAATGATGGTAATATGGACCGGGGTCCCATGATGTTCACTAGTGATGTCTCTCTCCCAAAAGACGATAAAACAGCTATGTGAGGTAAACGAATTACAGCTGGGCAATTGACAGAATTATGTGCGCAAACCAATACTAACTATGCTGCAAGAAAGGTTGAGGCTCAAAAGCATGGGCGGTACGCCAAGGTAAGTAGACCGAAATCCATCTGCATCTACTACTAATCATCCACCTTGAGATATCTATCCAGAACATCTCGCTGGTATTAAGTTGCGAGTCCCACCCATAGTGTAAACTCAAAGCAACAGACAACTGCATTAAAAGAACTTTGCGTAAAGTAAACAATCCTTGCACCCGCGAGTACAAGCACCGTTGTTTTCCCCCTTGTGGCAACAGCACATCCCCTAGACTCATGTTTCTGTCACTCAAACTAGTCATCGAGGGGCATGAACCCACAATCAAGCATAACGTTCCCTCTTGGAGTTACTACCTACTACTTGGCCAAAGCAATAAACAGCAACGGAGAACATGCAAGAATGACTCAAGAACATAAATATAAAAGAGGTAAATCAAATATATTACTCACACACAATCTGAACATAATCTCACAATCCATCGGATCCCAGCAAACTCAACATAGCAACAGCATAAGGATTACATATGTGCCTCGATCATGTAGGGCAGCTCACGAGGTCAAATTAGTGAAGAACAAAGAGGGGAGGAGAACATCACATAGCTACTGGTCATGGACCCATGGTCCAAGGGAGACTACTCACAACTCATCTGGGAGGCGTCCATGGTGGTGGAGAGGCTCCCGGTGGTGATCCTCCCCTCCGGCAAGGTGCCGGGAAGAGTTCTCCTGGTGCTCCCGATCTTGGAAGCGCGGCGGCGGCGGAACAGAGATGAGATCGTGAAAAAGGGTTCCGTCCTCGAGGGTTTCGGGACGCGGTGTAAATATATGCCAAAGGGGGGCATCAGCGGAGACCTAGGGGGCCCAGGCGCCCCCACGGCGCAGCCAGGCGGGGGGCCGCGCCACCAGGGCGCCTGGAGCCCTGGTGGCCCCCCTCCGGCCCTACTTTGGCCGCAAGGAAGCTTCCGGAACGCTGATTTTTTATATAATTTTTCCAGGATTTTTCTGGCAGTTTACGTAATGGGAAAACCTAAAATACAAAAGCAGCAGAAAACAGAAACTGGCACTGGGGTGCACTGAGTTAATAGGTTAGTCCAAATATGATCAAAAGTGTATGGAAGTGCATAAATATCATAGCAATATCACACAAAAGAGGCATGGAGCAAGCAGAAATTATAGATACGTTTTGGACGTATCAACATCCCCAAGCTTAATTCCTGCTCGTCCTCGAGTAGGTAAATGATAACAAGCATAATTTCTGTGGTGACATGCTATTAACCATATAAGAACTTTTTACAGTCACATGACAAGTGCTTACTCAGACAATGAATCTGTAGTAATTAAGTTGCCTCATGAGAAAATCACAAAGAACTGAAAGTTTTACAATATGATACTGAAACACTCAATAGATTTGTAATGAGCATGGTGTGCAAATATGATAAAGTGGTACCTCGCTTGCCCCCTTTAGTGAAGCAAAACATAAATGCAGGGGCACCTCCAAGGTTTAAGTGACGACTAGATACAATGATTTCAGAATAAACGATATCATAATCATGCAAAAGACAATGCTACTTTGGGACAATGCACATTACACTCAGAATGACAATCATGCTCTCAGTAGTTGGTGCTTTAAAGAAGGTGGAGACTCTCGAACTGTGGCTTTTGATGGCAAGGTTGAAAACCCGTGGTCGGAAACAAAAACTAAACATGTACCAGAGCTCTTGGTTTTAAAAACAGAGGTAATAATTATTTTTTTGAATATGCATGTTTCGTCAACGAATGCTAGCAGATAACTCAATCACTTCTTGAGCTGGACAAGTTTCGAGGAACGGCTCCCGAATGAGGACGATCACATCCTCTTAATCTCCTTTGTTTATCACTGCCAAAGTTTTCTGATTTCTCATGAACAAAGCGTGAAGGAGGGTTTGTTTGTTGTATAATTTTTTAATGAGCCGGGCGCACTCTATGCCAGTTCCTTCTCGTATTATGGGTTTGCACATTAGACATGCAATCCCGGGGTGAAGCTTGTCCAACTTAAAAAGATCATGAATTAACTACTACTTCCTCATGAACTAAAACAGAGGCACAAAAGAGAAATGTTTTTTTGAATAATTTCGAGATGGTACATGAAAGTCTTCGTTAGGAATGGCAGGTAAATACCATGTATAGGAAGGTATGGTGGACTCATATGGCATAATTGGTTTAAAAGATTTTGGATGCACAAGCAGTCAGTCCGCTTAGTACAGGCGAAGGTTAGCAAAAGACTGGGAGCGACCAACTAAAAGAGCAATGACGGTCATAATCATGCAGAGCGACAAAGCAACATTGAATCAGGCATGGAAGTTATATCACTACTCAGAAATTAAAGATCATCAAGGCTTGATAGACTTTCTTTACAGTCTTAAATATGCGTGAGCATACGCCAAGTCAATCAAAATAAATTCTTGAAGGAAAATATCACTAAACCATACCACATCATAGGCAAACAAATCATGTTGGTACTCCAATAACACATTGAGAACCCCCCCCCCCAACTATTTGAGACTAACCATAAGAAAACATGAACTACTAAGCATCATTATGCACATAGCATTTTATCATAGACATATCAAGCAATGCAACAGAAGCCAACTCTCTTAATAAGATAAGCATGATAACTAAAGAGAGTTCCAGCGACCAACTAAACAAAAGCGCTTTAAAAAGATAAGCATGAAAACTAAGAGCTGAACATGATAGTAGCTATTGAAAGACAAAGAACACACACAGCAAAGATAGACATGAAAATTCTATGTTATGTTCTAGGTTGAAGTGGAGCGTGTTTCTCTCTACACAAAGAAAGCTGAGTTCCAACTTGTTATGAACAGCAAGCAAAGCTAAAGAAAACTAAAAAGGAAACTAAAAGCAAGACGCTCCAAGCATAGCACATAACGCATGAAGTGATTAAAATATAGTGGAATGAAAGACGAACTGATAATTGTTGATGGAGAAGGGGATGCACGGGGGCATCCCCAAGCTTAGACGCTTGAGTCCTCTTGAATATTTCTTGGGGGTGCACGGGGGCATCCCCAAGCTTGAGCGTTTGACCCTCCTGAATCTTTTTATCATCTTCCCTCGCACACTTGAAAACTCCCTTCATACATAACTCATCATAATCTGATTAGCGAGGTTAGTACCCATAATAAAATAATTTTTCCCTACTGGAAATAAGGATAATCTTGAAGATCTACTGTTTCTCAAGATTGCCAAAAGGTTTTTGCAAAGAAAAAGCAAGCTCAAGGTTTGCAAAATGAAGAAAAGGCAAAACAGGACAGAATCTGTGAAAAACAGACCAGCAGGTAGTAAATAATTTTTTCGGGGCACTTCTGCAACTCAAATCAAAAAACTCAGAACAGACGCACGAAAGCCAATTGTATAGAGCACGCTGTCGAAAAAATTCAGACCAAAAAGATGATCTGGTGATTTTATACGAATTGTTCTGTCCAAGGACAGCATCTGTTTCCTGGACAGCACGTCACAACTTTTGAACTTGGCACAAAGCTGAAAAATAAAGATACAATGATGTTGCTACAGTAGTAACAAACATCAAGACCACTAAAAACTGAAAGAACAAACTAAAAGCAAAGATAACAAGGGTTGTCTCCCTAGAGCTCTTTCTTTATAGCCATAAAGATAGGCTTAAGACCTTAATGATGCTCTCGTAGGAATAAGAGTTGAAGAACAAAAGAGAGCATCAAGAAGCAAATACCAAACACATTTAAGCCTAACATGCTTCCTATGCATAAGAATATTGCAATACAATAATTCATTGAAGCACAAAGCAATAAGCATAGGAAGACAAGACAAGTGCAGCTTCAAAACCTTCAACATAAAGAGGGGGAACTTGGTATTATTGAAATATCTATAAGCATATGTTTTCTTCTCATAATAATTTTCAGTGGGATCACGAATAAACTCAACAATATAAGCATCACATAAAGCATTGTTACCATGATCCACATGCAAAAAGGTATCATTACTCTTCATATAAGCAAAATCTTTCTTATTAGGAATAGTGAGAGTAAAGCAATCATAACCATCATGGTAATCATTGTAGTTAGGAGGCATATCATAATCATAATAAATTTTATCCTCAATAGTAGGTGGACTGAAAACATCATATTCAGCATTGTAATCATCATATATAGGAAGCAAAGTATCATCTTCAAAAGTTGGGGGACTAAAAATATCATGTTCATCAAACGTGTCATCCCCAAGCTTTGAGCTTTCCATGTCATTAGCAATATTGATACTCAAAGAAAGCATACTAATAACATCACCACCATCATGATTGTTATGCAAATAATAAAGTTCCATAGGTTTTTTAATTTTCTCTTCAAACACATCATGTCCCAAAGCAAGGTAGAGCTTATAAAGCTCTCTCATATTTTTGTTGTTTTCCATTAAGCAAAACTAGTGAAAAGACATAAAGAAAACTAAAAGGTAAACTAACAAGACTAAAAAGCAAAGATAAAAGATACTGTGCAACTCCCCTATCTTGAAGAGTGGAGTCCCCGGCAACGGCACCAGAAAACTTTGCTTGATGACTTCTCGCCCCTCGTTGGTTACCCCAAGTGGAAGGTTTGAGATGCAGTGTAGCGGTAGTTTTCCCTTGGCAAAGATACCAAGGATCGAATTCCCCTGAGACTCCAAGGTTCAACAAGAAGGTGTCAACTGCTAATGGCGCCAGATACTTAGCAATTAACTGGACCTGCACACAGATACAAATAACTTTGCTCCCAACGAGTACAGAGAGGTTGTCAATCCCTCCGGCCTTGTCGTTTACAAAGGATCAAACGCAAGAGATAATAGTGATAGGTATAATTGCAACTAGTAAGTAAAAGCACAAAGTAAATAGCGGATGTGATCAATGATGGTAATATGGACCGGGGTCCCATGATGTTCACTAGTGATGTCTCTCTCCCAAAAGACGATAAAACAGCTATGTGAGGTAAACGAATTACAGCTGGGCAATTGACAGAATTATGTGTGCAAACCAATGCTAACTATGCTGCAAGAAAGGTTGAGGCTCAAAAGCATGGGTGGTACGCCAAGGTAAGTAGACCGAAATCCATCTGCATCTACTACTAATCATCCACCTTGAGATATCTATCCAGAACATCTCGTTGGTATTAAATTGTGAGTCCCACCCATAGTGTAAACTCAAAGCAACAGACAACTGCATTAAAAGAACTTTGCGTAAAGTAAACAATCCTTGCACCCGCGAGTACAAGCACCGTTGTTTTCCCCCTTGTGGCAACAGCACATCCCCTAGACTCATGTTTCTGTCACTCAAACTAGTCATCAAGGGGCATGAACCCACAATCAAGCATAACGTTCCCTCTTGGAGTTACTACCTACTACTTGGCCAAAGCAATAAACAGCAACGGAGAACATGCAAGAATGACTCAAGAACATAAATATAAAAGAGGTAAATCAAATATACTACTCACACACAATCTGAACATAATCTCACAATCCATCAGATCCCAGCAAACTCAACATAGCAACAGCATAAGGATTACATATGTGCCTCGATCATGTAGGGCAGCTCACGAGGTCTAATTAGTGAAGAACAAAGAGGGGAGGAGAACATCACATAGCTACTGGTCATGGACCCATGGTCCAAGGGAGACTACTCACAACTCATCCGGGAGGCGTCCATGATGGTGGAGAGGCTCCCGGTGGTGATCCTCCCCTCCGGCAGGGTGCCGGGAAGAGTTCTCCTGGTGCTCCCGATCTTGGAAGCGCGGCGGCGGCGGAACAGAGATGAGATCGCGAAAAAGGGTTTCGTCCTCGAGGGTTTCGGGACGCGGTGTAAATATATGCCAAAGGGGGCATCAGCGGAGACCTGGGGGGGGCCAGGCTCCCCCCCGGCGCGGCCAGGAGGGGGGCCGCGCCACCAGGGCGCCTAGAGCCCTGGTGGCCCCCCTCCGGCCCTACTTTGGCCGCAAGGAAGCTTCCGGAACGCTGATGTTTTATATAATTTTTCCGGGATTTTTCTGGCAGTTTACGTAATGGGAAAACCTGAAATACAAAAACAGCAGAAAACAGAAACTGGCACTGGGGTGCACTGAGTTAATAGGTTAGTCCAAATATGATCAAAAGTGTATGGAAGTGCATAAATATCATAGCAATATCACACAAAAGAGGCATGGAGCAAGCAGAAATTATAGATACGTTTTGGACGTATCAAGGATCAATTAACTTGTGGGACTGGGAAGTAGATTGAGGTAGTACCTATTACCTGCATTACATTCAAACCTTTGGGAGTTACTTCTACGTTTGCTGTTAGGACATGCTATGCTCGTAGACGTGGATTGGGTGAGTGTATTCCATGACAGATGTGAGATTGTTAATTAATGGTTCAACTTAAGGTGGCAACATTAATACACATCTGGGTGGATTGAGGCATCTGGGTATTCCAGTGATTGCCTGTTTTTCTTTTGGACTGCCACCCAGGCTCAAAGGGATCATGAGATTTTTCATACTAGAAACTTCCGTGTGCAGCCACATGCCAATATGGGCTCTGGCATAGTTGAGTAAGTTTCGGGAAACCTTTCCATGATGGGCTAGCAGATGTAGTGGGTTTTGTAGGTGTACCGGCCTATCTATCTGGTTAAGGGGACCTCTTCGGAAAGACTGTGTCTCGGTCATCCGTTTCTCAAACACCATGCAGTGCGAGAAACCAAACGGAGGCGATCGAGTCTTGTGGGGAAAAGTGCACAAACCTCTGCAGAGTGTACAAACTGATCATCATTAGTCATGTCCCCGGTTACGGACGTCTTGAGTATCTAGTACTTGGATTATCATGTGAATCTCATCATGTTACTTTAATTAATTTTGTTGGGTTAATGATTACTTTAATTGGGGTTGAGAGGATGTCTATCTTCTCAACGATGTTTCAACTACCATGATAGTTAATTAAAATCTATTCCTTTGAAGTAGGGAAAAATTGGCTTTACGCAAAAACTTAACCATAGAGCTTTCCACCAGCCATATTGCATATAGTGTAGCCATTATTCTGTTACTTGCATACTTGTGTTACCTTGCCAGCATATTCCATGTGCTGACCCGTTTTCGGGCTGCAACGTTTCATGTTGCAGACTTTTCAGACGACGAGTAAGATGCCCCTTTTTAGGTCGTGGTTCTATACTCAGTGATGCCGCTGGAGTTGATGGACTCACTTATCTTCCAAGCCTTCCGTTGTTATCGTATTAGATGGCGTTCAGCCATATTATTTGTAATAAGTTCATCGTTGGACTATCGATGTAATAAGTGTGTGATTGCTACTCTATTATAAATCCTTCAAGTACTGTGTGTGTCAGCATTACTGATCCAGGGATGACACTGATGCACAGAGATCAGACTGTTTGAGGTCTGGTCGCTACAAGATGGTATCAGAGCACACGCTGACTGTAGGACACGACCACTAAGACAAGCCCTAGAGCACTATTCACTCTTCTCTTTTCTGACTCCTCATCTTTTCTACTCTTTAGGATGGTGGAAGCAAAGCACAAGTTCATGCAACCGGATGATGATACGCCATTTGGATGACACCTGAAGGAAGTCACCGGATATCTAAACATTGGATTACCAAGTTTCACCGGAACCTACAATGCCACTCTACCTGAGGAGGAGCGTTGGTTGATTCAAGCCCAAGTTCCCAGAAGGACGTTCGCACCCGTCACCTCACTCATAGCATTTTCCTTTAATGCGCCTACATGGAGCCTAGGAAGGAGTATGGCAGCCCACATTGCTATGGGAAGGATCGGAGAAGTCTACAAGCAGGAGCTAAAGGACATTATCTATCAGATTTGTGGACGCCGAGATGAGAATTGGGATATGATCAGCACCCGGAAGGATAGGTCCATTGCAGCATTCATCCAGGAGTTGAACCACCACATTCGTCGCCAGGAGCATCAGATGTGTGCATGGATGATAGATTTTAAGAAGGCCCTAAATAGGAATTTGGAGCTAGAGGAAGAACTCAAGTCTACACGCGACGGATATGAGGAGGAGATGAAAATACTTGTGGAGAAGAATGATGACCTGACACAGAAGTTAGGAATACTCATGGGAGAAGAAGACGAAGAAGAAGAACCCAAGGAGATTCCACTGGAAGACTATATCATCATAGATGACACAGATTCGGAAGCTGAGGATAGCAAGGACGAAGACTATGAAGATGATGCTGGAGCAGATATTATGGAATCCTCTGTCGATCAATATTTTTAGATGACCACCCTGTGACTAGTAGTTACTACCATATATTAGTTTTAGAGCACCTTTGTAACGATCGTTAGATTTATAAGACCTTGTATGAAATTGATTAGTGTGATATGATTGTGTGTTTGTCTCATGTGCATATGGGTAGTGATTTTCCCTTAGACCTCTTTTCTATTCTAATCTCTTCCCTCTACACCCATCAGATGCCTCCAAGACGTAAATTCGAGTTTCCCCCTGAGCTCACCCAGCTGATCCAGCAGCGGAACACCCTGATGGAACTTCTTGTCCAGAACACTCAGAACAACAACAACAACAACAACAACAACAACAACAACAACAACAACAACAACAACAACAACAACAACAACAACAACAACAACAACAACAACAACAACAACAACAACAACAACCCTCCACCACCACTACCCGTGGACAACCTGACACGTTTCTTAAGGTTGCAACCACCCGTGTTTGCTAGCAGCATCGAACCAATAGTGGCTGATGACTGGCTACGCAAGATTGGAAGGGACTTGACCACCGCCAATTGCTCGGATGCTGAGAAGGTGCGATTTGCCGCACACCAGTTGTCTGGACCAGCCGCAGCATGGTGGGAGAATTACACAGCCACTTACCCCGTAGCCAATGTGACTTGGGATCAGTTTCAGCAAGCTTTTCGTACCGCCCATGTCTCAACTGGAGCCATGAGTATGAAGAAGCAGGAGTTTCGCAATCTGCGCCAAGGAAATAGTAACGTGGCCCAGTACGTGGATGAGTTTAGTACCCTATCTTGTTATGCCCCAGATGATGTGGCCACAGATGCCGCAAAGCAGGAGAGATTCATGGAAGGGTTGAATGATGAGATGAGCGTACAGTTGATGGTGGCAACTTTCAATAACTACCAGGAGTTGGTTGATCGCGCCCTAATGATTGAAAGGAAGCATCAATAGATTGAAAGTCGTAAGAGGAAGTATGGGCAAGGAAAGTATAATTCTGGAGCTCAGCAGAAGCCCCGTTTACCCCTAAAACGGTAGGACAGTTTCAGCATACCCATGGAGGAGTTAGCTCGCACAACCACAATGGCACCAAGAATGGCAATGGAAATGGGAATGGAGCTAATGGAAACCAGAGCCGCCCTACACCGTCCACACCCACCAAGAGGGTTTTTAGCCATGTCACTTATTACAAGTGCGGGAAGAATGGACATTATGCCAATGAATGCACAGAAGTTAAGAATGGGAACGGCAATGGAAGCGCCGCGAAGAAGCCCAACCCGTTCAACAAAGGACAAGTGAACCACGTGACCATGGAGGAGGTAGAAGAGCAACCAGATGTTGTTGTTGGTAAGTTTTTGGTTAAGACATTTACCGCAATAGTTCTTTTCGATACTGGTGCATCTCATTCATATATTTCAAGGGGATTCGTAAATAGACATAGGATGTCCACCCGAGTTCTTAAGACCCCTATGTTAGTAAGTTCACCTGGAGCAGATTATATGGCACACCAAGGATGTTTTCAGACGCCATTGATCATGGGACGCCATACTTTCCCCTCTGACGTAATAGTTCTGGAGTCACAAGGATTGGATGTGATATTAGGTATGGATTGGCTATCGAAGTATGGAGGTAACATAGACTGTGCCAGTAAGTCTATTTTGCTCACCACCCCGGAGGGAAAAAGGATTAAGTATGTATCTAGGCATTCGCCTATAAGGACTCAAGTATATTCTCTCACGGGAGTTGTACAGGAGGAAGTGCCAGTAGTGAAGGATTATCCGGATGTGTTTCCAGAGGAGTTACCTGGCATGCCACCGGATACAGATATAGAGTTTTTGATTGAACTTTTGCCAGGCACCGGGCCAATTTCTAAGAGACCATATCGGATGCCGGCAAAGGATTTGGAGGAGATAAAGAAACACATTAAGGAGTTACTGGATAAGGGATTCATACGCCCAAGTTCTTCGCCTTGGGGTTTGCCAGTACTTCTAGTGGAGAAGAAGGATGGATCGTTAAGAATGGTTGTTGATTACCATGGATTGAATGAAGTAACGATCAAGAATAAGTACCCATTACCAATGATCAATGATCTGTTCGATAGATTGCAAGGAGCTAAGATATTTTCCAAGATCGATCTGCGATCAGGGTACCATCAATTGAAGATCCGAGAGCGGGATATACCTAAGACGGCCTTTACCACTAGGTATGGTTTGTACGAGTATACCGTTATGTCGTTTGGTCTGACGAACGCACCGGCATACTTTATGAACCTGATGAACAAAGTGTTTATGGAATATTTGGATAAGTTCGTCGTAGTGTTCATAGATGATATATTGATCTTCTCGAAGGATGAAGAGGAGCATGCAGAGCATTTGCGATTGGTGTTGGAGAAGCTTAGAGAACATCAGTTATATGCCAAGTTTAGCAAATGTGAGTTTTGGTTGAAGGAAGTCGGATTTCTCGGACACGTTATATCTGGAGAAGGAATAGCAGTAGATCCCGCTAAGGTGGACACTGTGACCCATTGGGAAGAACCAACAACAGTTGGAGAGATCCGGAGTTTCCTTGGACTGGCAGGATACTACCGGAGATTCATCGAGAATTTCTCGAGGATTGCAAAGCCTATGATGGAGTTGTTAAAGAAGGACACCAAGTTCAGTTGGACAGAAGAATGTGAGGCCAGTTTCCAGGAATTAAAAAAACGTTTGGTCTCATCCCCTGTGTTGATTCTGCCAGATCAACATAAGGATTATGAGGTGTACTGCGACGCTTCACGTCGAGGACTTGGAGCAGTTCTTATGCAGGAAGGAAGTGTTGTTTCGTATGCTTCACGTCAACTAAAACCTCATGAGCTGAACTATGCCACCCACAATTTGGAGCTAGCAGCCGTAGTGCATGCATTGAAGTGGAGACATTTTCTTATTGGAAACCATTGTGAAGTATATACGGACCACAAGAGTTTGAAGTATATATTCACTCAGAAGGAGCTGAACCTTAGGCAAAGGAGATGGCTGGAACTCATTAAGGATTATGACATGAGATTGCATTATCATCCCGGAAAGGCTAACGTAGTAGCCGATGCGCTAAGCCGTAAGAGCCATGTCAATACCCTAATGATGGAAGAATTTCCAAAGAAGTTAGCCGAGGACCTACGAGAACTACGTATGGAGATAGTTCCGAGAGGCCATGTAGCAACACTAGAAATCCAGTCTACCCTGATGGATAAAATCAGAGAAGCTCAGAAAGCTGACAAGGAGGTTGTCGCTATAAAGGAGAGGATGAGCGAAGGAAAAGCTAAAGGATTTCGTGAGGATAAAGACGACACCCTATGGTTTGAGGATCGAATCGATGTGCCTAATGACCCTGAGATCAGAAAGTTGATTTTACAGGAGGACCATGATTCGCCATATTCGATTCACCCAGGAAATACTAAGATGTATTTGGATTTGAAGGATATTTTCTGGTGGACCGGTATGAAGAAGGATATCGCGGAGTATGTAGCAGTTTGTGATGTATGTCAGAGAGTAAAGGCAGAACATCAGAAGCCAGCAGGATTGTTACAACATATGCCAATACCCGAATGGAAGTGGGAGAAACTTGGCATGGATTTTATCACCGGATTGCCCAGGACCAAAGCAGGATATGATTCAATCTGGGTAGTAGTAGACCGATTGACGAAGGTAGCCCACTGTATTCCTGTGAAAACCACATATACCAGTGCAAAGTTGGCAAAGATATACATGACCAGAATTGTATGTCTGCATGGAGTTCCGAGGAGCATCGTATCAGATAGAGGAACCCAGTTTACCTCAAAGTTCTGGAATCACTTACATGAAACTTTGGGTACTAGGCTAGAGTTTAGCACCGCATTTCACCCGCAGACAGATGGACAGACTGAAAGAGTCAATCAGATTTTGGAGGATATGCTAAGAGCCTGTGCATTAGATTATGGATCTAGTTGGGATGACAACTTGCCCTACGCGGAGTTCTCATACAACAACAGTTACCAAGCCAGTTTGAAGATGGCACCGTTCGAGGCATTGTATGGAAGGAGATGCCGAACACCGTTGATGTGGGATGAAGTTGGAGACCGACAGTTGTTTGGACCGGACTTAATCAAAGAGTCTGAAGAGAAGGTTAAGTTGATCTGAGATAGACTGAAGGTAGCTCAGTCCAGGCAGAAGAGTTATGCAGACTCGAAGCGCAAGGAGATAGCCTATGAGATCGGAGACAAAGCGTACTTGAGAGTATCGCCTCTACGAGGAGTTAAATGCTTTGGAGTAAAGGGAAGTTAGCCCCGAGGTTTGTGGGACCTTATCGTGTTTTGGAACGCATGGGAGAGGTTGCCTATAAGTTGGAATTGCCCGAAGGATTGTCAGGAGTGCACGACGTGTTTCACGTTTCACAGCTTAAGAAGTGTCATGCGGAGATGGCCGATATACCGCTTAGAGACACAGTACCCCTGGAAGCAATTCAGTTGGACAGTGATCTGACCTACGAGGAGAAGCCTGTTAAGATTCTCGAATTTTTGAGCAGAGTTACTCGCAGTAAGGTTATCAAGTTTTGCAAAGTTCAGTGGAGTCACCACACCGAGGAAGAAGCCACCTGGGAACGAGAAGATGATCTACGCAAGGACCACCCGCGCCTGTTCTCTAGCCAAGTCGAATTTCGAGGGCGAGATTCATTCTAAGGGGGGTAGGTTTGTAACATCCCAAATTTTCAATTTGGAATGTTATACATAGATCATATTGCATTTCATGCTTTTTGGCTTTTTGTTTGTGGCGTTCCTCGAAATTCTAAGCAACTCAAGGACCTACGGAGAGAGTTGGGAATTTTACCGTTTTCGTATTTGAGTTCGCTCGAATACCGGTACGAGGACAGTGTGATTCTAATTATTTTTCTCTCCTAAAAATATTTCTAAATACAAAATATGAGCGGAGATAATATGACTTCTCCAAAATAACAGAAATATTGGAGGAAAAATATTAAAATCACTTTTTGTATTTTTCTGGATTTATTTGCGGATTTATTTTCATAGGAAAAATGTGCGTTTTTCAAAATTGCATTTAGGTCCGGAAAAAATGTTCACTTTGTCCTAAATATTATTAGAGGACGGTGAAAATTTATTTCGGGAATTTTGGAGTCCGTTTAGTATTTCTTTCGTTAGTTTTTCTGCGCCAGGACTCTATTTAGAAAAAAAACGCGTAACCGACTTGGAGTCGTGAAGGCCCACGACTCTGGGCTTTATAAGCCAGCGCCCCGGCCCGACCGCCCCAGCCCAGCACCTCTCCCCGCCCTCCCTAGCTAGCGCCGCCGCTGCCGCCCGCGCCGCCGCCGCTCGCCGTCGCCGCTCGCCCGCGCCGCCGCCGACCTGCCGCCGCCGCCCCGCAACCGCCGCCGTGCCGCCACCTCGCCCCGCCGGACCACCCCGCCGCCGGACCGCCGTCGCCGGAGTTCGTCGTCGAGGTATATCGGTTTTTTTAGTAACCGATCGGTTTAGTAAAAATCGTAGATTCATTTTTTTATTAGATTAGATCGGTTCGGTCTTTTTCGGTTTAGTTATTTAGCGGACGTTTGTCCGTACGTTCGTTTTAACGAACGGTTTTCGTTAGTTAGCCGCAGACAGTGAACGTTCGTTCGTTAGCCTGTTCGTCCGTTTTCTTTTTCGGGGTATTTATCCGTGGTTATTCCGAACGCGATTTCTGCCGTGGTCTTGTTTTGCGTTTTTCTTTTCGCTCGAGAGTCGAAATCAGGTGATTCAAAATCCCAGATCTTCGTCTCGATGCCCTCTTTACGTTTAATCAACTTGACCAAAGTTTTGGCTACTGTAAAATTTGACTTTAGGCCAACTAGTAAACCAGAGCTCGTTTCTTTTGCAGTTTGAGTTTCGTTGCTTCTTCGAGTTGATTCTTTTTGTAAACCGGAGTTCTTAAGTTAAACTTTCTGGTTAGATCTCTTATTTGAGTTTTACCCGCGCATTGGTTAAGTACTTATTGTGTGCTTGTTTGATTGCGATAGAGTACCCGGAGTGCACCGCTTGCTACTTTGAGTCTCTAGGTTTTGCAGATCATCAGCAAGGCAATTAACCCTTTGATCATACTTTCCAATTACCCAGTTTTCATTGCATTAGTCCAACCCTCACACATTGCATGAGTAGGATCAATTAACTTGTGGGACTAGGAAGTAGATTGAGGTAGTACCTATTACCTGCATTACATTCAAACCTTTGGGAGTTACTTCTACGTTTGCTGTTAGGACATGCTATGCTCATAGACGTGGATTGGGTGAGTGTATTCCATGACAGATGTGAGATTGTTAATTAATGGTTCAACTTAAGGTGGCAACATTAATACACATCTGGGTGGATTGAGGCATCTGGGTATTCCAGTGATTGCCTGTTTTTCTTTTGGACCGCCACCCAGGCTCAAAGGGATCATGAGATTTTTCATACTAGAAACTTCCGTGTGCAGCCACATGCCAATATGGGCTCTGGCATAGTTGAGTAAGTTGCGGGAAACCTTTCCATGATGGGCTAGCAGATGTAGTGGGTTTTGTAGGTGTACCGGCCTATCTATCTGGTTAAGGGGACCTCTTCGGAAAGACTGTGTCTCGGTCATCCGTTTCTCAAACGCCATGCAGTGCGAGAAACCAAACGGAGGCGATCGAGTCTTGTGGGGAAAAGTGCACAAACCTCTGCAGAGTGTACAAACTGATCATGATTAGCCGTGTCCCCGGTTACGGACGTCTTGAGTATCTAGTACTTGGATTATCATGTGAATCTCATCATGTTACTTTAATTAATTTTGTTGGGTTAATGATTACTTTAATTGGGGTTGAGAGGATGTCTATCTTCTCAACGATGTTTAATTAAAATCTATTCCTTTGAAGTAGGGAAAAAATGGCTTTATGCAAAAACTTAACCATAGAGCTTTCCACCAGCCATATTGCATATAGTGTAGCCATTATTCTGTTACTTGCATACTTGTGTTACCTTGCCAGCATATTCCATGTGCTGACCCGTTTTCGGGCTGCAACGTTTCATGTTGCAGACTTTTCAGATGACGAGTAAGATGCCCCTTTTTAGGCGTGGTTCTATACTCAGTGATGCCACTGGAGTTGACGGACTCACTATCTTCCAAGCCTTCTGTTGTTATCGTATTAGATGGCCTTCAGCCATATTATTTGTAATAAGTTCATCGTTGGACTATCGATGTAATAAGTGTGTGATTGCTACTCTGTTATAAATCCTTCAAGTACTGTGCGTGTCGGCATTACTGATCCAGGGATGACACTGATGCACAGAGATCAGACTGTTTGAGGTCTGGTCGCTACATCTTCTACCTCAAGAGGGCCCGTTAAATCATTCAACTCTAAGAATTCGCCAGCTTGGATTTCCACATCTTCCAACTGATGATGCTAGGGCATAACCCAATGACCCCAGCCCTCATCATCCTCTGGTTGTGATAGAGCATCTTCGCCCACTGCATTATCTGGTAAATCCTGGTTTCCCTACTGAATCAGATGAAAAGCAATAGTCCCAACCATTAGATTATTTTGGTTTGGGTGATGGAATTATTCCTCTGGTCTTGGGTGCGGATTTCCATCATCAGGAACCGGATCCTCTTCAGCCGACAGACCACCAAGGAGAATGTCCTCAAATATCACTACAGGGCATGTCCAGGACCGACCACCAAAATTCTTTGCGCCAGAAACCACCAGGCTTGCCGGCACATCCTTCAGTGCATCGATTTTCACTTTCAGAGCTATTGCAGCATCACTGGATTTGACTCTGTCCCAAACCATAAGCTGCCCAAAACCCGCAATCATTGGATAACTCGTGAACACTTCTCAAATCAGCAGGGAAGCCAAAAACCATAGTCCAAACATCTCTATTCAGATTAAAATTCTTCCAGTTAAGACCCTGATTGTGCCTTTGGAAAACTATGTGAATGTCATCATAAGCATGCGGACCTCTGTTAACTAAGAAATCTCTGCCTACCGCGCTTTTAAACCTCACAAAAGCTTCCCAAACGAACACTTTGTCACAACGGAAACTCCAATGCACTTAGACTGAAGAAAGTCAAGAAGAATCTCACGAACATTGACAAAACTCACTTCACCTTGTGGCATGGGGGTGATTGTTGCGATGGCAAGATCTTCATTGGCAGGGACTGGGTTGCCATGAAGCACACGGTGGCGTGCGGGTCGGCCTTCAACTTCAATCGCATGGAAGCCTTCAGGGAGGAATGGAGCAGGATCAAAGGGGAATGTTGCCATCTCCGGCAGCCGGACGGGAGCAGCGGCGGTAGAGACCGTCGTCAAAGGAGCTGGTTGTTGCAGAGGGGGAGTTTCGTGAGAATGCGATGCGATAGCGGCGGTAAGGACTTGATTTGACTGAATAGGGGGGTGGTGGTCTCTCTGACGGGCGGGTCCATATGTGTTGATTGACGGGTGTCACGTCCACTAGCCAAAGGTGGCTGCTGTTGTAGGAGGGAAGGTTGAATGCGAGGCGTCGGTTTGGAAACCGCGCCACCAAATCTGCAATTATCCTTGATGTGGCCCAGACGACAGCATCCTCTGCATCTAATCCTGCTCGTGCAACCGGGCCTAAGATGGCCCACACCGAGACATCGGACGCAGAAAAGGATACGAGGCTATTGACTAGGCCGACTAGGCCCAAGGTTTTGAAAACCCGATGATCCCGCCATCCCTGGAGCAACTTTATTGGGAGTAGTTAAGACTGGGTTTATGGTGGACGATGATTTAGCAAGGCGCTCCGAAACTGACAATGAACGTGGATTACTGGATCTGACAAGGGAAGTAAGATCATGATAGATTCTAGAAGTTTGAACAGACTCAGAGTAGGATCTACGACCATTAGATCGCTCTAGAACCGTCCATTCTGTTAGATAATAACGAGAAATAAAGCGAGACACGAGAGACACGGATTTAACGTGGAAACCCTTGCGGGAGAAAACCACGGACGCACGAAGGCGCAATCACTATGAGGAGGAGTACTACAAGCACGAGACGACAGGCCGTCTTAGGTGTGACTACATGGGGTATATAAGAGGGCAATACACGAGAGTCCTTGGAGGACAAGTAAACGACTTGTACTCGTACGCGTCGACGTCAACGCAACGCCCACACCGGTTGTACTACGTCTAGTCCAACACGGTACTAGAATTTGGATCACAATTTAACAATCTCCACCTTGAGCCAAATTCCCTCAAGTAGTCGAAGAAAGTGAATAACTCCATCCAAATCAGCATAAACACCTTGTGCGTCAAAGTCCATAGGACTAGTGAGAAATACCAACTAAGCCTGAGCAAAGCGCAAACTTATTGGTAGGAACTGGCTTTGTCATCATATTAGCAGGATTATCATGAGTACTTATCTTGCATACCTTCAAATCACCTTCAGCAACAACATCTCGAATATAGTGAAATCTGACATCAATGTGCTTCGTTCTCTCATGATACATTGGATTCTTTGTAAGATATATAGCACTTTGACTGTCACTAAATACGGTAGGGCAAGATGAATCTCCACAAAGCTCAGTGTACAAACCTCTTAACCAGATAGCTTCTTTGCATGCCTCAGAAATAGCTATATACTCGGCATCAGTAGTGGAACAAGCAACAATAGACTACAGAGTTGCTCTCCAACTCACAGCACAACCACCAATGGTGAAAACATAACCTGTGAGTGATCTTCTCTTCTTCAAATCACCAGCAAAATCAGAATCAACAAAACCAACGAATTGTAATGCCCAGGATGGAGTTATACCTCCTACGTGTCGAGGCACGACTTAAAGGCATAAATCCATCCTAGAATGATCTCAAGTTTGGTAATCTTTGCACATCTCATGTAAAAGAGGGGATTGTAAACATAAATAGTTGGCTTACACTCGCCACATCACAGAATTACAATTCAAGTCTCAATCATCATACATTAAGAACATCACAACCCTCTAAGGGCAAAATCCAAATGTCAAGATACCAAACTTAGATAAATAAACCACAGGCGGATCGAATCCTAGTAGGAGTCTCCACTACTGATCATCCGGATATCGAACATAGTACCGACTACGCTCCTCGTCGTACTCCCAATCCAGCTCGGTGCCATCACCTGGATAGCTCACAGCTGGACCTGCATCTGGTGTGGTGAAGTAACTGTGAGCCACAGAGGACTCAGCAATCCCGTTCCCGGGTAACAAGACTATTCAAGCCTTGGGAGAGGATAAGGCTGAAGAAAAGAATAAGTGTCTGCAGCAGCAACTAGCAACTAGCTTACGTGAGTGAGAGCGAGAAGAGAAGCCTCGGACGAGAAGTGATCACGAAGTGATCCTAGCTACAAGCTCCACAAACATAACCCCTCCGTGTTCAACTCCCGAATCCCTATTCGGAAATTGACGGTCACGGAAGACACGCTGGTAGTGTATTAGAAACATTGTGTCAAGTTATCTACAACCGGATATTAACAAGCTCCCATCTGCCACATAACCGCAGGCACGGCTTTCGAAAGTTCATAACCCTGCAGGGGTGTTCCAACTTGACCCATTACAAGCCCACGATCCGCGGAGTCGCAACTCCAAAGTGGGAAGACCCGAGTATCCTCGGAATCCCGTGCTCAAGATATACCAAACTAAGGTAAGGCTAATCCAGCAAATCCTCCCGGCGTGTCGACACCCTGATAGTAGCCGCGCGTATCTAAGTCTCAGGACACGACCGGATGGGCGAAGCTACGGGTGTATGCCAGATACCTCGGGTTGCCCCAAGGCGGCCCCGCAGGCTCCCCGTTTCGGACCAACACTCATGTGGAGCACTGGCCCGGGGTTGTTGATTAAGAAAGAGGGTTAATTACTCCCTATGCAAGTTTAGTTTGTTATTAGGCAAATAGTACCAATGTTGGGACTTGCTGGAAAAGACTTAGCACTTAGCGGTTTATCGAGGGGGTCCCATACACCCCAACCGTGTTAGGAACGCATAATCAAGGAACATAACACCGGTTTATACGGTTCCTAACGGCATGAGTGGAACAAATCACCAAGCAAAAGGCTTAGCCTTCCACCCTTGCCAATATATAGATGATTTCATTTTAAGCATTTATATAGTGTGATAAAACCCAACCAAACTTCATCATGAAGCAAGCATCTTCGATCTTCACCTGCAACTAGCAACGCTATAAGAAGGGCTGAGCGAAGCGTACTTAGCCAAGCAACGGTTTGCATAGGTAGGTTGGTTAAACATGCAATGGTTACAAGTAGGAGGCTGACAAGAAGATCATGGGCATCGAGGCAAAACTATAGAGCGGAACTACTAGCAATAGGCAAAGATAGTAATGTTATCGGGGTTCGGTCATCTTGCCTGAAGAGAAGTCGTTCGGATCGTAAGAAGGGTCCTCGTGCTCAACCTCGTTGGAAACCTCGTGCTCATACTCGAACTCGGACTCTGCTTCCGGCTCTAAACAAAACAATCACACCAAGCACAAATCAACAAGATGCAATGCACACTCGAAAATGATGGATGCATGATGGATGCACTAAGGATGCACACGGAGCACGTAAAATATCACTCAAGCAAAACACCTCAAAACATGATAACAATCTGATATTATGAATCTACACAGAAAATCAATCAAGTTTCATATAAGATTCGCTGAAATCGGAGTTACGGGCTAAAAGTTATGCCCGAAACAAGAAATGAGCGAAAGCTGAAAATTACAGCAACATAGCAACTTCGGAGCACAAAATAATTAAGCTACAGCACTCAAACAACATGGCAAAGGACATGAACACAAACTAGACATATACTACAGCAACTAAGTCCAAATGTGCACCCCCAAAGGAGTCACGGTTCAATAGCAATGAGCTCGGACATATTGAACTTGACAATAAAATTCTGGCTGCAGAATTTTATTGAAACTTTGGAGCAAAAGATAAACATGCTACAGCCACTTAAATAGGCATGTGAGAACATGGATGGAAAGACAACAATATATACTACAAGGAACAATCAAGATCCACTCCAAAACTATCATGCTTTGTCCTAGAACATCACACGAACAAGGCATCGGAACGTTACAGATTTCAGACTTAGTGAAAAACCACTAAGTCCTAAAACAGCAATTTCATCATGGCATATAAAAGAGCATGTTTAAGTCACCTCGAAACTAATCATGGCAAGTGGTAAGCACCTCATCAAAGTACACATGAAGGTGATTCTGAAACATACAAGCATGCATCATTGAGGTAAACACAACGATAGCAACGAGCTCAACAAGATGGCATTTCATAACAAGTGAAACAACATCACAGCCACATGGCACTTTGCAACGATGATAAACATGGCAAGAATAAATCTAACATGCAACCTAGCACATACAACATGTAGAGCATGGCAAGACGAACACGTGGACATGTCATTTGCATCATTCGGACAAACGAGCTAAAAGTTATCACATGGCAAAGATGGCATAAAAATATCACATAACAGCAGTTTATATCACGATGCACTCTTGCAACAGCAAAACAAGCACCTAGATGATCTCTAACATGCATGACACTAAAAGATGAAACGTAGTGCACGATCCCATGAACGTCTGGACATGCTATATGCGCGAATCGGAGCAACACACAAAAAGTTAGAGCAGTTTGAATATAGCATCAGCAACAAAAACACAGGGGACTTAGTGGAATTTGGGCTACCTCCGGGTCAACGGAAAGTCAACGCGGGCTGACGGGCTGACGGGCACGAGGTGGATCGGACCCACCGCGGATCGGGCCGGATCTGCGGCGGTGTGGATCGGCTTCGGGCGGATCTGGCCCGGCCCGTTAGCGGTGGCGGCAGGGAATCGGGATCCCGATCGGGGCTCCTCCCCGATCGCGATCTGGAGCGACGGCGGCTGCTGGGCTCCGGCCCGGCTGGGGCGGCCCGTCCTGGCGACGCGGAGGAGGCCCAGGCGAAGGAGCCTGGCGGCTGGCGATGCGGGGTGGCCCGCGCGGCCTGGCGGGGGAGGTGGAGACGGGCCAGGCGCGAGGCGATCTGGGCCCGATGCGGCCGGCGATGCGGGATGGCTGGGGCGAAGGAGCGGCGCCGAGCTGGCAAAGCGGGAGGAGTACCCGGCCTTGATGGGCTTCTGGCGATGTGGTCCACCCCGTGGCGAGCGGGAAAAGGCCCCGGTGCGGCCGATGCTCGGGAGGCGACGCGTTGACCTGGATCGATCGATCCAGGCGCGCGGCTGCGGCGGCTGGCGATGGAAAAAAATGGCGGCATGATCCCTGGCTTGCGGGATCGGCCAAGTGGCGGCTGGGGCTGGTTAGATCCAAACTTTGAGGAGAGAAAAAGGGAAGAAGGGGCTAGAGGTTAGGGAAGCCAAAAAAATAGACTAGGGGGTCTATAAATAGCAGATTTGCTAGGGTTAGGGTTTGTGGGGGATTTAGGTGTGCTATGAGCCTTCCGATCGCGATCCGACGGATCCGATTGCGGGGGGAGTTTAGAAGGGCCTAGGAGAAGGTAGTGGACTGCAGTAGGGGTGTTTCTGGGACACAAAGTGAAGGCACTTTGGACCCACACGAATAACTGCTGGGATAGCCAACGGAGTCCAAACGCGACGAGATTTGAGAGGCGGGTTGCACACAACAAAACAACAACACACACAACAACCTCGCGGTACACCGGTAACGTTACACGCCCAAACACCAAAGTAGGCCTACGGGACGTCACGGACACGTGAGGGAGCTCCGGAACGCGAAACGGACAACGGGAAGGAACGCGCGGAACCGGATGCAACCGACAACACAAATGCAATGCAATGCACATGTCTACATGATATGAATGAATGCCACACACGCACACAACAAAACGACGAAAACCTGAAAGATAAAGAACCCGGAATGGAAATAGATGAAGCCGGAGATATATTATATACCCAAAAGGGAAAGTATTACATCCAGGGCATTACAAACTCTCCTCTACTACAAAAAGATCTCATCCCGAGATCTAGGACTGGAAAAAGGAAGGGTACTCGGAACGAAGATGATCTTCTCGTTCCCACGTAGCCTCTCGGTCGGTGTGATGTGACCACTTGACTTTCAGAAATTTGATGGACTTGTTGCGGGTCTTGCGTTCGGTTTCTTCGAGAATAGCAACGGGATGCTCTCGGTAAGACAGGTCTTGTTGAAGATCAATCTCCTCAAACAGAATCATGCGCTCAGGTGCCTTGAAGCATTTGCGGAGTTGAGACACATGGAAGACATCATGAACATTGGCGAAGTTGGGAGGGAGCTCAAGTTGGTAGGCTAGGTCGCCTATCTTGCCAAGAATCTTGAAAGGCCCGACGTATCTAGGAGCAAGCTTTCCTTTGATGCCGAATCTTTGGGTGCCTTTCATCGGAGACACACGGAGATAGACGTGATCATCAATGTTGAATGCCAAATCACGATGCTTGCCATCATAGTAGCTCTTCTGACGCGACTGAGCGGCCTTGAGATTCTCACATATGACTTTGCACATCTCTTCAGCTTCTGAGATCAAGTCATTGCCAAGGAGTTGACGTTCGCCTGTTTCAGACCAGTTGAGAGGGGTACAGCACTTTCTGCCATAGAGGATTTCAAACGGTGCTTTGCCTGCACTTTCTTGAAAGCTGTTGTTGTAAGAGAACTCGGCAAATGGAAGAGAGTCTTCCCATTTCATGCCGAAGGATATGACACAGGCTCTGAGCATGTCTTCTAGAATCTGATTCACACGCTCGACTTGACCACTAGTCTGAGGGTGAAAGGCAGTGCTGAACCTGATCTTAGTGCCCATGGCGGACTGAAAGGAGTCCCAGAACCTTGATGTGAACAAGCTTCCACGGTCTGAGGATATAACTTGAGGAATGCCATGTAGGGACACAATTCTGGAAGTGTACAGCTCTGCAAGTTGAGCTGCATTGATTGATTCTTTGACTGGAAGAAAGTGAGCGACTTTGGTAAGCTTGTCAATCACCACAAAGATAGCATCATTTCCTCGCTTGGATTTAGGAAAGCCAGTGACGAAGTCCATTTCAATGTGGTCGAACTTTCACTCGGGAATAGGAAGAGGTTGAAGAAGACCGGCTGGACGTTGATGTTCTGCTTTCACTCTTCTGCATACATCACATTCATTCACGAATTGGGCAATCTCCCTTTTCATGCATGTCCACCAGTAAGACTACTTGAGGTCTTGATACATCTTGGAACTGCTAGGATGAATGGAAAGGAGAGAATCATGAGCTTCTTCCATTATGAGCTTCTTGAGATCACCTTTGGGAACAACGAGTCTGTCCTCGAAGAACAAGGTATCTCTCTCATCAACGCGGAAGCACTTGTATTTCGGAATGCCCTTAGCAATAGCATGTTTCACCTTCTTCACCATGGTATCACTGAGCTGCGCCTCACGGACTTGATCTTCCAAGGTAGGAGCAATTTGAAAATTTGCAAGAAAACCCTGCGGAACAACTTGAAGGTTGAGTTTCCTGAATGCTTCACAAAGCTCAGGCTGGTACGGCTTGATAAGAAGGCTGTTGCAATATGCCTTTCTGCTCAAAGCATCTGCAATCACATTCGCCTTGCCAGGAGTGTATTCAATGCTGGGATTATACTCTTGGATCATTTCAACCCAACGAGTCTGACGGAGGTTCAGATGCGGCTGTGTGAAGATGTACTTCAAGCTCTTGTGATCAGTGAAGATGTCGACCTTTCTGCCCAACAATAGATGTCTCCACGTAATCAGAGCATGTACCACAGCTGCTAGCTCTAGATCATGTGTGGGATAGTTCTTCTCACTTGGCTTTAGCTGACGAGAAGTGTATGCCACAATTCTCTTATCTTGCATAAGCACACCACCAAGACCTTGAAGAGAAGCATCACAGAAAACTTCATAGGGCTTGGATTCATCTGGAGGAGTCAAAACTGGAGCAGAGACAAGCTTTTGTTTGAGAGTTTTGAATGCCACTTCACACTCTGGAGACCAAGAGTATTTGACATTCTTCTGAAGCAAGTTGGAAAGAGGCTTGGCAATCTTGGAGAAGTTCTCAACGAACCTTCTGCAATAGCTGGCAAGACCCAGAAAACTGCGGAGCTGCTTGACGTTCTGAGGAGCTTCCCAGTTGACAATTGCTTCAACTTTCTCGGGATTAACCGCAATACCGTCAGCTGAGATGATGTGGCCCAGGTACAAAACCTTATCGAGCCAAAACTCGCACTTGGAGAACTTGGCATAGAATTTATGCTCTCGGAGTCGATCAAGAACCAGACGTAAGTGCTTTTCGTGATCTTCTTCATTCTTGGAAAACACCAGAATATCATCCAGATACACAAGCACGAACTCGCCAGTATAGGGGTTGAAGATGTAATGCATCATCCTCGAAAAGGTAGGAGGAGCATTGGCGAGGCCGAAGGACATGACGGTATACTCGTATGAACCGTAGCTCGTTCTGAAGGTCGTCTTGGGAATGTCTTCCTCGCGAATGCGAATTTGATGATAGCCCATTCGGAGGTCAAGCTTAGAGAACACTTTAGCTCCTCTGAGCTGCTCGAAGAGTTCGTTGATGTTGGGGGGCGGATACTTGTTCTTAATCGTCTTCTTGTTCAATGGCCGGTAATCAACACAGAGATGCTCCGTGCCATCTTTCTTCTTGACAAATAAGACACCACAGCCCCAAGGAGACGTACTAGGTCTGATGAGACCCATACTCTCCTGCTTATCAAGCTGCTTCTTCAATTCCTTCAATTCATCCGGAGAGAGCTTGTACGGACGCCGGCATGCTGGCTCAGTACCCGGCTCGAGTTCAATGACAAATTCCACCTGGCGGTGTGGAGGCATGCCTGGAAGTTCTTCAGGAAAGACGTCTTGATATTCGTTCACCACTGGAATTTGAGATATGTCATTAATTTCGCCCTTATCATTGAGAGAGAAAAGCCTGATAGTGTTATCCCTTGAGGCAAAGATAATCACATCTTCATCAGAATGAGTCATCTTGACTTCCTTTTGAGCACAATCAATGTGAGCATCATGCTGAGAAAGCCAATCCATTCCGAGGATGAGGTCGATGTCGGAATTACCAAGAATCACCGGTTTAGCCAGAAAGCGATAATCACCCAAGCGAATAGAAACATCCGGAGCATAGACACTATAAGTCATACGTCTCCCCGGAGAAATGACTTGCAACCTCTGAGGCAAATTTGAAGTGGCAATATTGTGCTTGGATGCAAATGGTTGAGACATGAAAGAGCATGAAGCACCCGAATCAAATAACACTTTAGCTGGAAAAGAGTTAACTGGAAGGTTACCCAAAATGACATCAGAAGAATTCTCCGCTTGCGCTGCATTCATCAGATTGACCCTTGCTGCCTTTGGATCATGCCTGACAATAGCTGAACTCACAGGTGGAGGAGGAGGAAGACGCTTCGGATTCGGACAACGGTTGGCATAATGACCCTTCTGGCCACACTTGTTGCACACCACTTCTGAGAAAGGACGGAAATGAGAGCCACTTGACTTGGAGCCTTGAGACTGAAACTGCTTCTTCGACTGGTTGCTCGGGTTGGGTGGGTGGGAGAAACCACGTCCACTAGAGTTCTTGTTGTTGGAGTTGTTGGAGTTGTTGGAGTTGTTGTATGGAGCTCGAATCACTGGAGGAGGAGGAAGCCAAAATTTCTGATGCTTCGAGACCATCTGACACGATGAGGAAGAGTGAACGACATCTCGAATTCTCTTCTTAGAAGCCTCCCTCTTAAGCTGAGCTGCTTCTTGTTTCAAAGCCATGTTATAGAACTTGTCGAATTCATCGGGCTCGAACAAAGTGAGAGCAAGCTGAAGTTTATCTTTGAGACCTCCACGGAACTGGTAGATTTTGCTTTTGGCATCAGGAATGTCTTACTTAGCATAGCGAGCGAGGTTTTGGAACTTGACATTATACTGATAGACTGTCATGGAGCCCTGCTTCAGGTTGCGGAATTGCTCACGCATACCCTCGATGACACTTGTAGGAATGTGGTGCGAGCAAAAATCCTTGCAGAAATTCTCCCAAGAGATCACTTGACCTGGCCTGGAGTCTTTGTACTGCTGCCACCAATCAGCTGCTTGATCTTTCAGTTGGAAGGCTGCAAACTTCACATAATCATCTTCCTTCACGTTACTGAACTCAAAATGCTTCTTTATGTCGGTTAACCAATCTTCAGCATCAAGAGGGTCGACACAGTAACTGAAAGCTTTAGTATTGTTGGCCAAGAACTGGTTGAGAGTAGCATGGTGCTGCTGGTTGAAGAAGTTGCCTTGGTTCCCTGGAACACCCTGATTAGCTTGATTAGCTTGCATCTGCTGCATCATCTGCATCAACAACTGGGTGTTCTGAGCAGTAGTCTGCATAATCGCTCTCCAAGCCTCAGGCGGAGGAGGAGGGGAAGGAGGACGATCTGGGACCTCTTCCATCTCTGGGTTAGCATTGGGAACCTTTTTCGGAGCCATCCTGAAAGAGATGACCACGAATCAGCAATTGATTGACAAAAGGTATAAGCTGAATCAATGGAATGAATTGTAACAAGTCTTCACAATAATCATTCGAACAATAGAACGAATGAAATCATTCGAACAAGAGGAACGAATGAAATTCTCAGTTAAATGATATCATCAATCTTCACGAGAAGCCACATAGGGGACAAAAGGATAAAATAAGAAAACAACAAGGTACAGACGGGAACAAACACAAGAGAGGAGTTTCGTTCCAACATCTTTGTGCTGAAAGCATATGAACGCGTTGCGAAAAGGTTTTGCAATCCCCGGATCAGCATAGCCAAGGACCCTTTAAGATGCAACTCCTGATAGTAACATTGTTCATAAACCACTTCACTCAATGTAGAACCCCGAACTCACTAACCTGCATTCGTTGGAAGAATGCCTACGATCTACTGGATAAACCCACCTATAAATTTCCGAAAGATTCCAATTATGCAATCAGGTGTTGGGGATACACGGGAAGCACCGCGCAATCAACTCTAAACCTACATCCAGGTGTATCCATCCTTCAACACATAACCAGTCTTTCTCGGAAACTGTGTACCTCGGACCTTCGAAAAGCATCCACTATAACAAGCTATGGCAATACTCCCGAACTACCTCCCCAGTACTGGGTGATGTCGGGGTTATCTTGCCACTGGCCGTATAGGAGAGATTTTCGATGTCGGCCGTCTTAAGTATTTAGTACTGCCGCGATATGCTTGTGACGACAATACCCCAAAGCTCAACTCCCCGGGACACTGCCACAACCCCTAATGTCAGGAGGCATCGAGAACAATATCCTCGTCACAAGAACATCGAAACAATCCCAGAATACTCGCGGGATTCCTAAAAAAAATTGTGCAATTTTTGAAGATAGGAGAGACAAGAGTAGTCGTCAGGAGTCCTCACCAGAGAGAAAGGGGATGAGAATCAAAGAAATCCTACTCTCCGATATAATATAGGACTCAAAAAGTTTTCAGTGTGTGCCTAGACTCGACAGTCAACGATTCGATCAAACAGTGGGGGCTCCTAGGTCGGAGAAGGCTCTGAATACCAACTTGTAATGCCCAGGATGGAGTTATACCTCCTACGTGTCGAGGCACGACTTAAAGGCATAAATCCATCCTAGAATGATCTCAAGTTTGGTAATCTTTGCACATCTCATGTAAAAGAGGGGATTGTAAACATAAATAGTTGGCTTACACTCGCCACGTCACAGAATTACAATTCAAGTCTCAATCATCATACATTAAGAACATCACAACCCTCTAAGGGAAAAATCCAAATGTCAAGATACCAAACTTAGATAAATAAACCACAGGCGGATCGAATCCTAGTAGGAGTCTCCACTACTGATCATCCGGATATCGAACATAGTACCGACTACGCTCCTCGTCGTACTCCCAATCCAGCTCGGTGCCATCACCTGGATAGCTCACAGCTGGACCTACATCTGGTGTGGTGAAGTAACTGTGAGCCACAGAGGACTCAGCAATCCCGTTCCCGGGTAACAAGACTATTCAAGCCTTGGGAGAGGATAAGGCTGAAGAAAAGAATAAGTGTCTGCAGCAGCAACTAGCAACTAGCTTACGTGAGTGAGAGCGAGAAGAGAAGCCTCGGACGAGAAGTGATCACGAAGTGATCCTAGCTACAAGCTCCACAAACATAACCCCTCCGTGTTCAACTCCCGAATCCCTATTCGGAAATTGACGGTCACGGAACACACGCTGGTAGTGTATTAGAAACATTGTGTCAATTTATCTACAACCGGATATTAACAAGCTCCCATCTTCCACATAACCGCGGGCACGGCTTTCGAAAGTTCATAACCCTACAGGGGTGTTCCAACTTGACCCATTACAAGCCCACGATCCGCGGAGTCGCAACTCCAAAGTGGGAAGACCCGAGTATCCTCGGAATCCCGTGCTCAAGATATACCAAACTAAGGTAAGGCTAATCCAGCAAATCCTCCCGGCGTGTCGACACCCTGATAGTAGCCGCGCGTATCTAAGTCTCAGGACACGACCGGATGGGCGAAGCTACGGGTGTATGCCAGATACCTCGGGTTGCCCCAAGGCGGCCCCGCAGGCTCCCTGTTTCGGACCAACACTCATGTGGAGCACTGGCCCGGGGTTGTTGATTAAGAAAGAGGGTTAATTACTCCCTATGCAAGTTTAGTTTGTTATTAGGCAAATAGTACCAATGTTGGGACTTGCTGGAAAAGACTTAGCACTTAGCGGTTTATCGAGGGGGTCCCATACACCCCAACCGTGTTAGGAACGCATAATCAAGGAACATAACACCGGTTTATACGTTCCTAACGGCATGAGTGGAACAAATCACCAAGCAAAAGGCTTAGCCTTCCACCCTTGCCAATATATAGATGATTTCATTTTAAGCATTTATATAGTGTGATAAAACCCAACCAAACTTCATCATGAAGCAAGCATCTTCGATCTTCACTTGCAACTAGCAACGCTATAAGAAGGGTTGAGCGAAGCGTACTTAGCCAAGCAACGGTTTGCATAGGTAGGTTGGTTAAACATGCAATGGTTACAAGTAGGAGGCTGACAAGAAGATCATGGGCATCGAGGCAAAACTATAGAGCGGAACTACTAGCAATAGGCAAAGATAGTAATGTTATCGGGGTTCGGTCATCTTGCCTGAAGAGAAGTCGTTCGGATCGTAAGAAGGGTCCTCGTGCTCAACCTCGTTAGAAACCTCGTGCTCGTACTCGAACTCGGACTCTGCTTCCGGCTCTAAACAAAACAATCACACCAAGCACAAATCAACAAGATGCAATGCGCACTCGAAAATGATGGATGCATGATGGATGCACTAAGGATGCACACGGAGCACGTAAAATATCACCCAAGCAAAACACCTCAAAACATGATAACAATCTTATATTATGAATCTACACAGAAAATCAATTAAGTTTCATATAAGATTCGCTGAAATCGGAGTTACGGGCTAAAAGTTATGCCCGAAACAAGAAATGAGCGAAAGCTGAAAATTACAGCAACATAGCAACTTCGGAGCACAAAATAATTAAGCTACAGCACTCAAACAACATGGCAAAGGACATGAACACAAACTAGACATATACTACAGCAACTAAGTCCAAAGGTGCACCCCCAAATGAGTCACGGTTCAATAGCAATGAGCTCGGACATATTGAACTTGACAATAAAATTCTGGCAGCAAAATTTTATTGAAACTTTGGAGAAAAAGATAAACATGCTACAGCCACTTAAATAGGCATGTGAGAACATGGATGGAAAGACAACAATATATACTACAAGGAACAATCAAGATCCACTCCAAAACTATCATGCTTTGTCCTAGAACATCACACGAACATGGCATCGGAACGTTACAGATTTCAGACTTCGTGAAAAACCACTAAGTCCTAAAACAGCAATTTCATCATGGCATATAAAAGAGCATGTTTAAGTCACCTCGAAACTAATCATGGCAAGTGGTAAGCACCTCATCAAAGTACACATGAAGGTGATTCCGAAACATACAAGCATGCATCATTGAGGTAAACACAACGATAGCAACGAGCTAAACAAGATGGCATTTCATAACAAGTGAAACAACATCACAGCCACATGGCACTTTGCAACGATGATAAACATGGCAAGAATAAATCTAACATGCAACCTAGCACATACAACATGTAGAGCATGGCAAGACGAACACGTGGACATGTCATTTGCATCATTCGGACAAACGAGCTAAAAGTTATCACATGGCAAAGATGGCATAAAAACATCACATAATAGCAGTTTATATCACGATGCACTCTTGCAACAGCAAAACAAGCACCTAGATGATCTCTAACATGCATGACACTAAAAGATGAAACGTAGTGCACGATCCCACGAACGTCTGGACATGCTATATGCGCGAATCGGAGCAACACACAAAAAGTTAGAGCAGTTTGAATATAGCATCAGCAACAAAAACACAGGGGACTTAGTGGAATTTGGGCTACCTCCGGGTCAACGGAAAGTCAACGCGGGCTGACGGGCTGACGGGCGCGAGGTGGATCGGACCCACCACGGATCGGGCCGGATCTGCGGCGGTGTGGATCGGCTTCGGGCGGATCTGGCCCGGCCCGTTAGCGGTGGCGGCAGGGAATCGGGATCCCGATCGGGGCTCCTCCCCGATCGCGATCTGGAGCGGCGGCGGCTGCTGGGCTCCGGCCCGGCTGGGGCGGCCCGTCCTGGCGACACGGAGGAGGCCCAGGCGAAGGAGCCTGGCGGCTGGCGATGCGGGGTGGCCCGCGCGGCCTGGCGGAGGGAGGTGGAGACGGGCCAGGCGCGAGGCGATCTGGGCCCGATGCGGCCGGCGATGCGGGATGGCTGGGGCGAAGGAGCGGCGCCGAGCTGGCAAAGCGGGAGGAGTACCCGGCCTTGATGGGCTTCTGGCGATGTGGTCCACCCCGTGGCGAGCGGGAAAAGGCCTCGGCGCGGCCGATGCTCGGGAGGCGACGCGTTGACCTGGATCGATCGATCCAGGCGCGCGGCTGCGGCGGCTGGCGATGGAAAAAAATGGCGGCAGGATCCCTGGCTTGCGGGATCGGCCAAGTGGCGGCTGGGGCTGGTTAGATCCAAACTTTGAGGAGAGAAAAAGGGAAGAAGGGGCTAGAGGTTAGGGAAGCCAAAAAAATAGACTAGGGGGTCTATAAATAGCAGATTTGCTAGGGTTAGGGTTTGTGGGGGATTTAGGTGTGCTATGAGCCTTCCGATCGCGATCCGACGGATCCGATCGCGGGGGGAGTTTAGAAGGGCCTAGGAGAAGGTAGTGGACTGCAGTAGGGGTGTTTCTGGGACACAAAGTGAAGGCACTTTGGACCCACACGAATAACTGCTGGGATAGCCAACGGAGTCCAAACGCGACGAGATTTGAGAGGCGGGTTGCACACAACAAAACAACAACACACACAACAACCTCGCGGTACACCGGTAACGTTACACGCCCAAACACCAAAGTAGGCCTACGGGACGTCACGGACACGTGAGGGAGCTCCGGAACACGAAACGGACAACGGGAAGGAACGCGTGGAACCGGATGCAACCGACAACACAAATGCAATGCAATGCACATGTCTACATGATATGAATGAATGCCACACACGCACACAACAAAACGACGAAAACCCGAAAGACAAAGAACCCGGAATGGAAATGGATGAAGCCGGAGATATATTATATACCCAAAAGGGAAAGTATTACATCCGGGGCATTACACGAGTCCATCTCGATTTTTCCCGAACTGTAAATAAGCATTAAAAGTACCTTGCATGTATCTTAAAATCCACTGAACTGCTTTCCAATGCTCTTTTCCAGGATTAGCCATGTATCTACTAACAACACTCAATGCATATGATAAATCCGGACGGGAACAAACCATGGCATACATAAGTGAACCAACTGCACTAGAATAGGGAACTCTAGACATGTACTTAATATCTGCATCTGACTTAGGACATAAAGCTGATGATAATTTGAAGTGTGCAGCTAACAGAGTACTTACTGGCTTGGCATTATGCATATTAAAACGACGAAGAACTTTATCAATATATCCCTTCTAACTTAGATACACTTTTCCAGACGGTCTATCTCTGGATATTTCCATGCCAAGAATTTTCTTTGCTACACCCAAATCCTTCATCTCAAATTCATTACTCAATTGCTTCTTTAGTTCATTAATATCTGACATACTCTTTGCAGCAATTAGCATATCATCAACATAAAGGAGCAAATAAATAGTTGAACCATTGATAGTTTTCAAATAAACACAACTATCATAATTAGACCTTTTGAAATCTCGAGAGAGCATAAAGGTGTCAAATCTCTTGTACCACTGTCTAGGGGATTGCTTCAATCCATAAAGAGATTTCATTAACTGGCAGACAAGCTTTTCTTTTCCATGAATAACAAAACCTTCAGGTTGTTCCATATAAATATCCTCTTCTAATTCTCCATGTAAGAATGCAGTTTTAACATCCAATTGTTCAAGCTCAAAATCATTCATGGCAACAATACTGAGTAAAGTGCGAATACAGCTATGCTTCACAACAGGAGAAAAGACTTTGTTATCGTCAATACCTGGAATCTGGCTATAACCTTTAGCAACTAACCTTGCTTTATATCTTGTTTCATAATTAGGAGAAACACCTTCTTTCCTCTTGAAACCCCACTTGCAACGAATAGGTTTCTTCTCTCTCGGTAATTTTACTAAATCCCAAGTGCCATTCTTTTCAAGTGATTCCATCTCATCATGCATAGCGGTCATCCACTTATTACTATCATCGGAAATAATAGCCTCGGAATATGAAGAAGGCTCAGCATTACCTTCAATTTCCTCTGCAACAGATAAAGCAAAAGAAACAATATTGCACTCTTCAATTAACCTTTTAGGTTTATCAATACCCCGCCTAACTCTGTCACGTGCAAGATTCCAACCGGGTGGAACAATAGGCTGATTTGGATTGGGAGTGACATGTTCATCATCAACGACGGGTTCGTCATGTGCATCAACAATTTCATTACCGGATGTATCACCTGAATCAATAACATGCTCCACCGGAACAGTAGGATGCTGAATAGTAGCCTGCTGTTCACTCTCAACAGGAACATTAGTAGATGAAACATCATGTAACATAGCAAATTCATTAAAGATAACGTTTCTTCTAATAACAACCTTCTGGGTTTCAGGATTCCACAATTTAAAACCTTTAACACCAGACTTATAACCAAGAAAGATGCACTTAACAGCCATAGGCTCCAATTTTCCATTATCAACATGAGCATAAGCAGTGCAACCAAAAACTCTCAACTGTGAATAATCAGTAGGTGAACCCGATCATACCTCAATTGGAGTTTTCTTATTAAGAGCAATAGATGGTGAACGGTTAATGAGATAACAAGCAGTGGAAGCGGCCTCAGCCCAAAAACGCTTATGCAAACCTGCATTGGACAACATGCAACGGGGCTCTGGAAATAATGGTCCTGTTCATACGCTCAGGAACACCGTTTTGTTGAGGAGTATAAGGAACGGTGTAGTGTCTGACAATGCCTTCAGACTTGCAATAATTCTTAAATTGCTTAGAACAGAATTCCATAGCATTATCAGTGCGAAGTATTTTTACCTTCTTTTCGGTTTGTCTTTCAATCATAATCTTCCACTCCTTAAATGTTGAGAATGCTTGCCATTTATGCTTCAGGAAATAAGGCCAAACTTTTCTTGAATAATCATCAATTATAGTCAGCATGTAACTAGCGCCACCTAATGACTTCTTGCGAGATGGTCCCCATAAATCAGAATGCACATAATCAAGAATACCTTCAGTTGTATGAGTCGAAGTATTGAACTTCACCCTCTTGTGCTTGCCGAAGATACAATAATCACAAAATTTCAATTTTACAGTTTCATATCCTTTAAGAAGACCTCTTTTATTTAACTCTGCCAAACCAAACTCACTCATATGTCCAAGACGCATATGCCAAAGGTTAGCAGCATCACAATCAGAATTCTTTGAAATAACTGGAGTAGCGTTACCTGAAACGGTAGAACCTCGAAGGTAATAAAGACCATTGGTTGAACTTAAGTCACCTTTCATCACAATAAGGGAACCTCTGGTAACCTTCAAAACACTATCTCCACCTGAATACTTGTACCCCTTTGCATCAAAGGCACTCACAGAGATAAGATTTCTCTTCATCTTCGGAATATACCGAACATCTGTCAAAGTTCTGGTTGTGCCATCAAACATCTTGATTCGAACGGAACCTATGCCATCAATCTTGCATGGTGAATTATCAAACCCCAAAACGGAACCAGCAGCAGTAGTGGAATCAAAAGTAGTAAACCAATCTCTATGCGGACACATATGAAAAGTACATGCAGTGTCAAGTACCCACTCATCATTGGTCTCAGCACATCCAACAGTAACGACAAGAGCATCATCGGAACTATCATCACGAGCAACGTTAGCAGAATTTTCACCTTGTTTGTTACCTTTCCTGTTTTTTTATTCTGTAACTTGAAACACTCGGAGATGTCATGCCCGTCTCTCTTGCAGTATCTGCAATACTTCTTGTCTCTGGATTGTGACCGACCCCTGTGGCCGTTCTTACTTTTGCCTCTGTTTCCATTATTGGAGTTCTTCTCCTTTGTCCTGCCACGAACAGATAATCCCTCGGCTTGGGATGAACTCGAACCATCATGAGGCACCATTAATTTGATCTTCTCCTTAGAGTTCAAAGCTTCATAAACTTCATTAAGTGTGAGAGTATCACGACTGTATAATATGGTGTCTCTAAAATTGATATAAGAACTTTGCAGTGAACAAAGTAACATTAAAGCAGTATCTTCCTCTTCATACTTAACCTCCATTGCAGCTAGATCGGATATGATCTCTTTAATTTCTGAAATATGATTCAAAACATTACCTCCCTCGGGTAACCTGTGCAGGAATAATTTTTGCTTCATATGCATCTTGCTGGTGAGATCTTTAGTCATGCAAATCCCTTCCAGCTTTAACCATAGAGCGGCGGCAGTTTTCTCGCTTAAAACTTCCTGCAAAATATTATTATGCAAATGGAGTTGAATTTTTGACAAAGCCTTACGATCAATTCTTTTCTCCTCATCGGTCCAGTCCTCAATTCGGTTCTTCCCAAAACTATCCAGTGCTTCATCATAGCCGGTCTGTGCCAACAACGCTCGCATCTTGACTTGCCATAGGGTAAACCTTGTATCACGATCCAGCAACGGAAGATCGTACTTCATGGAAGCCATGAGTCGATAAATCTGGTAGTATCGGACAGTAGACGTAGCAACCGAAGTCAAGAAAGAAAAATCTAATCTGTAGATTAGCCTTAACCACCACGTGAGAAGTAGTAGTGGTACTTTAGTACTACTACTTGTTGGATTGACGATGGCTTGACGTGAAGCTGGAGCCGGTCGGTAGTAGTTGCAGCAGCAACGATTGATCCAATCTCCTCGGGACTTGAAGCCGGTTGATTAGCACCAGCGGCAACTCGATTTGTACGTAGACGTGGAGCAGCAGCAACGTACGGCTCGGTGGATCAGACCGATTGATGTAGTAGCAGCCGCAGCTAACGGGATCAGACAACGCCTACAGACGAAACTTCGGTCGGACTCGGACGTCTGGCAGCAGCGGAAATCGATCCGCCCTCGGAACGACGGGTCGCCGGGCGCATGCGGCGGTGCGCGGGCAGAAGCCCTAATCTCCCGATCTCAAATCTCGTATCTGCGAACCTCAGCTCTGTATACCACTTGTTAGATAATAATGAGAAATAAAGTGAGACACGAGAGACACGGATTTAACGTGGAAACCCTTGCGGGAGAAAACCACGGACGCACGAAGGCGCAATCACTATGAGGAGGAATATTACAAGCACGAGACGACATGCCGTCTTAGGTGCGACTACATGGGATATATAAAAGGGCAATACATGAGAGTCCTTGGAGGACAAGTAAACGAGTTGTACTCGTACGCGTCGACGTCAACGCAACGCCCACACCGGTTGTACTACGTTTAGTCCAACATGGTACTAGAATTTGGATCACAATTTAACACATTCCTTATCAAGTTCTTGCTGGTAAAGCCTGAATTCTTTTTGAAAATCTGAGCCACCATTCCCCCAAAGAAAGAAGCTAAGATTGAATAGATCATTGACACAATTTCCCCCATTGATAATAGCAAAACCCACATCTTTGGAGGAAACACTGAATTTGAAAGATCAATTCTGAAGACAAGAAACTTTGAAACACGATGCATGTCCCCCAAAGCAAGATTGTGGGACGGAGACGATATACTCATCGGTGAGAGGGTGGTCGTCAGCGCCGGAGTGGCAGCCGGAAAGGAAAGTGGCCGCCGCGGCCAGCGGCGCGAGGGGAGAGCTAGGCGAGGGGAGCTGCCGCACGGGAGTCATCCCTCACGATGATTGTTTTCTGTCTAGGCGAGGGAAGAGCATAAAGGTGTCAAATCTCTTGTACCACTGTCTAGGCGAGGGGAGAGCTAGGCGAGGGGAGCTGCCAGACGCCTACAGACGAAACAAGTGATAAGGGACTCCAGCCAAAGTTTCTTCATTTTCTGAAATGCTACTTGTGTGAAGAAACACCAAACCAAATTCCCCATCCTCCACGTGTCAGAAACATTTCGCAATCTCCATTAAAAGAGTGAAAAGAAGGAAAACAGAGAGGATGAGGACGACTCAGATCGCTGTCCCCCTGGAGCTCTCTGCAGGGGAACATTTTCACGTGCATAAATGCAGGCCAGAAAATTTGCCGCAGAAGGGCAGTGCAGTGCAGTGGTGCAGCACTAGTACTGCGCGGCAGGAACACATTTCTGGCAGCAAATAATACCCGCCCGCCCATCGGATCAGAGAAACCGGCGTCAGGCCGGGGCTGCGCCCAGAGCAGAAAGAACCAGCCAGCGGAATCTTTCTGCTCACGCCTTGTCTGATCATCTTTGCTAGCGTTATTAGTTTAAGCGCGGTGGTTGACGACATGGATGGTTTACGAGCCACTTGCAAAATTCTCTTGTCTCCGTCCCTCTGATCGAATTCAGATTTCTGTTCTTCTTCCTTGCGAGCAGAAATTGTCGCCTCGAGGAATCCTATCGAATGCAGCTCGAGGAAGTCATGAAATCAAACGGTTAGCATTGCAATTACAAGAAACAAAACTCCTAATTCACCGTGGCACAGCCAAACAAAACCATAATCCAATCCAAACCGCAGGAGACAGGCAGGCACGGTAACATTTCAAGAAGAGAAGAGAGGAGCAGAGCAGCATTACTTATACAAGTAGTAGAATCAAGAATTTACAAATCAGCAGCAGCAGCAGCAATCACAATACCCTCCTGGAATCCCAGAACCCCCTCTCGCGGTAACAATCCATCCATCCATCCATCCAGTAATTAATCGCCCTTATTTCCCCGAGCCATCATGTCATCAATCTCCCCCTCGGGGGCAAGGCGAGGCTCAGACCCTCACCTCTCCATCTCGGCCTCGTCGTCGCCGGCGGCAGCTGGCGGGGGAGGCGAGGATAGCTGGGCCGCCGCGAGCGCGTCGGCGAGCGCGCGCATGGCCTTGACCTGCATCTCCAGCGCGGCCACGTAGTCTGCCGTCTCCTCGAGCAGGTCGGGGGCCTGCAGCTTCCGGCACCCCGGGACGAGCCGGCCCAACACGCGGAGCCGGTCCTTCACCTTCCTCTCCTTGAGCAACGGCGGCTCGCTGGCGGACGCGGTGGCCGCGGCCTTGGACGCCGCGGCAGCGGCGCGAGCCTGCGGGCGGCGGTGGCGGCGGATCTTCCCGCCGGCCTTGACGAGCACGCGGCGGCGGCAGGACGCGGCGCCGGCCAGAAGGATGGCGCGGCTCCAGCGGGACTGCCCGCGCGCGGTGAGCGCCAGGGCCGAGTCTGCGGCGGCCTTGACGGCGCGCGGCTGCGGGTGCGCGGACGGCGCGGCGCCCGACCGCGTGGCACGCAGCGCGTCCAGCAGGCGCCGGCCGTAGATCCTCTCCTGCGTGCCGCTGCGCCACCTGGTCTGCGGCGGCCCCGCGGCCCCCGGCGCGGCGGCTCCGCCCGGTTTGCCCCGCCGCTTGGCCCCGCCCATCCTGACCCCCGCCGCGGCGGAGGACGACGACGAGGAGGACCCGCCTATAGAGATCATGGCCGCGCACCTCGATCGAGCAATCAACCGGCGGGTGGCGTGAGGAAGTGACTCAGCGCAGCGGGGGCGGCTTAAAGGTGGGTGGGAGAAAGGAGAAGATGGTGGTGGTGGTGGTGGAGATGGTGGTGAGGAGTATGAAGAAGAAAGGGGAGGGGGAAGGAGGAGAGATTAGCTTTCCGTCGCGGGGGTGGGCGTACTTATTTGCTGGTGCGGTGGTGGTGATTAGCGAGTGGATTAGACATTGGAGTAGTGCGGTGAGGTGGTGCGGGTGTTGGCTGCTCGTTCGTCGCCGCGCCTTTGTTTGGTGTGGAATTTGGCGCTGTAGCGTGGCCTCCGCGCTGCTCGCTCGCTCGCTCCCTACGGTAGGCAGGGGTCGTTATTGATTGAGTGCGCGCTTTCTTATTTCCCCTTTCTTTTACATTTGTATCCTCCCTATTTCTGCAATGTGTAATGGTTTTTTTTTCCTTGAGAAACATCGATTACAAGGACGCATCGATTCGGCTCCAGATCTCGGCTGCTCCCAAGTGTGAACAGTAAAATCAAAAGAAATAGTAAAAAAATCGAAATTGCTTGCATGCGAAATGCTTGAGTGTGTGATGTCGGTGTGAAATTTGATGGTGTTTGGACGTGTGAGTAGCTCTCAACGAAAACAAAATTTTGGCATGTGATAAAGTTTGAGAAAATGGACTGTTTGGACCCGAATTTGCCTCTCTTTTTTTTTTTGCCACGAGATTCGCACATGCCCCAACACAACAACATTTTGCCCAGACATCATGCATTTGAGTATCGTGCTTGACAAAAAATAGTTTTTTTCCTAGTATTTCTTTGATATAATGTTCACCCATATCAAATGAGTCTAGGCTCAGAATTGGGTATTCGCAATTACAACCCATACACTCAGCACCATCTAATGATGGCCAGATCAAAGTTATAGACAAAGTCACCGCGGATGTCTCGCTATCGGCGGGAATGAACCCTTCGTCCGAAAGAATAATCTGCATTAATGAGACATCAAAGCGTTAAAGATGGGGTTACCTCTGATGAACTGAGGATACCACTGCCCACATAACCATTCAACAACTAATTGGTTCTCGTGTTATAGCATTTGTGTTTCGTAACGATGTGGTTGGGGCATTCTGTTGTAGAGAAAATGCAGAAGAGACACCTTTTTATCTTCACAAACGTAGCAATGGTGTCGCATGGCCACCTTGTAAAAACCATGTGTGATATCCGTTGGTTGTTCACGTTGAAGTTGGAGTCTCCAAGCCCACTAGGTGACTTGTAATAACTCGAATGTCTGTGAGTTTTGTGTTGGTTGTGCACTTGTTAAATTGTTATACATTTCCGTTTAGGCATCAGAGCTGTTTTTATTGGCTTGCTTACTAAATGATGCAAAATTTGCCTCCAATTTACAGGACATGCATAGCCAGTTGGAGATCCTTTAAGTCCAGTCGGCAAGCTTAGTCACTAAATTAAACTCACCATCCCTCCTTTTTCCTTTTTATAAGGAAGTCATAGTTTTTTTTCCTGTGTAAAGACACTAAGGTTATTGACCATTTTTTAATGCACTTGTGTCGAACAAGACCTATGTGAGGTGATGGACTTGTCAAATTTAGATTGGGAATCAACATAGAAAATTATTAGTTGGACCATTGGAATATTTTTGCTCCGACTTGAACTTTGAATTGTGAAGCTATCTATATGAAACTTTGGACTTCTTAAATTGTTTTAATGTGAAATTTGGACCAGTTTTCAAAGTAGTTTGAGTTTTGAACTTTTGAACAAATGTTAGGTAAACATAAATATAGCAAATGTAATAAAATGACGACAACAAAATGTCACATTGTAAATGAATTTATGTCCCATACATAATCACAAGAAAAAAGCATTTATCTTTTGTGTTATGTATGGCCCACAAGTGATCTAATTAGTTTGCTTATGACTTTTCCAGAACCCCAGAAGGTGAAACCAACATGCACTGCACCCTTCAAAATTTATTTGGATATTTTATGGTGGTTTTAAGCATTTAAAATTTAATAAAAAGTGGGAAATTAAATTAGGAAAATGGTCGTGCTACCGAAGCTAAAAGTGCAGAAATTCATCAATTAGTATGACAATATCTCTTTTGTATGCAAATGACAGGAGAAATATAATTTTATCTTTTAATTTCTACACGTAGTGCAAATGGCTGTTTGTTATAAAATTTTGCACGTTATAACCTCCTAGTATTTCCTATATCCATATTTTTTCCACATTTTCAAGAGAACTCTAGAATGTGAAAGCACCACGTAAGAACATGTCAATGTTTTACTCCCTCCGTCCCATAATGTAAGACACTAGTGTCAAAAAACGTCTTACATTATGGGACGGAGGGAGTACAAGTTAAGCAATTTGAGGAAATTTAGAATGTAATACAGACAGCCTCATATTTAATGTTTAGATTATGCCGTTGCAATTGCGATTTCAAGACGGGCTTCACCCCATTAGATATGTAACCATATATAAGATGAAATACACACCTTTTAAAGTATATCTTGAACTTTTTCCAACCAACTCTCTGTGAACAGTTGAAATTTTTTGTACATTGAAAAGGAGTGTACAGATTACTATTGATAAAGCTTGCAGTGACTATTATTTCTTAAAAAATAAATACAAAGAGGACCCTAGAGTTCTACTACAACCATCAAGCTATTAGAAAGTAACTAAACACAATCGCGAAACAGCCCATGGCTAATATCACTCTTGACTTTGGTGTGCTATCTTGTTCACATTTGCCATGTACCCTGCTAATTGCTAAAACAAGTCCCCGGCTAGAAAACCATGGAATTGATGTTTTTCTCGTGGAAATTCCACATGACTGTGTATAAATCTCTAAATTCAGGTGGGTACATATGAAAAAAGAGTTTGCATTCCCCTAAATACATCATTTTTCAATTAGGGTTAGGAGGGAGGTGAGTGGAAGGGAATAACAAGGTTTTGTTTCTGAGTTGTTCAGTGGGGTGGGACGGAGACATGTGAACTGGCCCCTCCTCCCAGAAAAGTTTTTCATCTACAGGCTTCTCATATCGTGTGTGCCTCACTAGTTTAAGCGTACAACTGTACGAAAACCACTAGCTTAGTTTATTGGGCGTTGCAAGATTGCTTTCTTGCTAATTTTGCGTGGCTTCCATGTGCTCCTCTCGAGAAATGAGCGAGCTTGTTTCAAAAGCTTTCTAGAGAGGACTCGTGACCGTATTAGTTGGCATGTCTTCTTTTCTGCCGCCACTGGTCGATCGATAATAAAAATGGCCCTACATCAGGCTAATGTAATGTATTTAAAATTTGTATGTGATGGTCCTACTAGTGCAAGCTACTCCCTCTGTAAAGAAATATAAGAGCGTTTAGATCACTACTTTAGTGATCTAAATGCTCTTATAAAAGTTTACAGAGGGAGTAGTTAGCTACATGCTCATGCAATCATGGGAGACCTTATCACCAGAACATATTTAGAATCTCATGCAGGGGAGAATTGAATAGATAATATATTTTCATTCATTTTTATACTCCCTCCGTTCCCAAATATTTGTCTTTCTAGACATTTTAAATGGTTACAACATACGGATGTATGTAGACATATTTTTGAGTGTAGATTCACTCATTTTGCTTCGTATGTGGTCACTTGTTGAAATCTCTAAAAAGACAAATATTTAGGAACGGAGGGAGTAGTTTGCATGTGAATTGCATCATGCAGTCAGCCCTATAATCAAACTAACTTACTTTGTCTATGAGAGTGACAATTTCCCTCCCCATAGTGTAATAGTGTTTGTAGGAAACAAAGCAAAGCTGATATGATCGACCATTACAGGTCTGCAAAAGAAATCTCTCCAAATTAAGAGGTGATGGCATCATGTATATATTGTGGAGCCTCATCTAATGACATTCTTTAAAGTCGGTAGCCTAACATCATGAGTGGACAGACAAGTTTACTAAATTTTGACAACTTTATTCCTTGTGTTCACGTCAAGAAACAAAGAAAGGGAATAGAATAGTGTCTACTCTTTTTCTTGGCCTAGTGGAAAAGAGAGTGTCTAATAATCATTTACTTTAAATCATCTCATCTGGTTTCCATGACTTGGCCACCATTATCAATAATTTAATTGCTTGAGAAAAGAAAAGAAAATGTAATTGCTTGAAAAAAAAAAAGAGATTCCAGCACCAGATTTATCATGACGAGGGAACAGTACTGGTTCCGACCTTCAATTCATACATCAAGGCTCCTACCAGTACAGATTAGCAATCGAGTAGTAGTGGCGTGGTCCTTGGTATACAATTAGTAGCGGTGGAGTAGTAATCGGGCAGTAAGCTGTGCGCGCACAGTTGGGGTCCTTGTCGCCGTGCCATTGTCGTCGATGGAAGCAGCGCACGTTGGATCCGGGCGGCAGGCCACATGTCGATCGTGGCCTCCGACCCATCGAAATCGAAGTCCCGACGGAAAAGGCGAAAAGGAGGAGAGGCTTTGCGCGCCTTTCCCTTTCTCACCACGTTGTTATCGCCCCCACTGTGGAGGATTCGTTCATGTATGTTGTCACATGGTCATCAGAGTAAGTGCGTTGAGAGGAATTTAAGGAGCTCAAACGGCATGCCGTGCTTGTTGCACACCGTAATGAGTAGTATGTCCAACGGATCCGTGTACATACACCGAGACGTGTAGATTGTGTGATATGCACGACTTGCAATTGATAAGTTCTGGATTCATAAAATTTCGTGTGTCTAGGCCGGTATTACGGAGAGAATATTTGCCTGTTTGGTGAGCGCTAGCTAGCTATGAACTAAGGCCACGGCGATTAAATCGGAACGGAGGGAGTAGCTAGGAAGAAGAAGTGGCCGGCAGGAGACGATCGGCGGAACTAGGTAGCTATTACAACTTGTGTACGTACCAGGCTGCAGTGGCGTAGAGTGTAGATCAGAGTGGGTGGAGCACCCATGATTTGATGATTGTAGCTGTGGTCGATGGTGGATGGATGGATTGGTGCAACAACGGGGGTGGGTTCACCGCAATTTGGGAGCTAGCAATTTAGATAGATACGCTTGCATGTGTATGTGTGTGTGGTCCGCCGCTACATCGATCATGGGCTCGCCGCAACCTGCGCCGCCCGGCCAGCCGCCTACACATACGCCGAGCTAAATCATGAGCGTCCGATCTGTCAAGCGACAGATGTCGCCATAGAAAAATCGGCTTTTAGTCGCTTGAGAATATGTTAGATTACTTGATGACGAACTATGTTGAGATTCGTGCACAATAAATTTGTTTCAATCAGAAAAAACAAACAATACAACTTCCTTTTACACTTTTCTGAACATGTAGTACAATCGTTCGTAGATGTTCACATGCACATACCCTCACACGTACACTCTACTCCTGTACTTGTTTTAAAAAAAAACATCATACCTCTATGGGCACCTTCAAAATTACTAAGCCAGCACAACATCTTAAGATTGATGAAGCCACTAGAAGCGCCTCATTGTATATGACTTGAACCCTGGTGTGGGCTGGTTTCACCACAAGAAATCTGACCATCCGAGTTACGCTCAATTCGTATTTTTTTAAAAAACTTTTGAACATATATGTTATTATGGTGAAGATTGTTTCATATCTCCAAGAACAGGTCTTCTCACACAACAACAATTTTTTTTAATGATTTTTTGATAGACCTATGTTCTCCGTAGAAGTCATTTTTTGGTAACATACCACAGAAACTTCTCCATTTCTAAATTATATTAATCAACTCTCATACGTGTAATTTAGTCAACTGGGGGTTGAGATAGCTAATAACACTTGTCATGTCTTAAAAAGGTCCCAAACCGATCTATTCTCCCCCCTAATGTGGCGGCTCCGGGGTGGAAGCGATGATATCATCATGTCGACGCCTTGTTCAGGTGTGGGTAGTGGTCGTTTGGTGGTCCGGGGCCTTAATATAATTTTTATTATGTTTCGGGTGCTTTTTAAAATAAAATAGGGGGTTTAAGTTTTACTAACCTAAAATTTCATGCCAAATGCCTCAATATCGTTACATGTACCGGGCGCGCATAGTAGCCCCCCCCACACACACACACACAGAGAGAGAGAGAGAGAGAGAGAGAGAGAGAGAGAGTCTGGGCGGCATTGCCGAAGCAAGACAACCGGTCGCCGACGACACTATGAAAAGCAGGGGAAGACACCATGTGCGAGAGAATCGCCTCTTGGTGGCAAAGCTTTAGGGTGCGGGGAACCTAGGGCTCCACACCCTGGAACACAACCGAGTTTCGATGTTTCCGTAGGTGCAAACGACATATCATAACGAAGGTGGGTCGGGTGGCCGGTGCAACAACTTTGAGCATCAGGCAACCCCGCCGACTGTCGAGACGACTTTGCTCCACGCATCTCGAGATGGGTGATCACCTCATCTTTCGGTCACCCTTCGTCCAATGCTTCTGGGTGGCAATTGGGTTGCCCGATTGGAATGTTGTCAAGGTTCGTCTCTTGCATGAAGAGGCAAGCGACAGGGGACCCCCACCGCCAGCCGCCAGAGCCCCCGCTTGTACCGATTCATCGGCCCGGAAACACCGTTGAGGACGACAACCCAAATGAAGGACTCAAAGATAGATTCCATCTAGTCGCACCACCTCTTTAGGAAGCCACAAACCTCCATGATCCATCGGAGGCTAAGCCAATTGATGGAGTGAAAAACTTCGGCGAAGTTGAGTCTGAGGACAAGTGTGGGGGGCCTTCCTTTTAAGGAAATTCAACAACATATACGAAGGTCACGGAGATGCTTCTCCCAACATTGAAATAAACCCGAGTACTTTTTTAGAATATAACTAAATAGACATTTGTCACGTGTGCCAACTTTTCGAGCTATACATAACTCGATGAGAACCGGAAAGTCCTCTTCTGACCCCGAGCTCAAATGAGCTTGGGGTGAACAACAATATCCAAAAAAAATGCAAGAAAGTAATCTTGTTTTTTGCGGCAAACTTTAAGAAATGTTTTATGTGCTTGGCAAATTGCAGCACGAAATGACATAGTGCACGAAATCAACACTACAAAATGCTTTCAAAAATACTATTTTTGGAGCATCAATTTTGTTTTCTTTTTGCCACGAATTTCACGAGTGTTATTTCTGAATAAATTTTTGCAACCACACAAAACATCTGTCAAAGTTTACGAAAATAATCGGATTTTTTTGTTACTATTTTATTTCTCTTACCGTTCATCGTCGGAAGGAGATACTCCGTGTCGACGAAAAACCCAAAACTGACGCCGTACATACGTAGGTAGCGAGTGATGGCAGGAAGGCTGGAGGATACGTGCGGGAATACGTATATACAGCTACCGAGGAAAGCTCCAGGGCTTGTCGGTAGCACAGTGGACGCCACTGTGCCCCAACGTGGCATGTCGGAGAAGCGCCCCTCAACCATGCGTGCGCACTGGCACTGCATGCTGAGTTCCACTTGGCTCTATCTGCTACTCGTAGCACATGGATATGCATGCTTCCATTCCATTCATGTGCTCGTGACCTAGCCCTGGCTAGCGCTCCGTCGCAATAGAACAGGGTATATCCGCATCAACCAAATACCACACGATCGATCGATCGAGCAGAGAGAGAGAGCGCTATCCGTCTGCACTGCAGAGTGATCGCTCGTCAGATAGCGGCCGTGCGCCCGGGGACCGGGCCGAGCTCTGTGCGCTGCGAGACTGGGGCGCGACCCTCTCGCTCGTGTGGATTCATTCGTAGTAGCACATGGCGCTCTCGCCCACATGCGCTTCGATCAATTCGGGTCTAGGCCTTGTAGCCTGATGGGGTTGCCTCGCCTCAAGATTCGGTTCATGCTGAGACTGAGATGCAGGCAGAGGCAGGGGACGTATCCTAGAGGCGATTTGATGTGTGCCAGTGTAGGGCCGGTTTCCAGGTTCAGACATGCCATGTGGCCGGCCCGAGAATCGATCTTGGATTTGGGTCATTTTTGTTAGATAAAGATTGATCGAATTGACGTGGATCGACACATGTGTGGTTGATTGAGCGCTGGGTTCATTGATGACTTGATGAGCCGAGTTTCCTGCGGCCTATATATGTGTTCGATCTGAAGCTAATACCGGGGATCTATCTATGAGGGCATTACCGTAAGACAGATATATATTCTACTACTACTACTACAAAGAAAAGAGTACGTGTGCAATCAAAGAAAAAGGTAGAATAGGCGCACATGAAAGCCGTACGTACGCAAACTGTTTCCATCCACTGTAACACATTAATTAGATATATGTCCGAGAAGACATAGATAGAAATTGTAAAGCTGCGCTGATCAAAGAACGTGGTGAGCCCGAGCCCTGAATGAAAAGTAAACCAAAGTCCATGGTCAGACAGCAGAGGGAGTGCATGTGCTTTGGTATGAAGGGCGTGCATGTGCTACCCAGACCAGAGCAGAGCTATTGTTTGACAATGCAACTCTCAATTGATTTGGGTGCATACACGCACGTATATATATACAAGGAGTGATCCACGGCCTCGGCTATACAAGGAAACTAGAGGCGGGACTAGGTAGGAAATGATCCTACATATACATGCGATATATTGCCTATACAAATATATTCAACACCCCCCGTAGTCGATACGGCATCTGTGACGCATAGACTGGACCGAAACTCCTCGAACTGAGTCGTCGGTAAACCCTTGGTCATAACATCGGCGAATTGCTGAGCAGTGGGAACATGCAAGACTCGTATGTGTCCGAGAGCCACCTGCTCACGCACGAAGTGGATGTCGAGCTCGATGTGCTTCGTGCGACGATGATGAACGGGGTTGGCGGAGAGGTAGACTGCAGAAACGTTGTCGCAGTAGACAACGGTGGCCTTGGCCACACCGAGATGCAACTCCTGGAGAAGCTGCCGCAACCAGGAGCACTCGGCCACAGCATTGGCCACAGCGCGATACTCAGCCTCGGCGCTCGATCTGGACACCGTGGGTTGTCGTTTAGACGACCACGATATGAGAGAGGGCCCGAGGTAGACGCAATAGCCGGAGGTGGAGCGGCGAGTGTCGGGGCAGCCAGCCCAGTCGGCGTCTGAGTAGGCCACCAGGTCGGTGGAGGATGACGCTGTCAGCGTGAGGCCCAGAGCCATGGTGCCGCAGATGTAACGAAGGATCCTCTTCACCAGGGACCAGTGAGAGTCACGCGGAGCGTGCATATGGAGGCACACCTGCTGGACGGCATACTGCAAGTCGGGCCGAGTGAGCGTCAAGTACTGAAGAGCACCAACGATGGACCTGTAGAAGGCGGCATCCGGTGCCGGAGTACCCTCAAGAGCGGAGACCTTGGCCTTCGTGTCGATAGGCGTAGGTGCAGGCTTGCAATTAAGCATGCCGACGCGCTCGAGCAACTCGTGGGCGTACTGCTGCTGATGAAGAAAGAACCCATCGGCACGCCGTACCACCTCGATCCCGAGGAAGTAGTGCAAAGGACCAAGGTCCTTCATGGCAAACTCGGTGCCGAGGCGAGCTGTGAGCTGGCGAAGAAGCTCGGCCGAGGAAGCGGTCAGGATGATGTCGTCGACGTAGAGCAGCAGATAGGCCGTCCCACTGGTGTGCTGGTACACGAACAGAGAAGCATCCGAGCGAGTAGCTTGGAAACCAAGCTGCTGAAGGAAGGCGGCAATACGCTGGTACCATGCACGAGGGGCCTGCTTGAGCCCATAGAGCGAGCGCGAGAGCAGGCACACGTGATCCGGCTGGGTGGCGTCGACGAAGCCGATAGGCTGCTGGCAGTAGACCTGCTCGGTAAGATGGCCATGAAGAAACGCGTTGGAGACATCCATCTGGTGGACGGGCCAGGCGCGAGAGACCGCCAGCTGCAGGACGGTGCGGATGGTGCCCGGTTTGACAACCGGGGCGAAAGTGTCGGTGAAGTCCACACCCGCACGCTGGCGGAAACCGCGAACGACCCAACGAGCCTTGTATCGCTCGAGGGTCCCGTCAGGTCGAGTCTTGTGCCAAAAGACCCACTTGTCGCTGATCACATTAGCATGCGGCGGCCGAGGCACCAGCTGCCAGGTGCGGTTGCGCTGAAGCGCATCAAACTCCTCCTGCATCGCGGCGAGCCAATGAGGGTCACGAAGAGCCGCTCGAGCCGACGATGGGAGAGGTGAGGGTGTCGAGGTGGAGGCCGCGAGAAGGTACTCGTCGGCGGAGTACCACTGACTCGGGCGGAGCGCTCCAGTCCGGGCGCGAGTCACCATGCGGTGAGGTGGAGAGTCCGGGGCGGCAGCGGGCGAGGCTGATGAAGAGCCCGCTGCGGCCGAACTGTCCGAGGGCGCCGAAGAGACCGGCGCGGACCCGGATGACCCGGGTGCTGAGGATGCCGACCCGGGCGTAGGGAAGGCCGGCGTGGTCGGCGCGGCCGAGGCCGCCGGAGAGGCCGGCGCGGTCGTTGCGGCTGAGGCCGCTGGAGAAGCCGGCGCGGGAGAGCCGGCGGAGGGTGATGCAGGCGCCGACACAGCCGTCGCTGCGGAGGCGGACGTCGGGGACGCCGGAGCGTCGACCGAAGCCGCGGGGCTGGGCCTCGAGCTCGTAGCCGTCGAGCGGGGCAGCGGGCCAAAGCCGGGAGGCGGCCCAAGGTGGGCTCGAGGGCGCGCATGCACACCAAGAGAGCCCGATGTCGAAGGTCCAGGAGCCGGTGGTGTAGTCGTCGAGGAGTCAGACGGTGGCACCTGCTGAAACGGAAAAACCCTTTCATCAAAGTAAACGTGTCTAGATGTGAAAACACGATGGGAGATCGGGTCGTAGCATTGGTAGCCCTTGGTGTTGGGAGGGTAGCCCAAGAAGATGCATGCGAGAGAGCGTGGAGCTAGCTTATGAGGGGTGGAGGAGGCGATGCTAGGGTAGCAGAGGCACCCAAAGATGCGAAGATCGTCATAAGATGGTGGGCTCCCGAAAAGCAGGTGGTGCGGTGCAAAGTTGCCGCGGACACGACATGGCCGAATGTTGATAAGAAGTGATGCGGTGGCGAGGGCGTCGAGCCAGAAACGGGGTGGCACATTAGCATGGAATAGTAGGGTGCGAACGCAATCGTTAAGAGTGCGTAGGACCCGTTCGGCCCGCCCCTTTTGTTGCGAGGTATAGGGGCAAGTGAGACGAAAAATCGTCCCATGTATGGCGAGGAGATTGCGAACCGCAAGGTTATCGAATTCCTTCCCGTTATCGGTTTGGATGGCATGGATGGGGCGACCAAACTGTGTGATGACATATGAATAAAATGCGGTGAGAGTGGAAAGAACGTCGGATTCCGTCGTAACGAGAAGGTCCACACATAGTGCGAAAAATCATCCATAATGACGAGATAGTAAATATAGCCTGTATTACTCGCAACTGGAGAAGTCCACACATCACTATGAAGTAGTTCAAACGGATACGATGCAACCGAGGATGACGTGCCAAAAGGAAGACGAGTATGTTTGCCTAGACGACATGCATGACAAGTGTGACCGTCGGTCTTATTACAAGTGAAGGAAAAACTCCGAAGAATATGACGAAGAGTGGTGTCGTTGGGATGGCCCAACCGAGCGTGCCAGAGGTCCACACCGACGGAGAGGGCGACCGGAGAGGTGTTGGTGGAGGTGGGTGGGTGGACCGGGTAGAGCTCGTCGAGGCTATCACATCGGTGAAGCACCATCCGGGTACGGGCATCCTTGACAGAAAAACCACACATGTCAAATTCAACGGTAACGGAATTGTCACAAGTAAGAGAACGAACGGAAACAAGATTTTTAATGAGATGGGGAGACACAAGTATGTTAGATAAAGATATCGGTGTGGATGTAGATGGAAAATAAGCATGGCCTATATGCGTAATGGGAAGTGATGATCCATCACCGAGAGTAATAAGGTTGGAAGTGGCAACTGGATAGGAGGTATGAAGAGTACCAGGGTTGGCAGCCATATGAGCGGTGGCGCCGGTGTCCATATACCAGTCGCCGCCACCCGTATAGTTGGCCGGCGAGGGGGCGGAGTGAAGAGCCGCAAGCAGTGCGGGATCCCACGGAGCCGGCGGAAGAGGAGGCACCGAAGGCTGGGCGGCGTATGGCGCTGCGGTGTAGGAAGCCGGCGGCAGTGCGGCATAGGGCGCCGCGGCATGGGGCGCCGGAGGGGGCGCGACGTACGGCGCTGGCGGGAGCGCTGCGTACGGCGCCTGGGGAACGGCGAACATCGCCTGATGAGAGGCCGGGCGCGGGCCCAGAAGGCCAGGAGCGGGCGGGCGGGGTACAGGCATGCTGTACGCATGGACCAGCCCCGTCCATGGGTTTTGGGCCGCGGCCCAGGGCGCGGCGGCCTGCTGCTGACGGGGCGGACCGCCCTGGCCGTTGCCCTTCCGACCGCGACGCCCACCACGGCGGCGATCAGAGGGGGCAGGCTGGGGCGCCGGTGGCTGGGGAAAGCCCGCCGCGGGGTGCGGGTACTGGCCATAGGTGGCCGCCGGTGGAGGGTACCGCGGTGCCGGAGGCGCCTGGGAGGACGGCGGTGGCGGACCGCCGCGGGACGTCCCAGCGTGGAGGGCGGTGTGGGTGGCCCTGGCTTTGGCCATCTTCATGCGACGCTCTTCCAACCGCAAATAAGCCACGACCTTCGGAAAAGTCGGCTCCGGGATCAAGGTGAGGTTTGAAGCGGCGTTGCCGAATTCCTCATTGAGCCCGGCGGTGAGAGTGCTGAGGAGGAGTTCGTCGGAGATTATCTCGCCAAGGTCACGGAGCTCATCTGCAAGTTTCTTGAGACGCATGCAAAAATCATCGATAGACGAATCAAGTTGATGAGACCCAAAAAATTCTTGCTGAAGAAAAACCCGGCGTTGGAGTTGGTTGTCGATGAAGAGCCCGTTGAGTTTGGTCCAAACGGCGAGGGCGTCATCCCCGTCGGTGACCACCGTGTGGAAGAGATCGCGGGAGATGGTGAGGTAGAACCAACGAATGAGTGTAGCATCGATGGTCATCCACTCAGCATCATCATGCATGCGGCTGGAATCAACGGAACCGTCGACGTGATCATGGAGATGATACTCGCGGAACACTAGATTGAAGTATGTCTTCCAGGCATAGTAGGCGGAGGTGGAGTGATCAAGGCACACGGGGACGCGGCGGTGGATGTCGATGTCGCGGATGATGACGGGATCGGGGCCGGCGAATGGGTTGGAGCCGGAGGCGGATGATCTTGGTGAGGCCATGGCGATGAAGGGAGGTGGTGGTGCGGCGGCTGAAAGAAAGCAGCGGCAGCGGGGAGGAGGTGCGGCGGCTGTATGGAGGCAGCGGCGGCAGGGAGGAGTGTGGCGGCGGCGCGACTAGAGGCGCGGCGGCGGTGGTGCGGCGGCGGCAGCCTAGGGGCGCGGCGGCGGCAGGAGCGGAAGCTTTAGGAATAGGATCGTGGAAAGGAAACTGATACCATATTGTTTGTCAATGCAACTCTCAATTGATTTGGATGCATACACGCACGTATATATATACAAGGAGTGGTCCACGGCCTCGGCTATACAAGGAAACTAGAGGCGGGACTAGGTAGGAAATGATCTACATATACATGCGATATATTGCCTATACAAATATATTCAACAAGAGCTCTCCAAAGTTCAAACCCTACTAATACAGCTCCGTCAACTGTTGGAAATTTATTAAGCGCGTCCATGTTGTTAGGAGCCGGGCATACCAGTACCAATACAGTGACGGATCAATCAAGCAGATAATAAGAAACCACAAATTCAAAGACGTACGTACTGGTACCACTACCACCGGTGGAAAGAAAAAGGGACCGATCGAGCCTCGAGGACACCCGTCGACGAACGGAGCATCAACGATCAGCCGCCAATCATTTCCGGCTCGGTGACGACGGGCGCGCACGAATCGCGACGCACCGGCGGCCGAGACGGACGGACAGCTAGGGCAGCGCCCGACAGCGCCAACGAGCCAAAGTGGAGGCAATCATGCGCCGACTAATCATTCCTTGAACCGTCACATGCATGCATGATGCCTGCCCTCGTCTCGCCTCTCACCGGTTTTGCTGTTGGTGTTAGCGTTAGCTAGAGAGAGAGCAGAGCCAGGGCAGATTAACCCCTCCGGTGGACACGTCCACGTCCGACGGGCCATCTCATCTAGCAATCCTCTCTTGTTTGGGCTGGATATACATAATTATTCAGGCCCCTGCCCTGGCAGGAACGGTTGGGTATGGATCATCATGCCCTAAGAAGAGAAGCAGAAATGGACACGCATGATTAGTGGTGCGACGGCACGGGATTTGTTTAGGCGATCAAGTCGCCCGTCAGTCACTCTGTCAGTCAGGTCAGCACCACATGTGCATTCACGTCTGAGCCCGGACACTAGTGTATGGTACTCCCTCCATTTTTGTATACAAGGCCACAAACTCAAAATACAGGTACCAAGATAAAAATTAATGTGTGCTTTACAAGTCAATTTATTTTATTGTTTACCGGGTTACTTAATAGGGTGCATGCAGATTGGAGAAAACTGAGTGGTCGTGAGAGAAGAAGTAGGTGAGTGTGTCATTATCATTCACTACATGCATGCTAGTAATTAAGCCATGGGTTACTAGTACGAGGAAACAACATTAATATTTGCCTCGATTACCATTAGTGGCCTTGTATTAATGCAAAATGTATTTTTCATAGTGGCCTTGTATATAAAAATGGAGGGAGTAGTATGGATTAATGGATACAGTACATACCTCTGAGAACGGACCACGTATGCTGCATGTGCAATTTGAAGGCACTAACAACAATTGACATGCTATTCTTCAGCATAGGACAGCATGAATCCTCTATAATACTATACTCCCTACTTTTAAAGAGCCCACATTCAATTGACGTCTTCGACTAAAAGCCAGCCATTCGATTTTGACTAGGTCAATAATTTATCAAAGCTCTCTCATTCAATTCATTTATAATACACACCATGATTCCTAATTTCTAGGGGTCTCACAATTAAATGAGGTCAGCAATTGAGAATTGGGTCATTCGATTTTGATCGGGTCAACAATTTCTCAAAGAGCTCTCCCATTCAGTTAGTAATTCACTACGTTCCCTAATTTTTAAGCTCTTTCATTCAATTGAGGTATTCAATTTTGGATTTGGTTTACGATTTTGATCGGGCCAACGGGTTTTCAAATCAATCAGCAGCAACCACTCTATAAAAACATATCAATCCCGCACACCCTCCCACCGCCTAGGAAAAAAATGCCACCATGTTGTCGGAATCGTGGCTCTGGGGACCAGGAGGTTCGAACACTCGGGTGCGCTTGCTCTCTAGCCGCTCTACCCTGCTCCTCCAGTCCCACGGCGACGCTCAGTGAGCACGAGCTAAGGAAGAAGAACACGGACACGGGAGTTTACCCAGGTTCGAGCCACCTTGCGGTGTAAAAACCTACCCCTGCTTGGTGGTTTGATTGCCTCGCGGGGGAGGATGAACACGCGTGCACAAGGGGAGTCCAACCTCTCTATATGGTGGCGCCCTGCCCTCTCCTATACTAGCCCTGGTCCTCTTCCCCGAAAACACTTGGCAGGAAGGGTTGCCCAGAACGGCCAGTTTAAAGGGTAACAGGGGCTCAGCTAGACCTGGCCATGGGCAGCCCGGCCCGAAAAAGCCCGACCCGGCCCGACGCTGCTCCCGGTCCGGGCTCGAGCCTAGATGTTGAGCCCGATGGCCTGGCCGGGCCGGGCCCGGGCCCGTCGTTTTCACGCATTCCTGAAGGGGCCCGGCCCGAGGCCCAAGGCCCGGCGGGCTTTTATGCATTCGGGCCGAGCTTGGGCCCATAAAATAGGCGGCCGGGCCGGGCTCGGGCCTAGGTATTTTGCCTCGGGCTTGGCTAGGCCAGTCTCGAAGCCTGGCCCGGCCCGAGGTTTGGCCAGGTCTAGGCTCAGCCTATCCTAACAAAGTAGTCTTCGCGTGGAAAGCCGTTGATGTGGAGCATCCCAAGGTCATCCCCATAGACTTACCATCGCCTCACCAAGTACCTCAAGGACCAATGACTCGTGCCCGTGCAAGAGCTCTCGAGACCGGGGTAACATCTCTCCTAGTCCAACTTCCATATGAATCATGTGAGACATGGCTACTACCTCAGGCGGATGTGTTTTGTGTGCTCAGGTATCAAGAAGACCCCACCGGAGAGGCTCATGAAAATGGACAAGTCACCAAGTTCACGGATGAAGCATTGCATTGAGGGAAGCTGGAGAAGGTCCCAGGCCCCGGACATCCGACCCCTTGACCAGCACCTACAGAAGCGCCCCCGCAGCCGAAAAGCTGCAGGGCCCGGATATCCGGCCAGGCCCCAGAGATCCGGCCAGGCCCCGGACATCCGGCCAGGCAGGCCCCGGACATCCGGCCTCGAGCCCGGAAATCCGGCGCCCCCACCATAGAAGCATACCCGTGGCTGGCCCCACTAGCCCGGACATCCGGCACCTCCCGACAGCCCGGACATCCGGCTCCTGAATGCCTGCGTGCATTTCATTTAGGCCGTGGCCCATGTATCCCGTCACCCTCTAGACTATATATACTCCTTCACCTACCTCTTTCTAGGGTTAGCTTTGTGATAGCTCATTTGATACCTAGAGCTTTGCTCATCTAGTGGTTCATCTCCTCGAGAGTGACTACGACCTCTCTTCGGAGAAGATCCACACGGATTCAAGACCTCCGGTACGGAGAAGATCCTAAGGGATACCCTCAAGACCTCCTTCCGGAGAAGACTACCTTGTATCGTCCGTTGTTGACCGTAGATCGTGTATCTCGTTATGTATCGTGGATCTAGCACTTGTGTGACCATCTTCATGTTGATTTGAGTGTTCCTCTTGTGTTTTCCCCCGTTTTTTCCTTTGTGTTCTTTGTGTTCTTTGTGGGATCCTCTCCACTTCGTGAAAGATCGGCCTAGATCGGGTTGACCTCACATCAGCCGTGGTCCATGATGCGCCGGTGGGCTCGGTGCTGACCTGTGTCCTGGCGCGCCCACCGACATGGTCTTCATGCACTGAAAGGCAACCTTTGGGGATCGCCTTTAGAACTGGTGGATGGACTTGCCCCCTTAGCACCGAAGAGGAACCTATCTTTATCCGCGCCTTCTGGCGCTCCTCTGGCCTAGATCGTTGCAACGTGCGTCACCCACCTGAAGACGCAGGGCCGCGTGACTCTGCTAAACTGCTCGTGGCTCGTATGCCTCAATGAGGGGCCTCGGGAGGTAACCTTGGGGAAGCCGCCTCGCGAGGCTCCTGGTGACTTGCTGACGTGCGCCTCGCGAGGCGGGACCTTCACGAGGGCTCTACTTGTGGAGCTCTAGCGGTGGGCGATACGTCTCCAACGTATCTGTAATTTTTTGTTCCATGTTGTTATATTATCCTTCTTGGATGTTTTAAAATCATTTTATATAATTTTTTGGGACTAAGCTATTGCCATAGTGCCCAGTGCCAGTTGCTGTTTTTGCATGTTTTTTACATCGCAGAAAATCAATACCAAACAGAGTCCAAACGCAGCGAATTTTTTTGGAGTTTTTTCTGGGCCAGAAGACACATGATGGGATGAAGAAGTACCAAATGGGGGCTCCGAGGGGAGCACAACCCACCAGGGCGCGCCTGGGCCCCCTGGCGCGCCCAGGTGGGTTGTGCCCATCTCGATGGCCTCCCGCACCGCCTCTTCGCTCTATAAATACTCTCATAATCCAAAAACCTAGGGGAGTCGACGCAATTTTATTCCAGTCGCCGCAAGTTCCAGAACCACGAGATCCAATCTAGAGCCCTTTTTCGGCACTCCGCCGCAGGGGAACACGATCACTAAGGAGTTCATCATCCTCATTGGTGCATCTCCGATGATGCGTGAGGTTCACCTCAGACCTACGGACCCGTAGGAAGTAGCTAGATGGCTTCTTCTCTCTTTGTTTCTCAATACAATGGTCTCTTGGATGATGTAATGACTTTGTGCGGCGTGTTTGTTGGGATCCGATGAATTGTGAGTTTATGATAAGATTTGCCTTGATTTAATACCCATTCTTGATTATTATAGCCTCGTACTTCTTCTCCGATATTTGGGTTTTGTTTGGCCAACTTGATCTATTTACCTTGCAATGGGAAGAGGTGCTTTGTAATGGGTTCGATTTTGTAGTGTCCTTTCCCAGTGATAGAAGGGGCAGCAAGGCACGCATGTATCGTTACTATCAAGGATAAAAAGATGGGGTCTATTCCTACATCAATAGATCTTGTCTACATCATGTCATCGTTCTTATTGCATTACTCAGTTTCTCCATGAACTTAATACAATAGATGCATGTTGGATAGCGGTCGATGTGTGGAGTGATAGTAGTAGATGCAGGCAGGAGTCGGTCTACTAATCTTGGACGTGATGCCTACACACATGATCATTGTCTTGGATATCGTCATAATTATTTACTTTTCTATCAATTGCCCAACAGTAAATTGTTCACCCACCATTGCTATTTTTCTGAGAGAAGCCACTAGTGAAATCTACGGCCCCCGGGTCTATTTTCCTACCATATACTTTCAGATCTATATAGCTATTCGTTTTTTCCTCTGTTTGCAACTTTTATTTTCATATCTATCAAAAATAAAAAATACATTGCTGTGTTTTATTTGCTGTTCTTCCATTTGCATCTATCTATTTACCAATCTATTACCTGGGAGGGATTGACAACCCCTCTTATACGTCGGGTTGCAAGTATTTGTTATTTGTGTGCAGATAGTATTTACATAGTGTTGTGTGGTTCTCCTACTGGTTCGATAACCTTGGTCTCATCACTGAGGGAAATACCTACCTTAGCTGTGCTGCATCATCCCTTCCTCTTTGAGTAAAATACCGACGTAGCTCAAGCGACATCAGTGGGCCAGCCTTGGGCTTCCTGGCAAGCGCCGCGTGCTGGGCCGTAAGCAGATGGGCCTAGGTACCTCCAGTCCCATGGGCCCGACATAAGCCCGGGCCCGCGGCAAGCTCGACTATACTAGTTGAAAGGGGTGAAACAGCGGGGGCTCCAACCGCTTGCGTGCCAGATTTGACACGTGGCGCACGAAGGGGCACAGACGCCCCCACTTCCCCCACGACGCCTTGGCAACTGCCGATGCTGACATAAAGCCCGACAGGCGCTCCGCGAGGCCATCATTGCTCTTCCACTGTCCTGCCGAAGGCGCAGAGGCGCGAGTCGCCCCACCTTCGAGTGCTATACAGGGGTGAGGGAGACCCATGGTTCATCTTGCTCGTTCTCTTCTCAAGCTCTTCTACTACAACCATGGCGTCTACGAGGAGGTTCTCCGCCTCCAAGAAGGGGAAGGCAACGATGGAGGAGGCCGAACCGCCGAAGCTGGCGAGGGGGAGAGCCGCCCCCGCACGCTTGCCGTCACGCCCGGGACGCCCCACCAGGGGCGGGACGCCGCCCAGCTGCGGCATACGCCAGCTCGGGCAGCCACGGAGGAGGCGCCACTCGCGGCTGACGACACGGAGGGCGAGGAACCCGCGACCACGGTGGTTGAGGCGGCGCGGACGCCCTGCCACCGCAGTCATGGAGCTACTCCGTAGACGCAGCCCGCGAGTTCATCGTGGGGATGCACCGCCATCCTTGCACCTGCCTCTGGCTTCCGAACTCCTTTGTGGAGGAGATGGTAGGCCAGGCGCCGCTCGGCCTGTGGTTGCAGCCGGATGGTTGCTGCAACGGCCCCTCCTAGGTGCCAACTGAGTTCACTCCCACCGGCTTCATGTTCTTGAAGTGGGGGTGGAAGTCGTTCGCCCTCGCGCGCGTCTTGAAGAAGGGGCATGTCCTGTACTTCAAGTACGACGGGGCCGCCATGCTTCTTCATGAAGATCTACAGGGTCAGCGGGTGCTGCCTGAAGTGTTGCATGGAGAGCGACGACGGCTACACCTCCAGCGATGATCATGGCGACTTGTCCCCCTCCGACGGAAGCGGAAGCAGCGGCGGTGATGACCTACAAGTATAGGGGATCTATCGTAGTCCTTTCTATAAGAGTGTCGAACCCAACAAGGAGCAGAAGGAAATGACAAGCAGTTTTCAGTAAGGTATTCTCTGCAAGCACTGAAATTATCGGTAACAGATAGTTTTGTGATAAGGTAATTCGTAACGGGTAACAAGTAACAAAAGTAAACAAGGTGCAGCAAGGAGGCCCAATCCTTTTTGTAGCAAAGGACAAGACTAGACAAACTCTTATATAAAGGAAAGCACTCCCAAGGACACATGGGGACTATCGTTAAGCTAGTTTTCATCATGCTCATATGATTCGCGTTCGTTACTTTGATAATTTGATATGTGGGTGGACCGGTGCTTGGGTACTACCCTTCCTTGGACAAGCATCCCACTTATGATTAACCTCCCTCGCAAGCATCCACAACTACAAAATAAGAATTAAGGTAAACCTAACCATAGCATGAAACATATGAATCCAAATCAGCCCCTTACGAAGCAACACATAAACTAGGGTTTAAGATTTTCTCACTCTAGCAACCCATCGTCTACTTATTACTTCCCAATGCCTTGCCCTAGGCCCAAACAATGGTGAAGTGTTATGTAGTTGACGTTCACATAACACGACAAGAGGAAAGACAACATGCATCTCATCAAAATATCGAACGAATACCAAATTCACATGACTACTTATAACAAGACCTCTCCCATGTCCTCAGGAACAAACGTAACTACTCACAAATCATATTCATGTTCATAATCAGAGGGGTATTAATGTGCATAAAGGATCTGAACATATAATCTTCCACCGAATAAACCAACTAGCATCAACTACAAGGAGTAATCAACACTACTAGCAACCCACATGTACCAATCTGAGGTTTTGAGAGAAAGATATGATACAAGAGATGAACTAGGGTTTGAGAGGAGATGGTGCTGGTGAATATGTTGATGGATATTGACCCCCTCCCGATGAGAGGATCGATGGTGATGATTTTCTCCTCCCGGAGGGATGTTTCCCCGGCAGAACAACTCCACCGAAGCCCTAGATTGGTTCCGCCAAGGTTCCACCTCAAGACGGCGGCGCTTCGTCCCAAAAGCTTCCTTCTTATTTTTTCCGTGGTAAAAGACACATTATATCAGAAGATGGGCATCGGGGGGCTTCCAGGTGGCCCATGAGGCAGGGGGCGCGCCCAGGGGGGTAGGGCGCGCCCTCCACCCTCATGGATAGTGGGTGGCCCCCCTCTGGTTCTTTCTTCGCCAAATATTTTTAATATATTCAAAAACTGACTTTTGTGGAGTTTCAGGACTTTTGGAGTTGTTCATAATAGGTCTCTAATATTTGCTCATTTTCCAGCCCAGAATTCTAGCTGCCGGGATTCTCCCTTTTCATGTAAACCTTGTAAAATAAGAGAGAAAAGGCATAAGTATTATGACATAAAGAGAAGTAATAGCCCATAATGCAATAAATATTGATATAAAAACATAATGCAAAATGGACGTATCAACTCCCCCAAGTTTGGACCTCGCTTGTCCTCAAGCTGAAGCCGATATCGAAAAATATGTCCACATGTTTAGAGACAGAGGTATCGATAAAATAATATACGGACATGAGGGCATCATGATCATTCTTAGAATAGCAACATATATATATATATATATTGTCATATGATTTCTTATGCTGAAGTAACAATCTATTCATAATGTAAAGTATGAATCAGAAACTTCATTGAAAACTAACAAACTATGATCTCAGTAATTGAAGCAATTGCAATTTGTCATAACATCGGAAAGAGTCAATATAAGAGCTTTTCAGCAAGTCCACATACTCAACTATCATTTAGTCTCTTACAATTGCTAACAATCACGCAATACTTATGGGTATGAAGTTTTAATCGGACACAGAGAAAGATAGGGGCTTATAGTTTTGCCTCCCAACCTTTTACCTCAAGTGTAATGTCAACAATAATGCTTTATGAAAACCCACATCCAATTGTATATATATATATATATATAT